>WKFP01015056.1:2468318-2519346 GCA_011057875.1 Pterocles orientalis | reverse complement strand
CTATCAGGAATAGAAGAGACAGAGAAAATGGACAAGAAAAGAGTATCTTCCTAGCAAAGTCTCTGGCATAAATGAAGAACTGACTTGCAGGACTTTTACATGGACTCTCTTGCCTCTCCAGCTGACATCCCCGGGAGCTGTAAGCCTGGCTACGCTCACCACAGACCGTGCAGCCAGAAGCACCCAAAATTCACAGTTTGGAAATAGCAGCTGCATTAAAACAACTTTAAAAAGAAATGAACACAAATCTACACAATGCTCAGGCATCGCACAGCTGAACCAAAACCCTCAGGCTGCATCTGCCTCTTGAACTTTGGGAAGATCGTCTCAAGATCTGGATGCAGATTTGCGCCTGCACTTTGTGCCTCTCAGCCATCTCAAACACGCAGGTTAAACCCTCCAGTAATCTCTGATCTTTCAGGGTTAATGATCAGGTGCAACTTTGAAGCTGCTGAACTTGTGAACCAGGATGTGTTGGGAAAGGCTGAGGTATGCAAAGTCTGGCTGTTTCTCAGGAGGAAAGTGTTAGCGGAGACGATGGGGAGGGTTTGTGTTTGGCAGGGATTTTGCTAACGGGGGGTGATGCTGTGGCCCCACACATCCACGGCAGCCCCTGCACTTCAGCACACGCAGGAGCTCAGCAGCTTTTCCACGCTCGTATGGTGCTGGGTTGTGCTATGTGGAGCTGGGATGGCTTTGCTAGCTTGTTTCCCTTCAATTGAGACCAAATCCAAGCATTTATGACAGTTTTTCTGCAAGGCGGCGCTCTCATCACCCTGCAGCTGCTCCCAAACCAACCTAAACTGTCACCTTGTGAAGCATTTGGACACGGGTAGAGGGTGCCCTGCCTCAGTCAGCCCAAAACTCCTGCCCAGGAGGAGGCAAGCGAGGGGCAGCTCTGCAACCCCTATGCCAGGCTGCACGGCCGTGCCGGTATCCACCCCACCAGGCCGCTCTGGTCCAATGCAGCTCAGCACCAGCCTGCTGCCAGGCTGCGGCCACAGCATCTGGGTCTCAGTCCAAGCCAGGACATCCCCTGCTGTACCTCTGGTTCTTTTAACCTTCATCCCTTTCAGGCACAGCAAATATTTCCCAAATAAGTCCAGTTCTACAGGCTCTTAGGGTAGGCTCTGGTATGACAACACAAGCAGAGCTGCTCTAATGGGGTGCAAGGGCTGTTTGTGTGAGAACTCATTTCTGAAAGAGATAATTTTGAAACCTGTTTACTTCTTCAGAAGTACTTTCTTCCCATTTCTCCATTACCTATTTTAAAGCTGACTCACATTAGATTTTCAAGTATTAATCTTTTCAAAGCCATACTTGGCCTGGCATGATGCCCATCCTGTTACCTCCTCTGCAAATCTAGATTTCACGATGGCGTGGCCTGAACAAGAAGGGTAGTATCTTGGTGTTTGAGAAAACACTTGTATAACTTGAGATTGCTGTATTAAACAGCTGTATCTTCTTCCTGCTCTCCTCAGATCTTTTCTACAGGGCAAGGGGTCTTAACGCCTTTAGCCAGGTGTTTACAGGGTGGTGATGTTCTCCAGGTGAAGGGCACACACCCACCCGGCTGTGGCTGCCCGGGCACTTGTGTGTTCCCCGCACAGCTCGGCGGCTGTTCAGATGTAGAGTACGGCCCCGCTGCCGCTGAGGGCAGGGCAAGCTGCGGGCAAGCAGCGGGCTGGGCACGGCCGCGGCTGCTGCTGCTCCGCCCGGCTGCGAGCGGCGCTGCGACACCGCCCGGCTGCGACAGCCCCGCTGCGACAGGCGACAGCGACACCGCCCGGCCGGGGAGGGGTGGCACAGCTCTCAGGCTCAACTGTTGCAACTATTATATATAAAATTATAGACATGTACATGCATATGTAAACTGAATACGCATGTGCATTAAGTACATCATATACGCATATGTATGTGTATGTATACATATATATGTACATGCATGTATATGCATGCGTATGTATAAAATTTATATACATACGTATGCGTTTACACACATGGGTATATATTTTTATATGTATATATGCATCTATATGTATAGAATTTATATACACATATATGTTTATGTATAAACGTGTGATAACATTTATGTTATAAATGTGTGTATATCTATATAAATTCTGTGTGTATGTATATATACATTGTTTTTTTACAGACAGTCCATGCTGTCTATGTCACTTCTCCAGGAAAAGCAGGGTCCTGCTCCCGCACAGCAGATGCAGCCCCTGCTGGGGCTCTGCTGCCACTGGGGCGGGGGACTGCACCCAGGGATGGAGGGAGGGACGGCATGATGGAAAGGATGGAGGGAAGCAGGGATGGTGGGAGGCAGTGATGGAGGGAGGCAAGGATAGAGGGAGGCAGGGATGGAGGGACAAGTGATGGCCACAGACACAGGAAACCGTACTTCTGGGGAGCCTGATTCCAAGGGCACCAGTCCACACCCCTGCCCAGGCACCTCTGGCAAGAGTGGAGGTGTTTGAAACATTGTAATGCCATTGCTCAGTTGCTGCATGGACAGTGCCAAAGGCACCAGGGCAAAGTACTAAAGGCTTTTGGAAAACCAGCTCCCTGCAAGCGGAGAAGAAGATCTTTGAACACCCAAAAAGGAAAAGGTGCAAAACTAAGAATTTGGGAGGGAGAGGGACCACCCCAACCTCTGCCCAGCACCACGACCTGGGCTGGAGTCAAGCTGGACATCCACCTGGCAGCCTCCTCCTACAGCAGGTCTTTAAAGTTCAGCTTCCCTTCACCCACCACGATAAAACACATACCTGTAAACACAAGTGCAGCAGAACATCAAGACTAGCCATTAGCAACTGTACTTCCTACAGCCAGCCTCCAACAATACCAGGTTTCTGCTCTTATCTCTTGTCTGGAAAGTCTAAAGGCTCCCTTGCGAAGTGTCTCATCTACTGGAGAAGCAAAAGAACCCTGAACACAATGTAAAACATTTATGTCCCACAGTCAGTCTTTAGCACTTCAAAAAAATTTGGATCATCTGTGCAACATGGAACTTTTTTTGGAGTAAGAGAAGGGGAAAATTTTTCCTTACATTTTGCTTTTGACATTGCCAAAGCACTTTCATGTCCTGATTTTCGGAGTCAGTTGATTACTGGTGCAAGATGCACCATACGACACCACCGTGTGACACAGCATGTGTGTGCCCACAGCGCTGGCGGTGCCGCTGGGGTGGCGGTGGGACGGACGGGGGCAACCGTCCCTGCAGCACTGCCAGTGTAGGCAGAGCGCAGCTGCAACCTGGGGCTGCAATTAATTACGGTAGCTTGTGTTAGCCTTGATTTCTTGTGCTTATCACCTAGGTGTTCCTCTCCCAGCACAGGACTGTTGCCCAGCTGCCTGCAGAGCCCCTGCTGGCGGCCGCTCACCCAGGACTGAGCTCGAGCTTGGCTCACCTACAGCCAGAGATGCTTTGTAAGCTCTACTGAAAGAAACCTGCAGTGTTCCCCAATATTTTGCACATACCATCCTCCACCCCAGCCCAGTGGCACACTGAAGTGGTCTGTCCTGGGGACTGGTGCTGGGAAGCTCTGCAGTGCCTCCGGCTCGTGTCCTCCACACAGGCTAACCAGCCTCCAGGACTTGTAATAACTATTAAACACACTACTTTAACCAGCAGCTTTGCTCCTGGGAAACCCCTAGAACCTCCCAGACTGCCTGTCTGCCAGACCCACTCATTCATCTGCACTATTGTCCCATGGCGGAGACAGGGGCTGGAACAGAAGGAGCTATTGGGACAGAAGGCGCTATCAGGACACAAGGAGCTATCGGGGGAAACATGGGTGCTGGCAGTGAGGAGATGGCAGAGACCCCGTTCGCCTTGCCCCAGCAGGACAGGGTGACCCCAGTGGGTGCTGCTCACCCGATGGGAGGAGGTGGAGAGGCTGTGATGGGCTCTGCAGCCAGCTCCGGCTGCACCTCTGCTCCACGGGGCGTTGCTGGCAACCCAGACCCTCTGCTCGGAAACAGCCCAGCACAGGCGCCCTGACACCCACAGCTTTGCTGCAGCCGTGTTCCATAGGGAAAGGCCACGTCAGACCTCACAAAAGGCCCTGTCATGGCCAGCAGCTAAGGCAGCAAGTGCCCTTGCTGCAATGGTTGTCAATGGCTTTCACAGGCCAAGGCCAAAGAGTCAGGAATGAAAAAAAAAAGTCCCAAAGCAGCAAACTGAAGCATCTGTGAGCACTCACCGTGTGCCCCACAGAAGCGCTCAGCAGACCGGACACGCTGGAGACATTGTGCAGCGCTGTGCTGGTTTCGCTCTGATCAGATGAGGATGAGGTTGGTTTTTGCAATTTGTGATAACAGCATTTTGCAAGCACGATGAAAATGTGTGGTAAACCCCAGGCGAACTGGAGCAGCCTGCGCACACAACCACTCGACAGCAGGTTTCAGCAGAGCCAGGCGAAGGGCTTTAACCCCGCTGTGCCTGTCCCTGGTGCTCCTGCAGCAAAAGCAAGCCCTCCTGCAACCACCCTGTTTCCGCAGGGACTGCGCCTGGCTTCGGCCACACTGCCTTGGAGTGACCCGCAGTCCCCAGCGGAGCTGGGAGCTGAGCCCAGTGGCGGGTAAAATCCTGCAGCCAGGCCAGGGGCGATGAGCCTGGGAGGAGCATGGGGCCGAGCATGGCCAAGCGAAGGGCACCCTCGCTAGCCGGTGAACAGCCTCGCTAGCAGCTGCACGAAGGCTTGCGGTGTGTGAGCAAAACAGTAGAAAAAAATCAATTTGTTTTGATAGAGTGTCCTTACTGCCTGTGAACTGGCTTGCATTAATAAAATCATTACAGCAGGGTGATGAACTGCTCGCTTGTCCTGTTAGTTTGCTCTGCTCAGAAGAACCCGTCATTAAAGCATCCTTCACATCCACTTTCTTCACTCCTGAAGTACACGTTGTACCGGGACTGATTGAGGACATCCGTGCTGGCGCAGGGAGCTGCCGTGTGTCCTGCCTTCGCTCCAGCCACCGAGGGACACATCCAAAAGAAAAGTAAGATGCCAGTATTTTGAAAGAGTAAACAAGATAATGCTAGAGGCGAGTCACCATGACCTGGAACCCAGGCACATGCTGATTAATTCAGTTCCCCTCCCTTAAATGGTCTGTTTCTGCTAATCAATAAAGGGTCGCAGAAAACAGATCTGCCCACAGAAACTTGCTGTTGTGCTGACACAGGATGCTCACATTTGGGACACTTCTTGGTATTGTGTTTTCACTGAGAAACAGAATAATGCAAAAGGTAATATGACACATAACAACTGCATCAAAAACTGGCCAGCCTGCCTGAAAAAAAATTCTAAGTCATGAACCAGCATCAAGAAGATACTTTGTCAGAGAAGACTTTTTTTTATCTCTTCAAAACGTGACCCCTGAGCGGGAACACTCCCCAGCAGGGTCCAGTATGAGTGCTGCTGGGACGGCAGGTCCTGTTCTGGTGTCCCTAACCCCTCCCCAGCAGAACTGCAGCAGGGGGAACGGGCACACAGCGCAGGAGCTTCTCCACTGCAGGGGTGAGACATGCAGTGCGGACAAAGCCACCTCCAGCCTCCCGGCTCTGTTCCAGATCACCTGCCCTCCTGCGATGAGCCCACCTGCCTTGTGCTGTGGAGGCAACACCACAAATAACACCCAGCTACTTCAAATGGGCAACCACAGGTGGCACCCCCAGAAACAGACCCCAAAAAGGAGCAACAGCATCAGCAAAATCTTTTATGGAAAGACCAGCTAAAACCAGGTATGCGTGTGTCAGATGGACCCTGAACTGAATTTTAAAGGATTTACAAGAACATACATATAGATAGAGGATATAAAAATACTGGGGGGGGGAGGGCTTTTTTACAATTGCACATACTTTTCAGAGTCCATGGTGAGATTATTAGAGGTTCCTCTGGCAAGTGAGAAGCCACAAATCATACAGAGCAAAAGGTGCCTTGAAACCACCACTGGACCCATGAGAAAGCCTCTCGCCTGAACAACACCAGAAACACCCTTTGGTGGGACAGGTGAAACCATACCATTCTAGGCAGCTGGACACCTGAGACATGGGCTGCTGCAGCCTACCACTCTCATGCAGCATTTTTTTCTAGTTATTAGCTAAATCAGCTTTGAGACTTACTCCTCAAAACAGCTTCAGTTATCCAGAGGAGCAGGGAGGCAAGAAAGCTCAGTCGCTACCTAAGCAAGACATTGGAAGCTCTTGGCGTCCTTTCCTTGTGGTAAATAATGGTGACGAAAGCTGGCCAAGAAACTGTGCTATTCCCCAGTCTCAAGACTCAGAAATAAATGCTCTTGGACTTTTTTGTTTGGCTGTTATCTCCTTGAGGAGTCACTAGGACACTTTGGAGGCTTCAGATAAGATTATGGCCAGTTATGAAGGGAAGAAAGAGTTCATCTCTTGGTATCTTTTTGGACAAACAGTCTAAGGCAAACAAGGTTTAGCAACCTCACTGGGCTTGCAGGGTTTAGGATCCCAACAACTCACCCAGTGCTGTAAACGCAAAAGGCAGCCTGGCCAGTTTTCCAGCGTGGCAGTATCTTATCTGCTCCGACCCCTCACTCCTGCTGGCCAAACCCACCCAGCTGACCCTTTTTTTGCAATCTGCCCATGAAACGCTGTAAGGATGACGTGGTTTCTTTTGTCCTGCTCTTTGGAGCTGTGAATAGCCACCAGCTGCCTGGCACCCCACCTGGGTCAGTGCCAGGTGTACCCCCTGGGGGCTCTGTGTCCCCAACAGAACCCCTGCATGTCTCCTCTGTGACCCTCGCCCTTTGTGCAACCCCCATACGGCTGTTCACCACCAGACTGGACCTGGTTCCCTGCCCAAGAGGAAATGTCTCCTACAGAGGAGCTGCTATTCCCGGCATCCCGCTTCATTTGCATCGCTGCCACCGCAGCCCACGCCACGCACCTGGCGCCACCAGGGCGACAAATGAACAGAAGGTAAAATTCCTGTGCCCACACACACCAGATCTTTTTATAGCCAAGGGGATGAGTTTTTTTCACTCTCTTCCTATTTTCCACTTAGGGAGTAAACAGGAAAACCAACCTGGCCTGGCAGCTAATTCGGGAGCACATAGCATCTCTTCATGTGCCCTCCCACAATGCTTCCCACCCTCTCCTGCTGTGCCAGGGGCAGTGGGGTGGCACTGAGATCAACAGCCCATGTCCCCAGCATGTCCCTCAGAGGGAGTCGACAGTCCTCAGCCACTCCTGAATGGGGATGTTGACCCTGCTGGGACTGTCACTGCCGTACATCGCCCTGCGCTGCCCTGCTTGGCCACGCGGATGGGTGACGAGCTACCCAGCATCTGCCCCACACATGCACAGGTATCACCACCAGCTCTGAAATTCCTCCCCCCAAAACCATCCTCATGGAACAAAGCTGAAGAAGCCCCCACCATAGTGGTGTGTCCCCTCCCGCCTCGGTCCCCACCCCCAGTGAACGCGCTGCATTCACCCCACACCGCTGCCTGTCCCTCCATGCTCGCTGCCCCGGGGTGTGGGGGACGCGTGGCCCCGGGAGGTGACTGCTGTCACCCTGCTATTGCTCTTGCAGCAAAGCATCGCCTCTCCATGACACTGCCCAGGAGAGAACATGTCTTTGCCTTCAGCAAGGGAAAGACACCAGCAACCAAAAGAGAAAAAATAAAAAGCAGCAGAACCAACAAGTGGAACCCAGCAAGATTTCAGGCTCTGAGAGATGCAGCAGGTCTCTGGCCCGCTCGGTGAAATCAACGAGCCCAGCAGCAGGAGCCTTGGTGGCATCACGATGACTTTAGTCATAGTCACAAGGCTAGAACAGCCAGGAGGGGGAAGTTTTCTCAAATACCAGATAGGAGAGTTGCATAACCACCCCACAGCCTCAAACAGGGTCTGCTTTCCCCCTCCAAAATTAGAATGACTTCCCCATGCAGCTTCCAGCCTGTCTGTGGCACAGAGCGAGCCGGGGGCTGCGGTCTCTGTCCCTGGGTGGGCTGGGGCGGGGGCTGCGGGAGGAGAGCGCCCACCCCACAGCCACAACTCCGCAGCCTCTAGGGAGTCCCACATGTTCATGGGGGTGGAAAAGCATTTCAAAAACCATCGCCTGCAAAGCTAATCACAGCAAACAGCTTTGAAGCTCCTTTATGGAGAGACCACACGCTGGTAAGAAAGAGCTGGACCCAGAGGATGCCTCCGGCGGGCGCCCTGCCCAACGCCGCCGGACAGCAGCCCGGGCAGGCGCCATGCCGTGCCCCTCTGGAGGACTCTCGCCTTGGACAGCAGCAGGAAAGCTTCAAGAGGCTTTTTCAACAAGACTGCAGTAAGGGTTTAGGCTCAGTTATTTTTGATCCCCTTCCAATACGGTCAGTGAAAGCAAGGCAAACAGCGCTCAGATGCCGGCACGAGAGCTCACTGTGTACAAACAGGTTTGTGCCCAGCACAAGGGCATCTGTGAGAGCAGCGCTGGTACCCCTGAGCAGCGGGAAGCAGGCTGGATGCTGGGGATAAAAGGCTGCCTTGGTCGGCGTTGCTCATTCCCAGGCACCATTCGTTTGCATGAATCACCGGCCTTCCCTTTGAATCATTAATCACGGCAAAATCAATAAAGGCCACATGCGTTTTTCATGTATCAGCCATTAGCCTGACCTTGTGTCTATCTCTGCAGAGGGTATGAAATAAAAGCATTTCAGATCAAAGCAATCAGCACTAAATTTACCCTAGCAATAGCACCCGGTGGAGCCTGCTGATTTACAGCTGCTGAGCTCATACCGAGGTTGTTTTGGCTCCCGAGAGCCCTGGGCAGTTACAAAGCCCTTGTTGTCCCTTGGGGGTGTGAGCACACAGAAGGGGGCCACTCCAAAAGGATGTGCTTTGGGATTTGCTGCTTCTCCCAAAAAACAGGGACTGCTTTCTTGTCCAGGAGCAAGTGCCTGCAGCGCCCTCAGGGATGAGCAGATGCATCTTCCCCAGGCACCCGCACATGGAGGGATCGTGCCCAGAGCTGCCCATGAACGCGTCCCCCCCCTCAGCACCTGTCCCCACTGCCTCTCTGCGCCCCAGCCTTCCACTGCTGCAGAGCAAACGCCTCGCACAGCAAAGCCTGTGGCAGACACACCATCACCCTGAGGCAGACCACAAGGGGATCACTGGGGATGGGCACTGTACGCTCAGCCCTCTGCCAACAGCTTTGCCCTCTGCAGCCCTTGGACCACAGGCTGAAGCCCCCTCCAGACACTGCCCCAGCCACTGGAGACAGACTGCCTACATTTTTTCTGAACCCATTTATTTATTTTGGGACTGAGACACCAGGTGCTGCCAGCCAATTACCATCACTATTGATCACTTCTGCCTGCAGCTTTCTGGGTCAGGCCTGCTCTCATTTTGTTCAGGGCAGGCACAGGGCTGGTGAAGCGGGAAATGGCAGTGCGCAGAGATGCCCCTGGGGCACAGACACAGGTCAGCTGGGTCCACAAAACCCAAACTCCTTCCAAATGCTCCTAAGCTGGAGGCAGGCATGCCATCCTCCTGCATGGACCACTGATGACTGCACACACACCCCCTCATTAGCCCATCACAGTGCCCGTAACCATCTCTGGCTAATGCTGCTGCAGAGGCCACAGAAATATTTGTCTAAGGAGAGAGGATAGTTTGCTTCTCAGAATTTAAAAAAAAAAATAAATTGTTCTTTGCACTAAGTAAGGCAATTGGAGGGTGAGTTAGGACACTGCAGAGTGCAAAGCCATGTAACACCAGGAGACACACAACATGGACCTAAACAGTTTCAAGACTTCTGAAAACCTGAAATCAGAAATAATTCTGCTTACTAGAGACAGCCCTTTATTACGCGTTGCTTCGGTTTTAATTTAAAATAATCTCCTGTTCATGCTTCTTCAGCTTTGAGCCTAGGGACCGCGCCAGGTCCCAGCTATCCCCAGCCTCTCTCCTGAGTGCTGTGGTCCTGGCAAAGTTGCAGGGCCTCACAGGATGGAGCTGATCCACTTCTTGCTGCAAAGCCATCATTCAGCCATCCCGAAACATCGAAGTCTGCCTTCTTACTGCAGCCAATACACCATTCACCACATCAAAGGCACCCAGCAGACACCATCATCCATCCCTTTGTGCCCTCCCTGTTAGCTGGGGTGTCCTCTGACTGAGCCCCTCCATCCTCCCCTCTCCACAGGACACCAGTGCACATTTTCGGGGGCTCAGCTTGCTCTCAGCACCACAATAGCCATGGGCAGGATGCAGCCGGGCTTGCTGCTCTCACAGGAGGTGCTTTTGTAATGGGGTTTGTACCGGTTGCCTCCCTCCAGTGTGACATCCACCCCTTTATGTTCCTCCTCACAGTTAGGTATTTCCAGGGCAGCTACGGCAGAGCTGCAGGGACCCCTGAGGGACCCACTGGCACACTGTGGCATGCCACTGCATGACACCAGCACAGTGCACAACCGCTCTGCAGTGCCAGAGGTGAAGTTCTCAGTCACCAGGGCACGATGCTGGCCGGCTGTTCCACACACGGCTGCAGAGGATGCCCAGCCTCAGCTCTTCCCACCAGCATGGGTACCCGCAGGTGTGTGGCCAGGGCACCCCATGGCTAGGGGATTTTGGTAAGTACAGCCATGGCCTGCTGCACTTCCCGGCTCTGTGTAGTTGCTCCCAGCACTAAACAGATGGACAGACAGACACACACACTGCTGATCCTGATCTGCCATTCCCAGAGTAATCCTGCTGTACGTGTAAGTCAGGTTTGCTGCACGTATGCAAAGCGTGGGCGGCAATCTCCTTATTCAAATTGAGCCGTCAATGGTACACACCTCTCCGCCTTGGAAAACAAACAGCCCCGCCACACACCTTGGTGTCCCTGCAGTGAGAACTCCTCGCAGGGCAAAGCCTCCAGCAGCTGAATGCTCATTTCCCAACAGCCCCCGTGCCAGCACCACGATGGGTGTCTGGGGGGTCTGGGTGCTCAGTGGGCATCACCTCACAGAAGCAAACACACCCAAGCTGAACTAGCAACATTCACCAAAGATTATATGGGGGATTTTAGTCGAGGGCGATTCTGGTTTTATCTTGCAGCTGGGCTCACTATAAACCTTTGGACCAGAGCACTATTGGATCATTCCACCTGCTTAGCTGATTACATTGGGATAGTGTTATAAAAAATGTTACTTTGACATTTATAATCAAACACACACATTTCATGTTGAAGGGTGGCACAGGGCCAGCTTTGGACAGCCATCAGGGGAGGACAAGCTCCCCCTACCCGGTGCAGGTCACCCTGGGACAGGCAGCCCCTGCCCAGCACTGCCTGCACACGGGTGTACTTGTGCTGGAGGGGGGAATGTCTACATGGCTCAACACACCCGCAACGATTGCTCTGCCCGCACCAGCGCTCTCCCCACTGATGCTCTCCCCCCACTGACACTCCATCACGGCTGCAGCGGGCACACGTGCAGCCCATTGCCCTGGGGACAGGCTCTTGCCCCATCCCAGCAGTGAGCACAGCGCCTGGAGCAACGCAAACCAAAAGAGCCGAGGGGTTTGGTTTTCTTTTTCCCTTGCACTGCTTTTTTATGCTTTTCTTCTGCCCTTTAAAATTCCAGATGAGAAAACTAAATATGGGAAGGTTATCCTTTGTATCTCATGATCCGATCACAAGCTAGCATGTGACTGGGGAGGGAAAAACAAGCCTCTCCACAGATGTCAACGCAGCGAGCGAGCTCCGTGGGCTGCTGTACCTTGATGTCTGCTGCCAAAGTCAATTCTTGGTGCATCCTTGAGGTAAAGAATCCCATGATTCATCAGGATCTTATTCTAATTAAAGAAAACTCAGATGACTTTCATTTTGGCTTTGCCTGTTTAGCAACTCTGAATATAATGTGTATGTAGGGATAAACAGAAGCCCTCAGCCTCTGTTTTGTAAACAGGCTGCAGCTCGGGAAGGGCAAGGGCAGGTTTGGAGCCATCCTGTAAGTCATGTGCTTGGGGGGCTGAGCATAAACCTCCCACTGAGCAAAGGACCGATCACACAGGAGCCCAGGTAGTCACCACACCCATCAAGAGCCAGCAAAATGGCCTATAATGTACTTTTACGAGCAGGGTGGGCGTCAGTGAAGGGGGGCCATCCTGCCCCCCGGGAGCTGGGAAGCATCTCTCCGTAGGGGAGGGGGCTAGCGGTAAATAAGCCTGCTGCCTTCCTTCCTAAACCACTGCAGAGGCTGCCCTGTCCAAGAGGGCTGGTGCCCAGGTGCTGCCCATGCCCGGCACATGTGGGTGCCGGGAGGCTTGTCTCCCCTGAGCACCAGGGTTTGCCCTCAGCTCTGGCGCAGCTCAGCCGGTGACACTGTGCCTGGCACCGCGGCAGCTCCTGTCACACGGCTCCCGTCACACGGCAGGTCAGCAGTGCGTGGGAAGGCGCAGGCTGGAAACTGAAAAAAACCCCAAGTGACTTCAGCCAGCTCCTTCCCCACAGGAAATAAAAATTGGAGCTGAGCTTCAGCAATTTGGGTTTGACCAGACCGATCTCGCCTGAGGCCCGGGGTGGGTTTGTCTCACCGAGCTCCTGATGGAGCTCCCAGCCATGAATGCCAGCAGGGAAAGGTCTGGGAGAAGGGCAGGAGGGGCAGAGACAGGCGGGTGGGCGCCAGCTGCTGCAGCTCTCCTGGAGCTCCACATTGGGACTCAGCGTGGAGGAGAAAGTCTCTCCCAAATCTTCCTGTCCCCGCGAGGCTGATGGGATTAGCCAGCACAGCGCATCTCCCCACGGCTGCCGTCCTCGTCCTCGTGCCCCAGCTCAGCCGGCGAAGCAGATCCTGGCGCCTGGCACACCAGTGCGGCACGGACAGGCTGCTGCCCTTCCTTTGCCCAGGCTCCACGGACAATCGGACAGCTATTTTTAAACTGGCTTTTTCTTTTCCCCTGCAGAGATGCTTGAATGGCTTTCCCCTCGCACGCGGAAGCACAGACGTCATCTCTCATTGTGATGGGAAAGGTTATCGGGTACGAAACAAAAGTGAAATCATCCGCTGGCATTCCTGGGACCAAAATAGCCGCCTGCTCTCCAGCACTGACGTTATCGCAGGGGAAGGAAGGCTCCGGATACATTCAGTCCCGCTCCAGGGCTCATGTACTGACCCTGCAGCAAGCCAACACCCAGGTGGGCTGCAAGCAAGAGCGAAAGGAGGCACTCTGGCCAGGAAAGATTGAAGATAACTCAATGAGTGAAGTCCCAAAGTTGCCGTCGCTCTCAAGCAGCCTCAGAGCATCACTCCAGCGCCAGCCCAGGACAAAGACTCGGCTGTCCCGTGTTCATGTGCAGCACTAGCCGCCTCCTGGGGATGGCAGGAGAGCAGGGAGAGCTGCGGCAGATGGATGCACCTAACGGGGGATCTGTGAGCTGTGGCACCGTTCCCAACAGCATGGGGGCTGCTGTGCCCGGCCCACCCCATCCCACCGGCTGTGCCCAGCTCCCCAGGGACACGGTGAACTGCAAAGGCAAGGTTTGCTCACTAAAAACATCTTTGCTATTGGACTTACCTGCCATGGCTTTTTTGTTATTGGTTTTTTTTCCTCTTACACAAACAGATTAGATGCAAGAAAAGGCATTTCTGCGAAGCCAGGTGCATCAATCGGGCCTGTCCCAACAAAGCCACTTAGGCGTTACTCAACTGAAAGTTGTCACAAAACACAGGTTTGCTGAAAGCAGAGCGTGCCACCAGCCCACAGGACCACGCACTGAGGTGGGCTGTGGTGCAGGGCCACCCAGCACCACCCTGAGCCAGCAGCACGCCCCCGTCCCACCGAAGCGCTGCCCACACCCCGCTCCCCTCCTTCCTCCTGCCTTTTTGCAGCTGCTCCCCAGGGCCCTCTGCAAGAAACCCCAGGGAAGTGCCCAGCTCCAGGGGATCCCCGCTGCCAGCTGCTTCCCGGGCATCCCCCACACCTCCCGCTACAGGAAACACGACCACGGGAAAGTCTTTGTTTCGATTTCTCTTCCCAAGGCAGGGCCATGCAGGCGTGGAGCCGAGCCCTGGGCTGGCCATCCCGGGGTGGTCCCCGCGGGAACCGTTTCCAGTGGCACCCTGAAGAGTGAAGCCTGAGGGGTGGCACAGGGCTACTCCGACACCCCAAACCAGTTGCTGCTGGCAGTCCTGCTCGCCATCTGCAGCTAAACCAGAACCTGGGTAAGGTCTGCAGAGCCAGGCTGGGGAGCTGTGGGAGGTTTGCAGACGGAGAAGGCAGGGGCACCGCAGAGATCCCGTGGAGCTCAGTGGAGATGGAGCGGCCGGCAGCCACCACACCGCATCTATGGCATCGTCTGGGAAGTGGGGAGAGCAAGCTCTGGGGAACCCTTCAGTGCTGAGCAGCCTTCTGAGGTGCCCTTGGCACTTCCCAGCTTGGATGAGGAGCTCAGATACCAGGCATCTGGGCTGAAGAGGTGAACCTCCTGCAAAGCACAGAGACTTTGCTGCCTAAATATCTCCCTGTGAGGCAACCGCCGGGGCCGGGGTGAGTCCCAGCAGGGCTGAAACTGAGAAACAAGGAACATGAAAACTAGGGGTAAATTCTGCTTCCCCCAAACATGCAGTAAAACATTTACCAAAATTGTCAAAGGCATTTTCAAAATAAGCCGAGCACTCCACTGCCTGCCAAACCCAGATTCTTTTCAAAGAAGATTTAAGACTCTTCTTCATTTGAATTGCAGTAATGAACTAATAAGGGAGTGCCTCCAGCTGCCAGCAGCTGCCTCGGACTTAATTGCACCCAGCAGCCTTTCCCGAGCGCTGCGGAGCCGCCCCGTGCCCAGCCCAGCCCGGGTGGCAGGAGCGGCCCATGGGCACTGCAAACGTCGGTTCATGCACAGCCGAGCAGGTTGGGAAGCGCAAGCCAGCAGTGTCCGTACGGACTGCAGCGGGGACGGCCAAGCAGCCAGCACAGGCTCCAGCGCCGCTTTCCTGGCTTTGTTGACGGGTACAGCTTTATCACTGTTAAAACACCATTTGTTGCTGTGACTTTTTCCCCCCTTCTTAAATGTCAAAGAAAAATTCGGGAAAGGTCACTTACCAGAGACTGGCACTGCTCCAGCCACTTGGATAAACACGCGCACGGTCAGCTGCTGCAAGAGGGGATTTAAATCCAGTTATTTACCTGGATGAATAAGTGCTGTGCTTCTGCAAGAAGCACTACCCCAGCTAAGCACCTCACTCTCACCTGGGACATTTCCACCCACCGCTGGACACGCCAGTTGCAGCCAAGTCCAGGATTTGACTAAAACAATAAACCTTCTTCCATTTGTCTGCCCTGTCCCAGCCTTCATCCCCATGGCTTCTCAACGAGGGAAACTTTGGAATTTTGTTGAACAAAATCCAGTGATTTTTGCCTTTATTTATAACCAGTCTGACCATTGTTAGCACCCAAACAAGCACATGGACCCACCGCTCCACCAGCGAGACAAACCTGCTGCAAGATGGGCCTGCAGACCACCCCCCACCCCCCCCTGCTGAACCTCCCTGGCTGATCAGGGTCCCTGGACACACACCACCTCCCCTCCCTCAGCGTCCCCTCGCTGTCCGGGGCACAGCCTACACCCAGCGCTTCTGCGAGGGCCTGGGTGAGCCCACCGCCCACCATGAGCTGGGAAGGCTGGAGCCGGCGCAAAAAGGTCACTGTCTGAAGCCAAGCTGAGATCTGCTGACAGATGCTGTGCTTACTCCTAAATAAAAGTTGAGTACTCTGCCTTATTCAGCACAGCTGCTCGGCTGCGGGCACCTGGAGGTTTCTGCTGACCCTGCGAGGAAGCCCCTGTGTCAGCCCCGTCCGAAACAGCCAGCGCTGCTGGGACCTCGCGACGGGCGCTGCTGTGCAATGAGCAGCTTTCTCCCCGGCAGCCACGCGAAGGGCACCGCAGCGGCGCAAGGTCGAAGGAATAAGGTCTCTGCGCAGCGGGAAACCACCACCGCCAGGCTCTCGGAAGTGAAGCCAGACAGAAGAATTGTCAGCAGCGGGGAGCAAGGCAGCTGTTGGTCCTGCCAGTAAAAACAAAAAAAAGGAGAAATCAGCCCACCACCGCTTCCGATCGGATGTGACAGCCCCGTCTGAGGTCCCCAGCAACCCCAGCCCGTGTTGCAAGCGCAGCAGGAGATCCAGGAGCTCCCAGGCAAGGGGAAGTGGGGAGCTGTGGCTCCAGGGGTATGGGCGGGGGGGTCACTGAAAGCTGCCCCCACTTCTGCCCCTCCCCACAGCCAGCGCTGTGCACCGGCACACATGCCTTGGGAACAGCCCCACTGATGTTGGCGTCCTGTCCTGGCAGCCTTCTGCGAGCGGGGCTTCTCTAAGAAAACCAGAGAGAGATGGTTTGCCATAGCTATGGAAACGCAGAGCCTCTGGCATCTCTCTGCTGGCCGGGGCAGGCGGCTTCGGGCAGCCTGTTCCCAAACAGCAAAGCGTTCCCACCCAGCCCCACACGCCCCTTGAAATAATTCATTTTTTGTGGAATTTAGTCACTTAAAAAAAAAAAAGCCAGAACAACAGAAACCCTTCCCTAGGCTTACAGCAATATTTTGTCTGTAAATAATCTCGAGAGCAAGGTCACATTCCCAAGGGAAAGCAGAGCAGGGGCCGGAGGAGGCTGGTGGTGCGGGGGGTACAGCCCTGGGCACAGCCCAGCCGGGCTGGGGGACAGGGGGAAAGCAGAAAATGAGGGTTGGAGGAAAGGGCAGAGCAGAAAGGAGGCCTGAAGGTAAGCAATGAGATGATTTCACCTTTCTTTTGCCGGCTGTGGTGGAGGGGCAGCTGCAGGCACCGAGCTCTCGGTGTGACCCCGCACTGCCTGCTCGTAGGCTCTTGCACATCTCTCCTCCAGTCCCTCGCTCACAACGTGGGGACAAGCAACACCTCTGTCCTCCAACACTTTGGCACGTGTGCCAGGCCCTGTTGCCAGCAGGATGGTGTGCCGGCACAGAGCCACGCCGGGCTCAGCCTGCTCCGCTGTGGCTCTGGGGTCCGGCAGCAGCGGCCAGGCAGTGGGCACAGGCTGCCCCATGCCAGGGAACATCTCGCCCCACTGGTGCATCGCTGCAGAGACAGAAACGCTGAGCGTTCCCAGGGCAGCAGAGGCTGTCCTGCCCGGGCTCTCCCTGCGGGCATGGCACAGGATGCGCTGACCTCAGCATCCCTCGGACCTCACTCTGCTCGTGCTGAAGGTGCTGAAGTCGTGCTTTTCCAGATTGCCACTGGAGCGGGCTCTCAGTGCAGTGGCCATGGCGCCCAGCATCACCCTGCCAAGGGGCAGCTGCTCTGGGAGAAAGGAGACATCAGAAATCTCACCGCACTGCAGTGCCAGCTCAGGGCGTTCAAAGCCCTCGGCCAGCATGTGGCAGCGAGCGGAGTAGGAGCACTACGGGAAACCACCCACAGCTCGAGATCGAGTGTGGAGCAGATGGCAGAACAAACAGCCCCAGGATTTCTGTTTCATGTAATCTTTTGCCCTACTCGCTCCCACGTTTAACCTTTTCCACCCATGGGGCAGACCTTCTCTTGGAAAAAGAGAACAGAAACCCTGGAAGGGCTTCAGAGCGGCAGGTGGTGTTCTGCTCTGACCACCACCAAGGACAATACTCAAGACCCCAGAGGATTTAAATTTTTTTTTCTTTTTAAAGATTCAGGCTAGCTTTGTGCTATTTTGTGCCCTTTCAAAAGACTTTATGAGAAATTAATTTTTCTTTTTCTAGGCCAGGGGAAAGGTAATGCTGCTGTGGCAGAGAGTTGTGCCCATGGCAGGCAGAAGGCACATTAAGGATGCTGTGTTCCCATGCTACAGCTCCGAGCGTGACTGCGGGCAGCGCCGCTGCTGGTACACGTTCTTCAGGGCACGTCCGGGCTAGGGAAAAGAAGAAGGAAAAGAAAGAAACTCTGCACATGTTTTACAGACTTTTCACAGGCCGGAAATCTCGGGGGTTTCTGTGGAGTCTGGGGATGGAAACCACTCACCGACCAGCTGACTGCAGAGCTGTGTTTCACCCACAACAGGCAGCGGCTGTACAACAGCCCCAGGCTCCATCGCAGGGGACAGCGTCCCGCCTCATACAGGATGTGAGAGGAGACAGGACCCAGCGCTGGGAGGGACCCAGCCCTCCTCGGAAGGTCTGGGCACCTGCCGACCACATCCCATGTTCTCCTTGAAAATGCCACCATCCAGCTTGGGTATGAAATGCTCAAGAAGCCACACCACTTGCAGGCTCCCAGAACAATGAGGTTCCACATTTAAAAGACTTGTCTGTGTGAAAGCACCTGCCGTGCCCGCGCTGACACCAGCAAACAGGCATTTGCCCTCTGTGTCAAGCACCGGCAACTCTGGGCTGACACCAGTCTCGTCACCACCATTTTACGATGGTGGAATTCGCTCTTGCTCATGCATTATGATCAGTAAAAAGTCATTTAACCACCATCCGCCCTGTATAGCGCCAATGGGACCTGTCCTTCACAGCCTTGTATGTGGCACCGAGAGGTGGTGTGGCCGTGGTGCCGGGGGCACAGCCCGGGGCAGGGTGACACCAGGCACATCCCAGCACAGCCATGCTTCTCACAGCAGGCTGCTCGGCCTCCGGGATGCATCCTGTCCCAGGAGAAGTGAGGAAGGCCCAAGGTGCAATGCAGCACAGACAGCTTCCCCATGGGCAGACAGAGCCAGGTCACCATTCCCCACAGACCTGCTGGGTAAAAGCCACATTTTATCTAAGAAACCCCCTGAGAGAGTATCCAAAAGCTGTAGGCAGGGTGTGGGGTTCCTGCTGTTACTCACCATGTGCTGAGCTGTTCAGAGACAAACAAAAGAGCAGGTTGGGTCAAACACAGGAACTCCCTCGGTGAACTGCTGTCACAGGTCAGAATCATTAAAGGGATTAAATGCAGAGAGCACGAGCCTCCAGCAGCGCCTGCGGTGGCTCTCTGCAGATAGGCTCCTTAATGCCCTGCTCTGCGGAGTCCCTTACTATAGGACATGATGGATCTCAGTCCCTCCGATAGCTGGAGTGGTCCCCCACTGAATTAAAACAGCTGTTTGAATAGGTTTAATTCTTAACTAACAGAAATGCATAACGCACGTCAGCTTGGACACAGAATGGGTGAACATCCAGAAACCGCAACATTGCCAATTTGCCACTATCAGTTACAGGCTGTAGTTCTAGAAACTTATCACAGGCTGGGCAGAAGCAAATGGCCTGTGTGAAAGGAGACTTATTCAACAAGGAAAGCCAGGTCCTCCCTTCCTCGACTCATTTGAATAAAACAAATAGACCAAGCCCAGGTAAAGAAAAAAAATCCAACAAAACGATCTTGTTTGTTCAGCACAGAGCTGATTTTTAGACTTCCTACATTTGACCTCAAGTAAATGAGGATTTATTTCATAGAATCATAGAATGTTTTGGGTTGGAAAGGACCTTAAAGATCATTTAGTTCCAACCCTCTGCCATGGGCAGGGACACCCTCCACTAGACCAGGTTGCTCAAAGCCTCATCCAGCCTGGCCTTGAACCCCTCCAGGGATGGGGCATCCACAGCTTCTCTGGGTAACCTGTTCCAGTGCCTCACCACCCTCATAGTGAAAAATGTCTTCCTAACGTCTAATCTAAATCTCCCCCCTTTCAGTTTATACCCGTTACCCCTTGTTCTCTCAATACACTCCCTGATAAAGAGTGCCTCCCCATCTCTCCTGTAGCCCCCTCCAGGTACTGGAAGGCTGCTATTAAATCTCCTCGGAGCCTTCTCTTCTCCAGGCTGAACAACCCCAGCTCTTTCAGCCTGTCCTCATAGGGGAAGTGCTCTAGCCCTCTGATTAATTTTGTGGCTCTCCTCTGGACTCTCTCCAACAGGTCCATGTCTTTTTTATGCTGGGGGCCCCACATCTGAACACAGTACTCCAGGTGGGGTCTCATGAGAGCAGAGCAGAGGGGGAGAATCACCTCCCTTGACCTGCTGCTAATGCTTCTCTTGATGCAGCCCGGGACATGGTTCACTTTCTGCGCAGCAAGCGCACACTGCCAGCTCATGTTGAGCTTCGCATCCACCAATACCCCCAAGTCCTTCTCCTCAGAGCTGCTCTCTATCCATTTTCCACCCAGCCTGAATTTGTGCTTGGGATTGCTTCAACCCATTTCTTTTTTTTTTTTTTAACTCTGTTCTTATGTAAGAACTCCAGCTTATGACAGGACAATTGTTAAAGCCTGAAGGTAACATTTGTAAGTGCTCCCAACAGCAGCAGCATCCAAGAAGGAATTACACTGACTCTTTCTACACCTGAGAACAAGCCATTTCCCAGCTGCGCCTGCTCTCCCCACAGCACATCATGGCATTGCAAGGACAGCCCAGCTCCAGTCTGGTACAGAAGGCAGCCAGGGAAACAGAAACAAAACCCAGAAGTTTGTTTTCATTATCCAAACTGAATGAACGCAAGTGAAATTACATGAATAAATGCCATGCACTTGATCTTTTTTCCTTCCAATGACTCTGGGGTTTTTTAGCTGCCCAATTAGCAAGTCATTTGTCAGAGGGCTCTCCTGTCCTACCTGGGCTCAGGTCTCACCCTGCAGGTATGGTCCACACTGTGCCCCTCACATGGCAGCACATGTGGGCAGAAAAGGACGCAGCACCAGCACCAACTCCTTCAGCGAGACACGCCAGACCAGATTGTTTGCATACCACAGCAAAGCAGCTCACAAACTGCCGTGTAACACCATTCTGCAACTCATTTTTTGTGAGCTCAAACACCACCTAATTTTTTCCAAGTCAAAAAGAAACCTGCTGGCTTATGCTCTTGAGAAGCCTGATGAAAAGATTTCTCTTTCCTTCAGCAAGGCTGGGCTCCTGTGACTGCAGGGCAGCCTTTGCCCGCAGTTACAATGGATGCCCCTTTGGCAGGGAACTTTCAGGGAGCAGGTGTGGCTGGGAACGCCGCCCTCCCTGCCTCCAGCCCTGCCAAGGTCCCTGTCCGCAGCAGGGCAGGGAAGGCTCGGGACCAGCAGGACCAGCCAGGTGATAGCCAGCACCTTCCCAGCTCTCCTCTTCCCTCCAACACCAGACCCTGCCCCATGCTCAGGTGCCTCCAAGTGACCCACAACGGGCTGCTTCTGCACATGGGCACACTGGGGCCCCAGCAGAACCTGCAGCAGCTCCTGTGGACTGCTCGGGAGATGGGGCAAGGCCAGTTGCACCCACCGCCTGCCCGGCAAGTACGCCGGCGCTGGAGATCTGGAAGCTGTCATGAGGATTAGACACAGCCTTGTGCTTCCATACCACCTACTTGCCTTCTGCATTTAGAGAAAGGAACAGCAGCGCCTTGCTTCCCTTTTCTGAGGCAGAAAAGAGGACGAGCAGCAGTTTTCAACTGAAATACAGGACTTCATTGAGACAAATGGTCAGGCTGAAACTGGAAAAAAAAATCAGAAGAGTCATGCAAATGTAACTTAGTCTAAACTGCCCTGAAATCAATGGGGCTCCAGGGATTTAAGCCCTATCAGCCCTCATCTTCAACCCTACATCACCACGGTCCCCACAGCAGCAGCGTGTCTGGGGGAGCACAGCTCCGCTGGGACGGGCAGGTCACTCCCTGTGTGGGGCCCGGGCTGTGCCCGCTGCTCTTGGGGGGCTGAGCGGAGTGTCCTCAGGCACAGGCCGCCTGCAGAGACCAGAGCAGCCAGCTCCAGGCGTCAGGCCCCTACCAGCAGTATTGCTCCTGCACTGGGGTCTCCTTACAGCTTTCCTGAATTACTCTTGGGTTTTCTGGCTCTTACGACACCTACCCCCAGCTCCTCCCAGGCCAGGGAAGGCTGGCAGACACTCACCAGGCTGCATCTTGTAAAGGGCCAGGTTTAAACCAAAGGCTGATGTGACTTTATTCAAGGACATTTCCAAACTGTTTTCTTCTCTTTTCCAGAGCACACTCCAAGTACCAGTGTAATATCCCTGGAAATCAAGATACTGATATTTTATCTTTGTCTTACTTGATATTGGAGAGACACTGGTATCCACAGCAGGCCATTTCCATGCATTTCTTGCCCTGTCGTTTGCCGTGCTTTTCAGCATACATCACCCTAAGCATCCCACATTTTGGAAACCAGCTTCACTTCCCTGCACCATAGCCACATAGACACTGCAGGAGGACCAAAGGCAGAACCCAAGAGCATCCAGCTGCCGCTGAAGCCAGCACTGTCCCTGTGGGAACTCAAAGAGAGGAACTAAGCACAATGGTCCCGCGCCGCACGGTCTTAATCCTTTTGCCCAGAGGAGCCAAGCGGAGTTTGGAGAACTGGAAGTCAGAGAACAAGCAGACGTTTGTTCAGAGCAGGCAGCGCGAGGGGGAGGACCGCCAGCTCCTTCCCGCCTCCGCGGGACTTACCATCCCTGAATGTCCCTTTTTGTCCTTCTCCCCGCATCTGTGACCGGTCGGCACAACGCTGCTCTGTCCGCACCCACAGCCCCTGCCACACGCCTCCCCTGGCCCAGCGGCCAGCAGCAGGAGAAGCAGGGTGGCCACTGCTGGCCACAGTGATGCTGACCGGGATGCTGTGCTGATCTCTCCTCAGAGGTCTGCTGCCTGCCGGGTGCTCTTCCCCCAAAGGGGCACATCCTCTCGAAGGGCAGTGCAGTGGGCCGAAGGGAAGCCAGGGAGGGAGGCTGGACCACAGGCTTGCACTGGCTAACAGCTGGCAGAGCCACCAGGGCCACAGAAACCTCTGACCCAGAGACAGGAGCATGAGACCGCTTTTCAGAAGAGATAAGCCCAGCACCCTCAAAAGTTACAGCTGCTCAGTATTACTAATCCGAGAAGGCTGAACTCGGTCACCTATTGCTCAGTTGTTATCGTAACTCGTATCAGGAACTCCAGTTTCGGTAAAAAGCGTGCATGTGTGAAAGAGAGAGGCACAGCAAGTCCTGGCAGAGCAGAAACAAGAGCTCTGTCGCTCTCTACAAGCCGGAGCAGCTCTCAGAGGAGCCTGTCTGTGCCCAGTTATGTTAATAAACTTTAGAAAGTTTTGGTCTACAAAACCACCAGGTTATTTCCAGTTGCAGTGGTGAAGATGGGCCTTTTGGACTGGATTTTCCCCTTGGGCTGCCTCAGCCCCAGCTCTGGCTGCAGGACTCCTCTGTGACCAAGGCTGGTGTCACCCTGCTCTGGTGTTACACAGCTCCTCAGTTCGGGTCAGAGCACGGGGAAGGCAGGTACAAACCGATGCATGTGGGTAACCATCAAAACACTCTCCAAGTACCATGGCCCATCCGATCAAATACGCAGAAAGTAAAGTTTTTTAAAATAAAAATACTTAACATTTATTCACCTTTGAAGTCACCATAGTAAAATTGTACACGCTATGAGTAACCCAGGAACGTTATTAAAAGCTACTAGAAACATAAGGCAATTTGTACAACCATTGAAAGAAATACACAGCATGTTGAAAACAGAGTGAAATATTACTCAAACAAGACAACGCTTGATACGCACTAGAGTGACAAGAACCAGCATTAAGTTTTAAACAAAAATAAAGATGTCATGGCTACAAGTATTATACAGTGATAAATACTTCAAAAATATATTAAGATATATGGAAATTCTCGTTTTGTCAAGGAAATCCAGAGAAATTCCAGCCTCCACTGGATTTCAATATACCAATTAAGGTTTAATATTTAAATTCCTTTCCTTTCAGTAAGAACCACTACTGCAGCCATTACTGTTCTGTATCAACACTTATCTTCTTGTAGTGTAATGAAATCAGCCTTATGTTATGTTAAGCCCTAATGCCTCTCGCATCACGGGCACTAATTGCGTCAAATCAACCAATGAGTTGCCTTTCGGTAACAAGTGCTGTGCACCGCATTTGAAGCCATAAACCTTGTTAAATCACAGTCAACGTTCGCCCACTTTACAGTATTAATGGAAGGCGGGCTCAAAACCTTGCCTCCATGTAAGCAGGACGTCTCAAACAGAGGGTTTAGTAGCAAGTCCACCATAACATTTTCCTAGCATAACATCAAGCACTCAGAAGTTACAGTACATGAACCATGCTAAAGTGTACATTACACCTTTAAAAAGAGAGTCCAGAGGATGTTTGGAGATGACAGGTTTTGAACATGCACAAATGGTGGTTTAGTACACATTTGTTTGTGCTGTTGCTGGGTAGCAAGTGAAGCAGTTTATAGCCAAGGATTTGTTGAGACAGTTTTCTGAGCAAGTTTAAAAATATAAACTTCTTCTTAGAGGGTCTGTTCTATAGAAAATAGAGTGAAATCTGGTAAATTGTCAGTTTTGAGAGTACTTTCACATGGCAAGATCCACTCATCAGCCTACCGCACGACCAAGAGAAAAGCCAATCCTGCTATTCCAAACCCCGCTGCGGCCATGATTGCGTTGCTTATGGTACTGCTCTGGTCAGCTGCCTGGGAGCCCTGTCTGCCGAAGAAGCGACAGAAGCCATCCTAGAAAATCAAGAGAAAGGACATTAAGTTGGTTGGCTTACAATTAACCAGAGTTCTTTTAACAAGCCTTTGAACACAGTTTGGTTCACGCTTCCAGCACGGTGTTTGTCAGCTGCAGAAGTCTCTATTTTAATCATGAAAGCCTAAGCCTGCTGCCTTGGGCACACAAAAATGCTTTGTGAGAGCCTTTGCACAAGGCAAATGAAAGCAGTAGCTACAAGCGTCCGCACACTTTGCTCAAAAGACAATTGCAAACTTCCTATCGAGATGCTCAGCATGTCATTACGTTATTTTCGCCCTTTTAGGCAAGTTTCTGATGGGAGCTGCCAGCATTGTTCCCCCCTCATTCAAGTTTCAGAAAGCATCTGAAACACAGGATATGGAAATTTCCACTTGAAAGACAGGATCCCAAAGCCGGTCCCATCTCGGTGGACAGGACTGATTACACACAGTCTTGGAAGGGCCGAGTGGACACTGCTCAGAGCTGACCTATGACAGAGCAAAGCTGGCAGCTGCTCTCCCAGATCGTTATTTATGATAATCAGAAGTGGCAGCAATACAACTCCAGATGGTCGTGTTTGAACTCTGCTCCGCAGATGTCTATGTAAACAAGTTATACTCTTAATTTCTTCCGGAACTTTGTTCTTTACACTTTAATTTGCGTGAACAGGCAATGCGACTTTGCCAAGTGACAGTGGCTGCTGTAGCCAAGCACCACACTGTTCTGAGCAGTCAGATGGACCAGCGACCACTGGAAAAACCAAGTTCATTTTGGTCTCTGGAAAAGTCAATGAAACCAGTGGCTGCTTCCTCTCCGGTCTATTTTTAGTGCTTATTTGTACTGGCATCAAATATTCCACTAGGACTGAGAATAGGAAATGTGCAGTTCTGCGGGACAGCTGACATTTTGTTCAGAAGCGAGCTGCCTGGACGCCTTACAGCCCCACTTCCAGCGTGCATCTCCAGGGGCAGAAAGCTGCAGCAGCCATCGCTTTACATTGCACTATGCATTAATGCTTCCCACCGCCCCAGCCTGACCAGTTTGGAGACCAGCAGGAACCAGAGCCGCCGGTCTGGCGGTCGGTGGCTTCGCGTGCAGGCAGACCGAGGGTGGGCACAAGCCCTGTGCCAGCCGCTCTGCAAAACCCAAACCCTGCGGACCCGGGGAGGGGTAAGCCCGTCCCCTCTCCCCCCGACCAGCACCACCGCTCCTGTACTCGCGGGAGGCTGCAGGCGGACAGAGCCGGCCCCCAGCGCCTTTAGGGAACTGGCCCAAACCACATCACCGGACCCCCCCGGCGCCTTCAGCACCGCAGCCCGCGCCCCCGCACGCCGCCACGAACGAGCCGGACCCCCGCAGCCCCTCCCCAGAGAGACCCCCGCCGGCGCCGCACACGCCCATCGCCGCGGCGCCCCGCCCGGCCGTGCCCCGGGGCCGGCTGCAGCTCACCGGGGAGCGGGGGCCCGGCCTCCCGGCACCCCCCCGGGCCGAACCGTCCCGTCCCCGCTCACCCATCCGCCGTGCGCCTCCAGCCACTCGCCCCGCTCCTCGGCCAGGTACGCGGCCAGCGCGGCGGCCAGGCAGCGCGGCCCGTCGGCGCAGCCCCGCTCGGCCAGCGCGGCGGCCAGCGTGCCGGCGAACACCACCAGCGCCAGCAGCCGGCCCCAGTTGAGGCCGCCCTCGGCCTCCAGCTGCGCCGCCACCCGCCGCAGCAGCGCCGCCGCCTCCCGCGGCTCGGCCCGCGCCAGCGGCGCGCAGGAGCGGAAGAAGGGCCGCTCCCGCCGCTCCAGCTCGGCCGCCGCCCGCCGCAGCGCGGCCGCCGTGGGGCCGGGGGGCAGCGCGGCGCTGCCGGCGCGGTGCTGGAAGTAGTCCTCCAGCAGCAGCGCCGTCTCCTCCTTCAGCGAGCCCGGCATGGCGGCGGCGGCCCCGCAGCGGCAGCTGCTGCCGACTAAGAGGCGGGGCGGCCCCTCCGCACGGCCCGGCCCGGCCCAGCCCGGCCCGCCCCGGGGCGCCGGGAGCGCTCCCCTCCTCCGGGGCGGGGCCCGGCGCCGTGCGAAACCGAACCCGGGAGGGGGGGGTGTCGGCCCCGGGCCGGGCATCGCCGCTGGGGAGCGTCCGCCCGCGTCCCCGGGGAGGCAGCTGCGGCACAAAGCCGCCGGACGATGAGCTGTCGGATGCTCACTGCATCTCTTTTCATATATTTTTTCTCCACATGAGAGCCTGTATTCTTTGCATCAGAGAGCCTTCAGATTTTATAGGAGTACAGGAGGAGGGCATTGTGTATTTACCAAACGACTGCAGTGACATTTGCTCTTTTATGGTCAAAATTTAGGATTCGGACCTTTGTGGTGCAAAGGCCGAGTCCTCCCCCATTGCTGGCGTAAAATAAAATGGCTGAGAACACCCCACCCAAGTGGTGTCGCTTGCACAGGGCACACCTCACCTAGTGGCCCCCTGTGCATCCCAGCTGTGCCCTTCGGGTTGCGAGTACCATCAGCTAGATATCAAAACTCCCATAAAAACCACCCCAGGATTTATGGCAGGCCCAGCACAGGTACACCCAACCTGTGCTTCCTGCTCGGTGCGTTTGCAGGAGAGGTTCAGATGGTGTCCCGCTGGAAAGCCTGGCTGTGACCGCACTGTCACCGCACAGCCCCTGCCAGCGCAGATGCCCAGCACTGGGTCATGCTCTCACCTTGTGTTGTACAACGGGCTCCAGGCGCCCAGCACGCCAGCATGGGACTGCTCGGCTTCACTCCACCTATCCTGGGTTACAGCGCGCTGTCTCCATTTTACATCCCTGCTAGAAAAGCTAAAAATAGGCAGCTGGAATCAATCCTATTGCAATTTCTCAGATCACTATCAAGAACTGGCCTGATCTCATAGAGTCGTTCCCAAGGCAGACTCTTAGTTTTAAATCCCCATATTTGGCTTTTGTTTTGTTTTTAAGCGGGGAAATCTAGTCAGTGTTTATGTGCTGGAGCAGTAGCTGGAATGATATCTTTCCTTTTCACCAGTGCTATACACACATGCTTTTTTAACTATTTTCCCTACGATTGTTAATCCTGGAGCAGGAATTTCCTATTGCATTCCTCACAGCAAGAGAGCAAGAGGGAGAGGCTGTTCTTTCTCCAGCAATATCCTTTTCCACCCTTCCTGTTTATACGGCATTTTTGTTTCACAGGACGGAGCCGTCTGACAGTGACTTTGCCCTGGCTACAGCTCCTCTCGCTCTCCATACATTTAACCACAGCCTGCTGGGGCAGCCTCTCGGGACTGCTGCTCCTCTACCGCCTGGCCTGAGCTGGGGAGCAGGTCCGAGGTAGGGCCAGTGCTGGGGCCCTGATCTGACACTGCTGTTCCCTGCTGCACCCAGAGCTGCACGGCTGTTCTCCCAGGCCGAGACACGCTGGGGAAGGAGCACCAAGCTGGTTAAAACCTCTCCCTCTGGAAAGGAACAGAGGTGTTTCCAAGACGCAGACCAAAGGGGGTCTCGAAACACTGGTTTTTCCAAAGCCTCCCTGGCCAAGCTTTGGCAAGTAAGAAAAACCATGGATACTTCAGTGCCCTGTTCCTCTGTCTTCATTTATCTCATGGGAAGTTGAGGCCTGTCCTGGTCCACAGCTCTCGCCAGTACCTCAGGAACAAAAAGGTGATTTTCCCAGGTGCCGCGTCCATGCAGCCCAACCTGCGAGTCCACAGGCAGTGGCAAGACCCACGGGATTCCTCCCTGCAAGAAGAGAAGTGCAAGATGTGATGTCAGCCTCGTTCTCCCCAGAACTGGTGATGGTTTGGCACTGATGTCACTCAGAACAAGCTGGCTCAGCACTTTCCCCAGCCCCTCAGAGGAAAGGAAATGAAACAACAAGCTAAATGAAGGAGATGCTTTTTTCAGTGTCTAAACTGTGCACTTCCACCAACCACCTTCATGCTGACCACAAAACCTACACCAAAGTGTAGGACAGCTGACCCCAGCACAGCTCTCTACTGACAAGGCAGAAGGCTGAACTGCTGCACCTCAAGGGGGTCTGCAAATAGGGGTGACTGAACAGTGACAGCCCGAGCCCTCAACAGCATTGTGGTGCCCAGCTTTCCCATTGCAACATGAGGAGAATCCTGGGCTCCCACAAAACACATACTCTGCATTTTCCAGTGCATTCCTGGGTATGGAGATGAGGGTCTGGAAAGAAAACATCACATGTTAGCTGTGATCCTTCTGAGCAGGAAAACACAACCTGAATTCTGGCCCCCTGAATGCAGAGGGAGCTCAGATGGAGTTTCGGGTACTTTGAAGGACTGCTCGCTCTCAGTGGCTCTGGCTCACCTTGGGTATTTCCAGAAGATATTCCAGAAGCAATTTTCTGGCAGATCTGGATTTCACCCTAGATTTTTGCAGGACAAATGATCTCAGAAACTGCATGGTGCAAAAAGTAAATGCCAAAACCCCAGAAAAAATAGCTGCCATTACAAGTACCTAACTGATGGGAAAAACGACTATGTTCTCAATATGTAAAATACAATTTATTGTATTTAGGCCATTCATAAGTATCAACACAATGTAGTATGTTTGAAACAAACATCTTACCAATAAATACTATCTAAACATTAATATTAATCTTTCGATCAAATGTGTACAGTGTATTGACTCAATATTGCACAGTGAGCTCTATATGACATTTCCATAGTGCATTCAGTCTGTTACAGGGATAGTTTGCCACAAATATTGCAAAGCATCAGAATTTACTTTTCCAAGTGAAAACAGATGAACTATTTCATTAGGGACTGAAGGCTGATACAAATGCCAGTGTCCCAGGTTAATTCGTTATGGATTCATGGAACCTAATGTTGTCATGAACAAGGAGACTTTGTTTGTAATACAATTTTTATAGAATTGTAAAAAAATCCCACTTCCAAATAGACTGAGAATATTATCATCTAACTTATGTGAACAGCCAACTCCAGTGACCAGTGAGCTTATTTCCTCTTGTTCCAATCTAAATATAAATCATATCTTTGATCTTTTCAGAGATGCATCTCACCACTTGCATTTCGAAGGCCAGACGTTCCAAGCCCCCAGCATTACCCCAGCACGTTGCTCCCTGCATGCCCCCGCTCAGGTTAGACTCCGTACCTCAGTATGAGCAGAGGTGACACACTCCAGTCTCAATAGTTCTCAATGTATAAATGCAAATATAATTTCCCAATAGTTCTACAATTAACTGTATCTCAGCTTTATCTGGTTAAATCTTAATTCTACAGCATCAGCTCTGCACGGCGGTCGTCCAGCCAGTCTGTATTGCATTACCAGGCACACACAGAGGGCTGGGTGCTGCCCGCAACGTGGCCGGCTCTGCCGCCTCCATGAAACCCAGCGACCCCCAGACCAGATGGGTCCGCGGGCTCTGGGGAGCACAGTGTCAAAGGCTGGCAGGACTGTGCTCACAGCAGGTTTCAGTAACTCACCATTGTTCATTCTCAAGTCCAACTACAACAAAACTATGTTATACTAGAGGGAGATTACCGTTAGGGTAAGGGCTGTATGATTTGGCTTGTGAGGTTTGACCTGCATTTGTATGAACTTATACTGCTCTAACATTGCATAAGGACCTTAAAATGGGCATATACTGCCTTCATACACATTTAAGCTACATTGCCCTGCCAAAGTGGTATGAACTGCTCAAAATGCAAACCACAGAATGACTACGATTGACTTGGAAAAGATCTGACCATCACTATAATGGTGCTTAGTGCTTAGCGTGTAGTATTCCTTTATGTTAAAGAAAATTCACTCACCAAGTGATACAATTAAAAATTTCTAAGAAACTACTGGTTAAGTATTACCTCATGATTATGTAAATCATGTTTATATTCCTCATCTTTGCACTTTATCATTTTGTGTATATTTAGATTCTTTATATTCAGGTAAGAGAGATGAAATACTTATTTCTATCTAAAAAGATGGTAGGAAAAAACAGGGATTGAAAGGCTTCCTTTTTTGTACAAAAAATACATCTTTATGACAACAGCCAGTACCTTCACAGTAGGCCCTTTTCTCCTCTATTTAATACCAAGGTTCAGTCATCCATAATGCCATCATAAAGTATCAGAATTGTTTTTCTTTCCATTTTTCAACATCAAAATTCAATGCATTACTACGGAATGTTTCCAAAGTCTTATGCTACATCTTGATAAAATCAGGAATCTTTTTTTTCTTTTTTTTTTTAAAACTTTAAAAAGGAACTCAACTCATGCAAATAAATACATAATGTCCACTGAAATACTCAACTCTATGATACAAGTGACTTCAGAGAAAAGTCCCTTTATAATTATCCAAACTAGTTCTAATAAAGAACATAGTTTCAAAACAGAAGTAAAAACATTTCATTTAGCTACAAGATGACATTTGCTATGTGTTCAAGCAGATTATATTTTCTACCTAGTTGTGTTAATCTGTGGGTTGAGTGTCACTCTTCTGTAGCGTAGCAAATATTTGATTTTGAGGGGTGGCTTTTTTTAATAATTTTTTGTAGTCCAGGGTATCAGTCTTCATTTGATTCTGCACACAGGATCTCATGTTAAGCCCAGATCTGCAGAGAGAGATTTGAACAATCACTTATGACATTGCCTATTTTATCAAATGTTTAATTAAAATTTGGCAAGGCAGTCAGATTAGTGGTACAGTGTATCAGCAGCAATGATATTATTTAATCCATATATTCAAAATTCCCTTAACAGTTCAGCTAGCACTTTGTGGGGAATTTTTTTAATTTGAATTTTCTGTTCATGTTTTACACATGGTTTTATATCCTCATTAGTCCCTCTAGAGTCAATTTTCCTGTAACAACCCTTCCCCCTCACCCCCTTTTTTTTAAACAATCAAACAAACAAAGAAAGAATCACCCACGGCAGGTGCTCCCAGCACTTACTCGGAGAGTGTGGTCCCAGGAGCCCGAGCAGAACGCTGTCCCATCAGGAGAGACCCGCAAGGTGCTGACACGATTTTCATGTCCGAACAGAATGGATACACGAGACCCTTTCAGCACATCCCAGACATTTATGGTGTAATCATTATAGCCTGCGAACAGCAGGCGACCTACAAAGAATGAGATTTTACAAAGTGAGGTCTTAATTAGGTAACACGTCTTGACTGCAGCAAGTGCCTTCTGTGGGACATCCATCACCCAGCGAGCACTGACCCAGCTCTCCTGTGCCACAGCAAGCCCTGGCCACTGCTTCCCCCAGGCCAGCTGTGCTCCTGTCAGACACCCCTGCTCCACTGCTGAGCCACCCATACTAACTGCTGAACCAATTAAAACTTATTAGTTAAAAATATAGTTAAAATAGAGTTATATACAATCTGTTCAGTCATTAAAGATGAGGGATGACTCCAAATCATGACATACTGAAGAGCACTTCAACAGCCAGTGCAGGGTAATAATATTTTGCTCAGACTTTATGCAAGAAGTTGAATGCAAATAGCTGAATGATTAGTAGACAATTTGGTTAAGTGATTCATGGTCCCCAACGGGACAAGCTGTGATGCTTGTGACCACGACAGAGACATTTGGCTCTGTCCTGAGCAGAGGTCAATTCACCACCCACTCATCCCCTGGCAGGGTGACTGGAGGAGCTCTGCATTTGTGCTGGGGCAGGAGAGAGAAGACTCAAGCTCATGTCTCTGGATCTGTAGTGAAAAACGGGAATGTCGCTGTCTTCATGCTCCTCTAACAGACTATCTATTCATCATTTATTATCCTTTTATAAACTATTTATGTAAGTGTGCTTAATAGTCTAGTTGCATTTCATTTTTCCTTTGAAATGCTTTTAATCATTATTGTGAAATTCTAGCCCAGCTGTAGTTAATGGCAAAATATTTCCTGCCTTCAGTTGGGCCAGGAAAATACTTTTCAGTGCTACAACGAAGCAATAGCCAGCTAGGTTATTTAAAGAGTAACTGTTTTTACAGAGGCAAAAAGAAAAGTCTTCCATGCATTAAATGCTTCTTTTGGTATTTAGTATTAATTTTAATAAATTTTAATAATAAACGGTTTATCAAATTAAATGCAAAATTTTACGATTCCCTCCCAGCACTAAGGATAACCTCCAAAGTTCAGGTCTCACCGCTGAGAGAGAAGTCCACACTGGATGCTCCAAAAATGATGCTCTCTTTGGAATATATTGCTACTTCTCTGTCTGCACGAAGGTCATATAAACGACACTAGGATTAAAACAAAACCAACACACATGCCTCAGTAAAGGCTGGAGTCAATGGGAGTGGGAAGGACTGCAGCCCAACAGGCATCACGAGAAGCCGCTGCTTGGCTTCTTTCCTTCTGCTATTTCTGCCTACTGTAACTGGGATTCCTCTGGAGTCTAACAGGGATCTAAGCAGCACAAGGCGCTTTTGTATAAATTGAGTGAAGAACTTGCTTTTTTCCAAACCACTTCTCTAAGCCTCCTGCCTGTCCTGCTGTAAAGAGATGAGTGGTGGGCTTCGGACCACGGCTACCCACTGAAAGTCCCCACACGCTCTTGCTTTCCCACTGTGGTTTCCTGCATATTACAGCATCCTGCTGCTGGGGAGATGCACGGGGAGACAGTCTCTAGAGACAATTGTTTAGCCACATCTGGAGCCTGGGAGACGGAGGAGTAAATCTCTAGTCACCTTTGAGGACACAGACCCCATGGCACGGTGCTCAGACGGTCCCTTGGCACAGGGAAGCCTAGATGCTAGTCCTTGCTCCGAGTAAGACAGGAGAGCAAACAGCCCCTGCCCTTCCATGAGGCCTCTCTGTCTGAAAAACCTACATGAAAATAATTCAAGCGAAATAATAGATTTTTATACAGATCTTTGGTTTTCATTTCTCATGGAAAATCCCCAAGCACCTCTACAACCTGCCCTTCCTGTTTTTATCCTTTGCCAGCACACTTAAGCTTGTTTAACATGGAAATAACACATGGACAGACCAGCCTTCATTGCCATGCAGAAAGGCACTCTGTTAGCCCTGAAATCAGGATGCAGTTTTGAAACTATTTGAACTGAAAACCTTCCTCAACAAGTTAAGCTTAAGCAAACACTGGCCAGATGAGTTTGATAATATTAAGACTTTATTAATGAAAAATGGCTGGTATTTAAGCCTGCACATAAAGGAGAGGCTGTTTCATTCGCAGGGCAGCGGGGAGCTGCCAGGTGTGTGAAGTCCAGGTCTCCCAGTGCTCCACGCTGATGAATAAGTCCATCAGACTGTCCTGACAAGAGTGGGGTCACTGCAGGTGACAGCACTGCCATGGGAGCACACTTTTATGGTTTCCCTCCAGACAGTCAGGATTATCTGTTCCTCGAAATCCCGAAGCACGTAAATCAGGTCAAGGATACCAGTCAGTGTATCAGTCCATAACGCTGAAAACACCAACCTCGTAATTTAAAGAATGAAGTAGATGGAACTGCCAAAACCTCTGTCAAAAGTACAGAGATGGAATTTCCCATTCTCCTGCTCAAGTTGGGGGTGTCCGGAATAGTTAAGAGAGAAAAAAACCACCAAATAAATTAATAAGCATAGGAGCCCAAAACCTGTGGTACTGGGCTTAAAAAGAGAGCGCTCTCATTGGAATTTAACGATGGACAATTTCTCCATCTCACTCCCTCAGCATCTCAAGCGCTCACAGTACTGCATCCGAATGTGCAGAGAGGCACTGGGCTCACCACAAAGCTAGAGGTATTAATTTATAATCGCAGCTTTTAAGACCAAAAAGCAGTGCACACTCTCTCCAGAAGTGCCTTAGAGGGTCTCTGCATCCAATTAAGACAACGGGAATGTTTCTATTGAGTTTAGCTAGTACTGGAGCAGAATCAAAGCATGCTCTGAGGGCAGAGAATTTCAGAAAGAGTCTTCACCCCCAGCAACTTGGTGTGATGTTTGAATAAAAAGGAGAAACAAGGTGCTAGGTGCCTCCCAAATGCCTGCTCTGGAGTTACCTTCGACTGCCAGCTCAGTCCCTGCAGGGCTGTGGTACAGGCAGAGCCTGGTCCCCCATGGGGACCCACCAGCTGCAGCCAGAGCCACCGTTCATGTGCATCACTCAGGGGGCCAAAGGCACCAGGAGGTAACTGGCATTTTGTGTACAATGTGCTGACGAAAACTACCTGTCAATACATACTGTGCCCCTCCTAGAAGCTTGCTCATAGATAAGTGAGACCCAGTAAGAGCTATTGTATCATTTAGGGTGACCTGGATGCGGTGACTCATCGCAGCGCGGTGCGTTGGCAGTGAGTCAGGCTGATGGGCAGATGTAGGTGGCCAAGGCCACCCTAGGGCTGTGCTCTCAGGATGTCCAGGGCCACAGAGGCTGCCCAGCTCCATGCTGAGCCCACGGCCCCTCTGCTTGCTGGTACGTGCACAGTCATGTGCAGGCTCCCTTCATGCCCTTATACTGGGCTGCTCCTGGTGACACAAGCTGCAGCATTTCATCTGGTTCCTACTACACTGTGAGCAACAACTGTATGAAGCCAAATCTTTTCCAGTACAACTAATTTTGACCATGAAACTTCAAAACATAGAAAATCTGAAATGAATATTTGGACAGTACCTCACCTAGAAAAGTTTGCAGAGGTGACCTACAAAGCGTTACTAGATTTTCTCAATATCATCATATATAGTATTTAACCTATACTATATCACATTATAGCATTATTATTTATGCAACTTTGGTGTCACAGGCCCAGTTTAGTCACTTAAAGTCCTCTGTGGATCTAGGCTTTTAGGAAAAGTCCTAGACTTTTAGGAAAATCTGACTTGGGAAGTAACGAAACTTCCCTAAATTTGGTTGCTGAATTAACATACCGTGGCATCGTCAGAACCAGAGGCAAAAGCATCTCCACTTGGGTAATATCTGTGCATGAGTAAAAAAAGATTAGAACACATTACATTACTGGGATGAGGTCAGACTTCAAAAATAGAACCAGCACATTGCTCAACATTGCAAATGTTTCTCTCCCAGAAGCATACTGACCTGACACTGTTGATATCTGAATCGTGGGTTTCAAATGACTGGATGCACTGACCAGACCGCATATCCCAAACCATGGCTTTCTTGTCACATCCCTAATAAGACAAAAAAATTCACTGCAGTTGTGCAAATGGTGCCATTCACCCCTCACGTGCCTGATACACCTCATCAAGCCCAGCTACATTCAAAGGCTCTGAACATCACAGCTCTGAGGGGATTTTACCAGCAAAGAAACCCAAGAAGTGGCTGCACAGGTACCCCCAAACCTGGAGCAGAGCACACCACAAAGGCTGGACCCTCAGCAGTGCTACAGACCAGCACAGGCGTAGCGCTGCCGTGCAGCACGGTGGGATGCAGAGGGGCCGGGCGTGTTTGCGCAGGCAGTCCCGTACAAACCGGCACTTGCAGCTCTGCTCTGCTTGTGCTGCAGTCCTACCTGTGCCTGTGGTCCCATCATGCCACACAGCTGCACAACTGACTCATTCCCTTACCACTTAACATGCCCAATATAAAAAATTAATACCTGACATTTAAAGTTTTATAAGTAATTCTTTTCATACGCTGAAATAGAAAATGAAATAAGTGCATCCAGAGAGTCTCTTGCCCAGCCTCTTACCAGCGTTAACCCCTGCTGTGGCTCTGCACCCATGTGCTCAGTGGTGGGATGAGAAAAGAAGCATAAAAGCATCGCATTTCATTGTCGGGCTCTAACCTGCCCTTCCAAGCTGTGCTTTGAGAAGATCATTTAACTCCGGGTGCTTGCTCAGCACCCTGAATGCTTTGGGCAAGGGGCTCAGCCCACACAGTCTGCAACGTCCTCGGGGCAGGAACCATCTCATACCCATAGGGCCACGCTCCCAGCTGCAATGTTTTGCTGCTATCACAATCACAGTGACAGGAAAAAGAACACGGCCTTTTCTTTTAAGAGTGATGGGAGATTTTAATAACGATGACCTTGATGAGGGTCAGGCCATAAGGAGGCTCAGCTCCAGGGCGCTCAGCCTCTCTGGGGCTGCATGGGAAGCACAGGGCAAGCGGCTGCTGCTTCTGCCGAGCTAGCACATCCTGCCCAGCAGACCATGTCACACATGTTATTTATTTTTAAGCAAATATGATTACTAATTAAATTAAACAGGCTCTTCACAATTCACATCTTTCTCTCTTTTTTAAAAATTCTCTTCCTAAATGAAATCCCATTTTTTTTACTATTATGTCATTATTTAAAAGAGGTAATGTTCATTTTTACCAACTCATGGTTTCTGCACAGGGGAAGCCAAAGAGGATAGAGAACATTTTGGACTCAGCATATTTCCCTCTCAAGCCTCACCACAACCCCAGCCCAGCCTTTCGCATTGCTCCCATGTGTGCTGTTCTTACTGACATCTCTGGGAGTCTGGGGGCAAGCCCAATCTGACAAACTGGTGCTTTGACTCCTAAGATTTTGAAGGAGAAACCAGCAACCATCTGCAGAGAGATAGGTGCCCTGAGTGCCATCCAACTTGCCCTGAGGAGCAACACTCAGCAGGCACTGAGCACAACAGCCCGGGATGCAGCTCTGAGCTCACCCTCGAGGGCTGGGATTTTCAGTTAGGTTGTTAAATGTAACGGCACCCAGCCTAATGCTAATGTGTTGGCATTGCTTACTACAGCTCAAGGTTACTGTATTACATAGGCACAACTATACAGAGAGTCTGGACTATAAAGTCCAGCTTTGCTGCCTTTTCCCTTCCACAGTCCTTAATTTTATACTATGATAGGAAGCTCCTGCTTACCCCCCATACCCTCAGGTTGCACCGTTTTGGCTATACCTGCATTGACACGATGTAAAACAGACTTTCACTGAACTGGTATTTTGCATGTGATGGATTAAGTGGGTCCCTGTAAGCACGGGCATGCCCAAGATCTTAGCAGCACCATAGCTGCTTGTGATTCTTTGCCCTATAATAAGCTGAGCTGTTCCCAGGGAGAATGGATCTATCCTTTCTGGGAAGCAAGCTCAGTGACAAGAAAGCCTGGGACGAGTAATGCACTTGGATGGAATTAGCTTTCAGTCACGCTTCAGAGCAGCTGTGCTAGCAGCAGACAAACTGGGCCAGCGTGCTGCACTCTGCTCCTGATGGGACAGACAAATTTGATAAAAGAGCTGTAACAGAAGAGGTCCAAGTTTATTGTGTAGGGATGGGACCATGACTCCGAGCACAACAGGTGGAATCTCCTAATCAGTGGCTGGCAGCCTCTGGCACAAGGGCCTTTTCCATCAGCAAGCACAGGACCAGCCCTGGGCTAGCACTGGTGGGGCTCAGAAACCAGGTACCCTCAGCAAAGTTTCTGGTGGCAACCTGCCTCCAGTAAGAGCAGTCATCTCACAGCTCCTGCCAGCTCTCACCTGCACACTCAATTTCTGATGTGGGAAAGACCAGGACCACCTCAAAAAGGAGCTGAGCCCCATCCCATTCACCTTTATGCCTCGCCTGCCTCACAGACAGGCTGCATGCCAAAGGCTTGGCTGCCTGGGAACAGCAGTCCCCCAGCAGAAGGGCGAGATTTGGAAGATGCTCTGGGTACTTTCCCAGACCAGTCCTGCAGCCCCAGCAAGGTTTGAGTGTTCCTCTGGGCCAGGACAGGGAGTGGGCAGTATTCCACTGATGAAGGGGTGGTAAATGCCTCTGGTACCGCTGGATGGAACAGGGGACTCAGCAACAGCTGAAGATGTGGCCACACCTCATCTCCCTGCTCCAACTTGAACAAGGGTTCAGCCAGCGTCCAAGCCACCCCTTGGCTTCTGGGGAGCGGTTGAGGGACATAGTGGCAATGCATGTTATTTGCAGCCCCACTTTGATGCCCTGAGCAGCCGCCTGGCACACCACATCTGCCTCCAGAGAGCTGGGCACAAGAAAGAAGACAAATGTGGGAAGTTGTCTACTGCACCAGGCTCCTAGCCACTGGGGCTCACACCTCGGCTGTGGTACAAGCCCGCTGACTCTAACTCTGAGCCTTTCCCTTCCCGCAAAGGCGTTGTTTTGATCTCAGACTGGATTGCTTTGGTGTGGGGTGGAATTTGCTAAGTAAGCAGAACTGCAGTCAGACTGGCTGGGTGGGTTTGACCCCACAGTCAGGGGTTTAATTTGCTCCAGCTTCGAAAATGTGCTTGCAATGAGTGGATTGCACTGGAGCTTCCAACACATACTCCAGCACTCTCTCAATAAGATCATGAGCCTCCAGCTTTGCTGCCTTTTCCATTCCCTAGTCCTTAATTTTATACTATGATAGGAAGCTCCTGCTTACCCCAGAGACAAATGTATTCCCTGTTTCAGAAGGGGCCAGATCCAAGCACAGGACATCAGCTCCATGACCATGGAAACTCTGTAGAAGCTGCCCACTCTCAACATCCCACAGGGCACAAGTTCCATCTCCACTTGCTGTCAGGATCTACAGGATGTGGCGAGAAGAGTCACAATACAAAAATCAGCAGACGATCTTCAAGTTCACAAAGAAACAATTGACATTCTATACATACACCACAGACAGCTTTAGTTTAATGAAACATTATGCAATAAATCAAAGCCATAAACCCAATGTGAATCTAAGCACACTTCATGTTTTTTTATTTTTAAGAAAAGAAGTTAGAGTGGAAAGGAGAGCTGTATTGACACAGCTATACACTACCCAGTGTTTTAATAATGGTCAGTTTTGTGTGGTGAGGTTTGGAGAACTGATGGCAGTAAGGATCTGCTAGCATTTCCGTATCTGTCATAAAGGAGGCAGAACCAGACTGGTACTCCTGCGGGCCCCTGTATTTAACCCTATCCATATTTAGGCTGCTGGAATTCAACCTGGGTAAAGAGAAGTACTGTTGGAGTTAAGTATACCTTTTTAACTCTCTAAATTTTTTTTCTGCTTGAAATAGTCAGGTTACACTCAATTAATTGGGCTTAAGATATGGATTTTCTGAAAGGGAAGTAAGCCTGTCTAGACAGTTGTTTGATAAGTCCATCACCTCTCACTTGTCCAAAACCATTTGTGTGTGAAAGGGCTTGAACACACACTGACCGAACACAGCTCACAGCTTCCCTCATCTGCTACAGCACTTGCAGAAAGCACATGTGATCAGCGCTTGTTATTGTGGCTAAATCTTGATGATGTTCAATTGTTCAAAATTTCCCCTTGGCACCCAAAGCTGTTATGCAATCACATTCTGTAGGTTGAAAGGGTCGCTGTGCACTGCTGTGGAAGGAGGCAAGGGTGAACTTAGGAGGGCTCTCAGCCTTCCTCATGGTCAGTGAGGAAACTCAGGGGAACCCAGCGGGTAGTTATTAGTTAAAAAGAAAATATTCTTCAAGAGGAAAATGATCACACAATCATCAAACCATTCACAGAGTTGCAGAAAGGTTAAACACTGAACTTGTTTGACAGATGCTCCAAAAACTCCTCCCATAAACAGAGGTCTGTAAAGTTGCAGAACACACTGTTCCGAATCCTGCAGTACAGGCACATTAATACTCTGAGATTATAATAGCAGAAGAAAGTCCTGACTTGTCCTTCTGGCCAGTTTTTGAGCCTAGATCAATGAACTTCTCTGTTCTGAGGAAAATTTGTACTTGGCTGAGCAATGAAGACTTTCAGCCCTAAGGACTTGCTCCTGTAATAGCGTGTAAGGAAGACATAAGGGGAACAGGAGACGCTAAAAGTGTAAGGGAAGGGTCTGTTGGCAACCCAGAGCTCCACACTTAAAGAAAAACGTTATGGACTCAACTTCAGAGTATTGCTATTGAAAACCAAACCAAAACCTCCAAAAATCCCAAACCAGAAGGGAATTAACAATCTTTGCTATTAGACTCTGGTTTGCTATGTGAGGGGCTCCGGCCGTGCTGGATGGGGATCCTTTGCCTGGCACCTGGCGGCATGAGGCAGCACTTGCAGTTGGCAGGGGACAGCAGGGGACAGCAGGGGACAGCCCCTGCTCACCAGGAGTGCCCACACCAAGGCTGGGAGCAGCAGCAAGAGCAGAGGGGCCACCCTCACCTTGGGCTCCTCCGCCATCACCACCAGCCCCATCCTGCTGCTCAGCCCGGCCGCGCTGGAGTATGTCTGCCTGCCCTGCACACGACACTCAAAATCCCAATTAACTGCTGCTATTAATACACATGGAGCATTGTCACGTGGGGAGCATTATCACAGCGCAGAGCTGTGATACCAAATTTAGGAAGCGAGGCCCCCAGCTCCCTGTGCAGCGGGGCAGGGAGGCTCGCTCTGGCCAGGCTGATCTGGGGCACCAAGAGCAGGGTGTGCTGGTCGCCCAGCCCTGCAGTTCAGTGCTCAGATTGCCCGGGGTGGGAACAGGGGGAGGAGCAATGATGCCCCCCCCCCTTTCAGCACCCACACAGCCTAAGAGCAGCTTTAATCAATGATGACCAGCCCCCAGATCTCTCCCTTGCACTGCCAGATGCCCATGGCACACCAACTCCTAAACCCCTACCCTGTCGTTCACTCCTCTGAGGGAAAATCAAGCAGCAGTGTAAGCCAGCAGCCAAGGCAGAGCAGCAGCATTCACAGCACCTAGCAATGGGTGCTGGGTGCTGTGGGGGCACTGGGCTGGGGGGACCCCTCCAACACGTGGTGGGGCTGCTCCAGGACAGTGACCATGTCTCTCAGTGACACAAGCTGGCAGAGCAGAGATGCTCCGCACACAGCGGGGAAAGCTCCTGCACAGTGTGCTTGTTGTACTGTGCACCCTCAGAGTTACTGAATAATTTTAATTCCAAGGCTGATATGCAAAAGGAAAAAGATAAGAAATCCGGGATTCTCTAGGATCCCCTGCATAACAGTGTCCTAACAGAAGCTTTGCCAACCCACTTTGCTTGTATTTGTTTCAATAATAACATACAGTGATACAAGCGATCATTTATAAGCCTATCAATCCCAAGACAATTTCTTTTTCAAGTCTTCAGAAAAATCTCTGAATCACTGAATATAAAGCACCTAAATCCACTGTGGTATTACTTAATCATAGTAGTACATTACCATTAATATCAATACAGCTTGCTGTATTTAATGCACAGAAAAGAGATCCAACTTTTCTTTTTTTTGTTATAAAAAATAAATAACTATTTTTCCTTTTATAGGATTTAATCATGATGCACATAGGTATGGACAAGAAAAGAGAATATTGGTTTTCTATCTCATCAAAAACATTCCACTTATTTTAGACTGCTCTAATTACACAGGGCTCCTGCACAGTAAGGTCAGGACTAAACCAGCCTGAGCACTGGGTACCTCCACCACTTGTTTCCATGGCAATGGGCTTCAATTAGCACTTCGGAGCCAGTACAGAAACCATAGAAGGACAAATAACAACATACTCTGGGGCATTTGATGTCCTGAAATAAAAAAGCAATGAGAGCCGATATTTCCTTCAGAAGAGCTCCAAATATCTGGAAGAAGGGGACAAGGTATTCCCTTTCCAGCAGCTCTGCTGACACAGAGAGCAATGCAAATGCTCCCCTCTGACACTTATTCTGCTGCAGAGCTGCACTGAGCAGAGCTTCGATTAAATTAAAAAACAGAGAGGACAAGGGGATCATCCTGGCTCCTTTCATCATCTTTCCTGTTCCTGGAAAAAGAGATCTTTGAGATATTCACTACAAAGGAAGGCTGGCCTGGTCTCAGAAGATCTGCATTTAGTTCCTGGCTCTGCCATCATCATCTCCCACTGCGGGCCTCTGTGCTCCATCCCCCAGCTGCGAGATGGGGATAGCATCACCCCTTTCCCTTGAGGGAACACACCACTGCACGTACGGACAACAGGGCTGGCCCTGCGGGGCCATCCTCAAAATCAAATATCTCACTTGCTACACACAAAAAAAGCTAAGAATGAAAGCAAAAGCAAAGTTGGCTGGATGTCCAGGACAAAGCAGGCAAACAACACAGTCTCCGTCGGTTGGCATAGCACATACCCAACCTAGTCCTAGCCAAACTGGGTTTTTAACTATTGGTATTAGTTTGAGCTCCTAAAAGCACAAGTCAGCACAGACCCAGCAAGCAGAGAATGCACAGGTACGAGCAAGCTCCCTCTGCAGAAGCGACAGGCCTTTGCAGGGCACGGGCATGACAGCCTGGCCACGGGCTGTGACAAGCACTCCCTTACAGCAGCTCTTGCAGCACCTTCATTGCCCCTAGAGAGGGTTTTCCAGCAGCCCCTGCACGGGGCAGGACATGGCCCTGGGTGCCCCCGTGCAAGGAACATTACTTGCACCGTGTACGAGTGCAGCTCGTGTTAGGTGTTGCTGGACAGTGAGCAGAGGGGAGGAAATGCATTTACCTGCATGTCTGAGTTAGTGAAGCTGCAGGCAGACAAGTAGTTTGTGTGCATTGCAACCGATTTCTTCTTTGCAGCCATATTTTCATTTTTGTCAAATGTCAGAGGGTACACAGAACACTTGTTGTCCAGGCCACTAAAGAGAGTAATAATAGCAATAAGAGAGAGAGGAGAACTGGTTAAAACTGCAACGACAAAAGGCGAGTGGTGGTAAGAAGGAAACCACCTGTCAGTGCTGCGCTGCCAAACCCTTACAAGTACCGACTTCCCTGTATTGTGCTGCCTGGGATCTCCCTGTGCAGGGAAGCCCCAGCTGCCTCACCAGCCTGGCTGCTTTACAGAACTGCAACAGCTGCACCTCAGTATTTTTTACCATCATCGAGTTTATAAATGACACCGAATGAAACCTCACGAAAGTATAAACTGAGAGATGACATAGCAGTCACCTCAGGGTTAATGTTTCACATACGGCCAAACCGCCATTTTTGTGTTGATGTATTTAAGCATCATTATTCACCTACCTTAATAAATTTGACCTAACTGCTATGGAAGAGATGGTATAGCAAGTAGTGGGTGTGAGGACAGGGATTTTAGAGGAGTTTGGAAAAAAGGCAACAGAAGCTGGTGTGTCCCTTCTGGACAGTTGTACCAGTTAAGCTGTGTCTCCCAGGCCAGATGTGGGACTCCTTTCTAAGAGTCTGACCCTTTCTAGAGCTGTGGTAGATGAGCCCTGCCCTGGTCCCTGGGATGCCAGCACACCACCGGCTGCTGGTTCTGTGCCTTATAGTATGTACACAGCACTTAACTGACAGCACAACAGAAACACAGTAGTAGGTACTGCAATGCATGTATGCCTTCCGTGTCTCTCTTACAAGTATGAAGACAGAGCTTTCTTGCCATTTGCTGAGTTTTAGTCAAAACCATACAGTTTCTGGACTCCCTCTCCATACACGTGTATGGAGTCTGCCTGTCTGTCCCAGTCTGCTGCTTTCTAGATTTGCAAGCTGCACAGTGAAGTCTCCCTTTGTTACCTTCTCTTGCCCCAAGCTCGCTTTGTCTGTCTGATCCACCCCGTCCCTTTAAAAAGATGTTTTGCGAACATCTCCTCTCTTTCTTTTCTCCCCTGCATAAACTCATTTTTTTCAAACCTGAGCCCTCAGAAAACCTGGAGAAGATTATCAAGGATAGGGTTACTTCTCCCCATCCCATCTTGGCAAGATCTATTCATGTGCTGGTAATCATTAATGACTAACATTCTCTATGTTGTAGAATAAAAAGTGCAAAGTAAGAACAGGGTTAAAACCACTCTCTCTTAGAAGATATATCCAACACACAAACAAACTGGAACAGGGAAGTTGCATGCATACAGAATTCCTAACCCATGATACAAACGCTGAAAGAGGATTACTTTTCATGCTTGCACAAGAAATGTTATTGCACTGAAGTCAGTGGAGATAATGTGTACGAGCCATTATGGGAATAGAATCAGAGGCACTGAATGTAGTCCTTACACCCACAATCAAGACACGCAAACTTCTAGCTGTCAGCATTTGAAGGCACTGGGACACCACTACTAATCAGCTGTGGAAACTGGGAACTTACCCACAAGCAATGGCACATCCAGACGGGGCATACGCACACGCCATCACCCAGGTACATGGCATCGTCACTGCATGTTCCTGAAATACAGCATCTCTTTAAACTGGGATGTCACTGTTTCTCTAATCGGGGCAAGGAAAACAGTGTGGAGTAGTAGGTTTGGTATTTCTGTGGGACATCCTTAGGGTCAGTGAAAGGTACCAGTGTTTCCTCCAGCCATAACTCATGTGTAAGGCTGGGACAACCCCTACTGCAGAACCCAGCAGAGCAGCAGAAGGATGGCTAGTCCCTTCCTGACACCTTCCACCTTATTCCTGAGCCCCAAACTCAGCACAGAGCACGTTTTATTTGGGTTCCTCAGTGCTGTAAAAGGTCCCCACTGCTGCAAGTGCAGACATGAGTTACAAACAAGCTGTCTTTTCTCAGCTGTGTGGAGCAGGGTGCCGCGAGGCAGCCCTGGCAGAGCTTGGAGGAGCAGCAGCACCATTTCACAGGGAACACCACGGCTGAAGGATCCTGGGTGATCACACATGGCACCTGGTACTGGGGTTACCCAGGGAGGGCCTCTGTTTTGCTGCTGGGCTGTGCCCCCAACAAGGAGCCCTCCCTGTCAGCAAAGAGGCTGGATCAGAGCCTCCCGCTGGAGACCACGACAAACCCCAGTGCCCTGACAGGGACTTTGCTCAGAGGCAGGTCAAGGGAAGTGGTTTGCCCTGAGCCCCTTGGTTTGAGGTGCTGGTGGCGGTTTGCATGTTATCCCATCATCCCACTGCCTCCTGTGACACCTATGAGTCCTTCAGCCCTCCACCTCATCCCACCGTCATTTGCCCTGTGCATAGAAATGTGAATTTTGCTGAAGTTTCACTTACCTTGTTGGTAGTGAAGGAATCCCACACGATCACTTTCCCATCCTAAATGAAAGGACACAGAGAAAGAAATTGAGGCCTTCCAGAGACTTGTCTGTCAGCCTACTTCCCAGATTTGGGGAAAACTCTGCTGCTCATTTCCATCCCCCAGTCTGTTATGTCATGAAATTTTTGCCTACAGTTTAACAGCCCAATGGTGTCAGCAAAGCACCGAGCAGACTCTCCTCAGTAGTGTGAGTAATGTCTTTGAACCAGAAGAAAAGCTATCTCCTCCTTGCTGAGATGACTGATGTTGGCTTAGAAGACCAATTTACTTTTTATTTCTTCCCCTTCCCTTTTAGCAGGTCTGTGAGAACTCCTCTCCCTTGCAGCACACGCCACGGACAGGAGCACCTCCTCGGGAAACTGCCACTAGTGAGGCCTCACCTGCCCCTGCCTCTGTTCAGCCATGATGTCTTTCTTCCAGCCTGTAATCACCACAGGTGACCTGTATTACAAATCACTTGCCGAGCTGGCAGCGCTCGTGGGGACTGTTTATGGACATTGCACTGTTTCCTGTCTTTTCCTGGTTTTCCCTTTACTTCTCACTACACTTACTTAACCCCCAATTATCCACTGATACAATCTGCTAAATAGCCATCCTAAGAACACTCCACAGAGAGCAGCACAATCACTTTGTGTATGCCAGCTACACTCATGCCAGCTACTTTACCTTACACACATAATATTTTTATCCTCCCTGTATCATGAAAGCAAAATGCTTATTACTGAGCAGCAATTGTTGCTCTACCTGGAGTCACTATAGCTCTTAAAATAGAGTAAGAAAACGCAAAAAATGCATTACAAGTTGCTTGTTCAGCTTTCCGATTTACACACTAACGTTTTAACCACTTTAAAAAATGTGATATTAATTATTTAAAAATTGTTCTCTTTGCGGAGATCACCATGAATGGTAAAAACTCACAGTAACTGAAGGTGGCTTGCAATACAGATTGCCTATTTTTATCCCTCAAGTGAGACCCCTGACAGATTTCATATAGGTCATTGAACAGCTGTGAGATACAAGCTCACCCACTGCCATACTGGGCTCAGGACGAACCAGGGGATCTAGAAAGTAATTATCTCATTACCTCCTCCAGCTCATGAGACTGGTCTTGAGCAGGTGTTAGGACTGTTTCTCAAAATGCCCCAATAAATGCAGTAATTTTGGCAGGATGTTTGAAGCTTTCAAGGTTGCACCAATCATACAGTCTGCAGAAGAGATTTCTGTGCCCAGAAGTCTCTAGAAGAATCAACATTTTTCCCCTTCCCTTTTCCTGATTGTTTTCTCTGAACACAGAAACTGAAATTGTTACTAAATATTTTATCTGTAAAGAACAAGGAAACAACAGTGGCCTCAGATGAGATCTATTTTCTATTGTAGTGGGGAATATGGGGAAAATCTAAATATGACTGGACAAGAAATATTTAGTGTGTTAGCTACAACAGGTGTCGTGATGACAAGAAGCTTGGATTTCTGCTCTCTGAACAAATACATTGCCAATGAACTACTTTAAGGGCATCTTGAAAACATTTACACTATACCCAGCTATCATCTGCAAAGAGAGACACCCACCCAGCAGAGCCAAAAGATTTGTCTAGCGCCCAACAGTAGCTTTGAAAAACATCGGCCTAACAGCATACCTGGGAAGAGCTCACAATTCTTCTCTTGTCTTTGCACCAGTCCATACAGAGAACTTTATTCCCATGGCCCTTCAGAGTCCTCCTGGTCTTCATCACAAACTGGCCCAGTGCCTCCACACGCTCTGCCACCTGATGAACTGCAAACAGCTGATGGTTAGAGAGCCCTGCATCAAAGCTCTGCCCTGGCAAATCTCTATGTCTATGAGTAACGTCTCTTGGATGAATTAATTCATGAAGTTTGAGTCTATGTGCAAGCCAATGAGCTCTGCTTCAGAGCTGGCAGGTGATAAAACCAAGGTGGGTGGTGTATAAACATATTCCCCAGATAAAGATAAGGATGAATTCACTCAGGTCTGGAATTCCAGGGCTGGGGCAGCTGAAGCTCTTGCAGATCATTGCACCCAAATATAACTGTCAAACAGATTACCTCCTTGCCCCCTCTTATTGAGAAATCCTCAATCTGACTGAGGCTTGAAAGTACACAGCCAGCCTCCAGCCTCACACGTGCCTCAAGGTACTCAGCAAAAAAAAGTGAAGACCACTACTGGTTCTTGGAAGGGAAATCACACAAAAGAAGGGGGTAAGCATCTTCAACTTCAAAGTTTCAATGGTAAAACACTTGTTCTGGCTGTGAGACTTCCAGCCAAAGTTGGCTCTCGACACCGCAGCCATGGGCAGTATGATACAGGCACCAGCCACTGGGGCTGGAGACTTCTCTGCTGTGCCATCCCTTCTGCTGGCCAGGGGAGCTCTGAGGGCCAGGACATGGCTCTCAGTGAGCAGAGCAGCTTGACATTCGCTATAAGAGTGCACAACCCAACTTCTCAACAGTGTCTACAGATATCGAAGACTTAATGGGTGGGTCTGCTATTTCTTTTATGGGAAAGAGAAACAGAGAGGGCACACAAGCAGCTCTCCTGAGTAGCATCCTCTGTGGAGAAGTCAGTTCTTTCGTACCTCATTTAATAGCAGTACTTTCAGCTGATATTCTTAAAAACTTGACAAATTTACATTTCCAGTTGTGTAAACTCACTTTGACATAAAATTCATCCCACTGCAGCTGACACAACTAAAAGGTATCTCATGTAACCCTGATGCCTCATGCTGGGGGCACCTGAACATGTTTGGGAGAAAGTGTCATCTGAGGAAATCTATCTGTCCTGCTCCAGCGTGGTTCATCCAGTGTGGAGCCATGCACCCTGTGGCAGCTCTGCACTCAGAGCATCAGGGAGGGTGGGAGTTGTTTCAAGTTCCACAGCAGAGTAGGGATCCTGCGGCAGGAGACTCTTGCCCCACAATTAGCAATTACTCTGTCTACAGAAGAGCTAAAAGGATCCAGTGTTTCCCTGTGTTGTGTGTTTGTCCACACTGAAACCCAAGATGATCCAGCTGCTGTTAGCTAAGGGGGCAGTGCCTGACCCAAACCTTTTGAAATAATCACAGCTCATGTGCTTTAATGAGCTGGTGGAGGAAATCTTAAGCTTTTCAATGTCATGCTGGAGGCTGAGCCCCACATCCCACATGGCAGGTGATTGCTCTGGAGCTGCATTGCTGCTTCGCCCTTCGTCACTCTTCTAGAGCTGCGGGAAAGCTCATGGGCTAGGAAGGGCTGTCAGAGCAAGAGAGCAGGCATCTCTGTAACTTTGAGATCATTCCCTGGCACAGGGTCAGGGGAGCAATTTCTGCCTAAGGCAAAGACTCATTTCTAGCAGATTAGCTTTTCAAGAGTTGCCTTTCAAAACCACCAGCCCCACAGGCTGTGCCAGAATAATGTTCTCACCTGAAATCTCTGCTCGGACAGTCTCACCCAGCCAAGGGCCAAGTGCTGTCCACCGTTCCTGACAATCTGTCCATACCATCTCTAACAGGAGGTCAGAAGCAAGTTTCTGAGAAAGTACCATATAAACCCACTGAGGAAAATATGTATTTCCCCCTACTATTGCCCATGGAAACCTGCCAAATGATCCAACCAAAAGACATCAAAACACAGGACAGGAGGTTATTATGGCAGCTGGAAAGATGCTTGTGTCCAGAACATATCTGAAAAAACAAACGTTTCACAGACAATGGGCAAAGTGTTTCCATTATGTCAATGCAGCCAAGACTCATGGAATTGTCTGTTTTAGCCTTACCGATTCTCTGAGGACGCTTATCTCCAACCACAGACATAATAATCCTGCACCCGCCTAGCACAGGTTTTAGAATCAGATAATTATTTTGAAGCATTCTCCAATATTGTTTCAAGATAGTTGAAAATTATGCACTCAGGCATAAGTAGCTTGATTGGTTTTACAAAGGTCCAGATGTAACAGGCTATTTTTCTAAAACATATCATTTGGCCTGAACAGGAGGTGTGGACTTGATGCAGGTACTATTGGCTCTTTGATCTGTTCTGTGCTGGAAGTCAGTTGGTCATAATGGTCCCTTCTGGCCTTAAAAATTTATGTATCGCATGAACAGAACAAACTGGTTTATCTACACCTACAATTTGAAGCGATAGAATTGAATCCTTAAAATTGTGGGACTGCAAATCAAATGTACGTCTGGTATTTCCTTTTTCTATCCACATTTTGGAGAGCTGCTGTTCAAAACCAGTTGAACAAATAAGGGCAATCTTAGTTCAGCCAGCTGTTTGTTTTGGGAACCATACAGGGAAAGTCATAATCAGACCAAAAAAATGTGAAACATACAATTTTAGATTAGGAAAAAAACCCCAAAACTGAAGAGATGCTTTATTCTGAAACTTACAGTATCTGCAGAAATAGCTCTTGGGGATAATTTAAGTGCAAAAAAGAGCTGATGCTGAACCAATGATATAAGATATCATGAGGGAGCATTGTTCTACAGCAGCATAAGACTTTTGTCTTAGAAATCAGGTCATGGCTATGCAAACACAGCCTTCCAACATAAAGTTTACATATCTTACATATGACAAAGACATAAATATCCTATGACTATCAATGACACACACAGTTATGGAACCACTGCAATCACAGGTAAAACTCTTTGTAGGCAAAAATGGACTTTAGCATATGCTTAATAGGTCTGTTAAACAGAGGCCCCACTACTGATACAGAAATTGTACCACAGGCATACGATGATTTATGGCAACGTTTCTGTAATGAGGCCATCTCCATTTGTTTAATGATTCCTATTAATAGGACACTTATATAACATATGATTGTCTAATTGAGACAAGAAAATGCTCTATTTACTCCAGAAAAAAAATCTTTTAACCCTGCTCCACCTGAAATTTAGGAATGTTTACCAGTCCCTCAGTCTTACAAAACACTAAGAGCTAAATCACTGGACGCAGGCTCAAATTCCTTTTCAACATTTAAAGCACCAAAACAGATTAAAGTTTTAATAAGCCACTAATATTTCTAATAAAGTGAGTGATACAATTTCAGGGCAATACAGTAACTTACAAGTTTTTTTCAAAAAAAACCCCAAACCATGCAATATATTGTATCATTGTAATTATAACAATGAAACAATAAAAATAAAAGGCTTTTTATATTTTGGGACAGATAAATTAATACCTATTTGAGAAGGTCCATAAAAATGAGGTTAGCTTAGTTTTTCCTGAGCAGGGGTGCGGAGGTGTAGGGGAGGGCAGGGCTGAAACCTGCCCGTGTCATTTCTGTACGTTAACTGTTCCATCTCCGAACGGCAGCTGATAAGGGTGAGTGACGCACTGGCAGCTGGAGCAGTGACTCACCCCGCACCTCTGCAGCAGCACTGCATCCCTGCAAGCTCTCTCCTTGCGGGAGGGAGGGGAGAAGGGGATGGTTTTGGAAACAACTCTCCTTTTTTAAGCACTTCCACCTTGCGTGAAATCCTGGCCTCGCTCAAGCAAATTCCCACCAACTTCCCAGGGCTAGGTTTAACCTCGGTTTCTGCCACTAGGATGTGCATTAAAAGGATGCAAATAAACCTCAGCATCCGAGGGGGTATTTTACTGTCTGTTCCCACCCCTGCCTCCCACCCCCGCACACCAAGGCCGGTGCAGGGAGCGCAGCTGCGGGAGCGCAGCCCGAGCCAGCCCGGCGGGGGGCAGCGGGGCGGTGCGGGAAGGTGGGGGCCAGCGGGGCGGTG
>WKFP01015056.1:2355264-2468298 GCA_011057875.1 Pterocles orientalis | reverse complement strand
CTCGCCGGGCCCCAGCACACGCGGAACACCGGCAGTCACGGCCGCAGAGGCGAGGCCGGGCCCGTGTGGCGGGGGTGCGCGGTACCGGTACCGGCCCGGCCCTGCCCGCGCCCCACTCACGCTCCACGTCGTGCAGCTTGGCCCGCTCCTCCTCCAGCTTGCCCTTCAGGCTCTCGGCCTCGTTCTTCAGCGACGCCAGGGTCTCGTTCTCGTGCAGCCCCTCGGTTGCCATCTTTGCGAAGGAAACGGGGAGAGAGGAGATGAGCGCGGGAGGAGGAGGAGTTTGCCTGCCGGGCGCTCGGGGATGCTGCCGAGGCTCCTGCTGCCTCAGCAACGGCGCCGGGCCGGGCCCGCTCCCTCCCCCGCCCCACGCTGACGCCCGGGGCCGCGGTGGATGCTCCCGCGGCCCCGCCGGCAACCAGCACCTGGCCGGGCACCGGGGAGGGACACCGGGGAGAGCCCGCAGCCCTGGCCAGCCCCGTGATGCACGGCGGGCTCCACATCCCCGGCCCCGAGCTCCCCATCCCCGACCCCAGCATCCCCGGCCCCGGGCTCCCCATCCCCGTCCCCAGCATCCCCGGCTCCGGGCAGGCAGCTGGGACCCGCCTCACCTCCTGCCCTCCTCCTACCCACAAGCATCCACCAGCAGATATTTGCTCAAACTGTTTTCACAGCCCAAAGGCTTCATTTCCCCAGAAATACATGCAAAAGGGGGTTGCTGCTTTGTACCAAATTCCACACCCTGTGGGGGAAGAGGACAAAAAAAAGTCATCGGTCACCCTAATAGCATTTTAGAATATCAGACTGTGAAGACAGATCCTGTCCAGGCTTAGGAAATGCCAGCTCAGCTCCATTCTTCCCTTACACCCTTACGGGCAGGGGTGACTAGGAGACTCGGTCACTCAGAAGGCCTCTGGCCCAGCTCCTGGTCAGTGTGAACCCTTCTCTCTACTATGTTTTAAATGCCTCATTTTTAGATTTTGTGTTATCAGGGCTTTTTTTTTTCTGCCTTTTTTTTTCTTTTTCCCCTTAAACAAGCCACGTCTTTCCCCTGCACACAGATAAGCACATTAGGGTCTGTGTCTCCCAGCCCAGGGAGGAGTTTCCAAAACCCCAAAGGGAACGAAGAACCGGTTTTGCGTTGGGTGAGCCTGGGGCACAGTTCCATGGCTCTGCAGGCCCTGCGCAGGTGCAGATCTGTAGCGTGTGCTGGGCACATGGAGCAGCTGACCTTTCCAGAGAAAGATCCACAGCACACGGCCTTGTAGCTTTTTGTTCCCTGGAAGGGGAGTTCCTTGAAAATGTCCTCTTCCTATGACAGTAATTGTCCTTGATCTACATGGAGTAACTGTGCTCACATTGACTCCCATTGTCTCCCTTTAGCCACAGAATAGATAGTCCAGTGGCTATTGTTCAGCCTGGAGATGTGCCAAGACTGGAAAGGGAGATAAGAAAATTCATGTTTGCAGCTGTTGTTTAGACTCTGGGCACATCCTGGACACGGTGTGGGTCTCAGAGAAAATAAAAGTCCTTTCCCACAGTGGGCGTAACAGCAGCGTCAGTGTGTGACAGAGATGCATGGGCAGAGCTGCTGAGGTCTTCAACCTCACTCTGGAGGCTGAATTCCGGCTCTGGTCTGGCGGTGTGCTTAAGGTCTCTCAGTCAATGGCTCTGCAGGTAACCTCGCTGGAGAGTCAAACACAGTGGATGTTTCCACTCTTCTCATTGCCTGCAGAAACTGTTGTGACCTAACTCCCCCAGCCTGACATCCACATAGACAACCCTGAACTTGATTTTGAACCCTGAACTGAATTGATCCAGTTACTTTCAGTACCACAAAAGAAAAAGTAGGTAGTTTAATCTATGGAGCTCACATACTGCTGGATATGGGAACATTCTTCAAAGTCCCTCAGGTAAACAGCACTTTGGAAATGCCTTCCAGCACACTGACAGTGCCAAAGAAATAAAAATTCAGTCTTTTTAAAGAATTACCAAAAGAATTTAAAAAAGCATATTTTAGCAGGAAAGTGACAGGAAGCTTCTAGTGTGTTATCTTAATGTCTGAAAAAATTAAACCTACTTATATTAAACTCAGTAATGCAGCTGTGTCTTGGGGGAGTGGCAGGGGAAGATTTTGAAGAAGAAACATCCTTTTTGAAGGATTTTAATCTATGACAAATGCCCTATTTTTGACACCTGATAAGCGTGAAGAGGCCCAGAAGTTAAATCCAACAAAAAACATAGGAAATTTCTTTACCTTGATGGGAACCCATCAGTTCTAAGGATTTTGGCTTAGATAATGCCTGTATGTCAGATAGCTGGCACAGTTCTGACAGTGAAAAACCCAGGCTTTCCTGCCTTACTGATATAAACAGCCTCACTGCCTTGGGGAATGGGATTAAAAAAACTACAAAGAACAGCACAGAAGGTGAGAGTCTTTGGGAACCATGCATGTTCAGACTGATACGTGATATTAGTCCTGAGATGACATGGATAAGCAGAGCCATGAGGTGAAAGAGAAGCCTCTGCTGAACATAAAAGTGTGTCATACATAATGTGTATTTCATTAGTTTGAGTAAAAAAAAGTATTTAGTTCACCTGACCAAGCTGCTTATTACCCATGGAGTCATTAGCTAACCATGCAAAAAACACAGGTTAGAGAAAGACCCTTTGGGACCTTTAAATAAAATGAACCAGGGTTGGATTAATTCAGAGGATAACATAGTACAAGGTCAACTAAAAAAGAAAAATGTTAGCATTTAGGAAGCAATCAAGGCTTTTTGTTTCTCCCTTTTCATAAAATCTAACCATACCAAAGGCAATGTACTTTTAACAATGTACTAGCAATTGCTTAAAAAAATTGTAAGCAGTAAATAATTTGTTAACACAGTATTAGAATTCACTATGCTGAAGGCATGTTTAATCTGAAATAGCAGTTCAGTCGGCAGCAGTGGATAATAGATCCTGCTAGTCTGGTCTGCTTTCAGATGAGTTTCAAAACACATCAGCACAGGACAAAAGGCTGTGAAGGCATCCTGCACAGGAGGTGTGGTATGCAGAATATATGGAAAAGCAGTAACAAGTACCTGAAGTCCACTTCAAAATGTTATGATCCATTAATTGTGCAGTAACGACTGGCACATAAAAGTATTTGCTACTGACCACCAGCATTCCCTAGAAAGCTGACCACTTCCAAACTGGCTGCCACGTCCTCAGCAGCTGTGAGCTTCCAAGTTGCCCAAAACAAGGACAGCTTCCTATAAGACAGCTTTTTTTTCTCTAACTCTTTCCAATAGAACAAAGGCAAGCTGACCCTTGGCTTCATATATTTTGAGGCTATTTTGAGGTAACCCCTCTGAAAGTAGCCAGCTTGCTATAGAGCATTATTCTGCGGAGCTGCTACAGAAACATGAATCACCAAGAACTGTGGCAAAAACCAGTCATTGCTGCAATCATAAACCTACCTTCCACACACGGCAAATACACCAGATTGCGGTGATGGGGATGCCCTGTTCCATCAATAAGAACACTGTGGGAAACAGGGGGTCTAACAGCGTGTCACAAATTGTTGCCTATCTCAAAAGTTAGGTCTTTAAGTTTTCACTCTCGCTAATTCACCAGCTGATCACTTTTTAAATTGTAATCTAATTTACTAATACTTCTGTGGGGAAACTACACCAGCAAACACTGATTGAGTTTCTACTGATTAGCACTAATCTCCGAAGCAGGCAAAACCCCAGAGGGAAAAGATTATTTTGTCTAAAAGCAGGACAATCTCAACACTGGGAATCAGCAATTTCTAATTACTCCTCAGCATATGTTTGTTTTGGAGAACTCACAAAGACTGGCTGATGAACATGCATGTGTGCACCTGCTGGACTGAAATTAGGAGCTGCATGTGCAAATCAGGAAGTTGCAAAAAGATCAGCCACTTGTACACTGTGTCATGCACATGCATCCACAAACACGTGCACAAGTGTGGCAAGGATATATTGTGCATTTTGATAAGCCAAAGCGTACCCACAGCTCTGAAAAATCAATTCAAAAAAGTAAAAGATACAATTTCCCTACCCGTATGTATTTCAGTGCTAGCGCAAAGAGCTCTCTGTGTCCTGAATATATGTTTTAAAATCTTTTACAAAGTAAATATGAAGAAGCAAGCTAAAGCCAGATCTACCAGAAAGCCCTAGATCCCACTGCGGTGCTAACAGGAAGCCTAACAGGCTGTTAGGTACTGATGCAATTCTTCCTGAAGTCTCAATCTGCTTCCACCTAGCAGCTGTTTCAGTTGGTAGGAGTCTAACTTCCACAATGCGAATAATAAGGAGAAAGTTGCAGGAATTGTAAATAACAAACAGCCAGTTTCCTGCAATTCTAGCATGCATTTATCAAGTCATGCAAAAATTTACTGGATGACTAGCTATTTATAGGCTGTTAGCCAAGAAGGACCTGAACAAAGCAGCAATTTCAAAGTCAGGAGAGGCAAATAAACAGGGAAGGGACTGTCTTTTGTCTTGCAGTCATTAGATCTAAATTTCCTCCTAAACAATGAAACACATGAGAATGTGCTTCGTCAGCCAGTGAACTGTACACACTGCACCATGTACAATCAGCAAATCAGTGCTCTCATCTGCCCGTTTTACAGTGTTTTGTAAACACAGCTAGTTAAACTTTTCAGTGTTCCTGCAGAGATTATTTCATCTGACACTCAGATACAACAAACTATTGGACCCAACTCAGTAACAGCAGAGACCAGTTCTCGGGAGGAAACAGTGAAGAATGTCTTCTCCAACTGATAATACACAGTGGTTCACAAAGATTAAACAAAACTACTCCAAGTTGGAGTATAATCAGGACAACTAAGTTTACAAAAGGAGTTTTGGAGAACAGCTCTTCAGTAGCCACACAGGTTCATGACCTTAGTTTCGTATTTAATCTAAAAAACCCCACCGTGATCTCTTTACAACAGTGCTCCCTATCAAGAGAGTGGGTTACCACCTCACCAGTAATTGCTGGATTAGAAAACCTCCAACATCATCCCTTCATGGCAGGACCTGCTGGTCAGGCTAGCAGGTTTGCTAATCTGTCCCATTGCCACCTTCTGTGGTGATGCACACAGCACATGGTGACAGAAGACATTCCACAGCTGTGCAACCTTTTCCCACCTTGTCCTCAATGTAGCTACTTCCAGCTCTCACGTCTCCCACCCAAGTACTGCACATAGCATGCAAGACAATATAGTCTCAGTATGAAATGTGGGAGGAGTTCTGGTAGCACTTGTTTTTCAGTTTTACTGAGACAGATTAGATGAATTTCGTATCTCCCAGTCACTGATGAATGAGCTTATTGCAATGGTTTAATCTTTTTTTAAATTCTGCTAAAGGTAATGGGGAACAGTCAAGATCATAGGCCAAGCAGACTTGCACACATGTACCTCAAAGCAGAGTGTAGACAGGCACATAACATTTGCACAGCTAAGGGGAAAAAGCTTGTGGTCATTTTCCAATCAAGAATCATAGAAAGTACCCTTGAACCCTGGGGCCACCTCCGTTGCAGGCTTGTGGAAACACCAGGTGTCTGCAGAGGTGTTTCTCTGGCAGTCTATAGGCCTAGCAATGCTTATTTGCTGTCCGTAAAAATCCAACATAACAGACCATTAATACGTCCAACCCCCGTTTTTTGCAGTCTTTCCACATCTGGCTGATAAAATCAATAACGTACCATTTCCACACATAGTGAGCAGTAGCTGAGTTGTTCTGATTTGATGTAAACAGCCCTAAGGGGCTTCTCCTTGGAGCACTTGTCACACGGACCAAATACAACTGCTAAAAAGGTCTGGTCACACATCTTTGCGGTTCCAGGGAGCTGAAAGAGATGGAGAAGGAAAGAGTGCATTCCAGTCCAGCACAAAGCGTCCCACTACGGCTCTGCTAGCTAATGCAGCTTAGACTGTATATAGACATCTATAGGCTGGATTATCTCTGTGACTAATCTCTTGAGCTTGATGAACTGCCACTATATGCAAGACTACATGCTCTGCAGAGTATATGTTTATGAAGACAAATACAAAGCAAAATACATATTTTGTTATAATGTGCACTGATTGCACATTCTTATAATGTGCACAGTGCACATGAATTCACTACATGCAGGAAATGCCTCTTACTTTTCACTCAACTACTGTCAGCAGACAGTAACCAGAAATGCATAACAACAGCTGGAGTTGTGAGAATTCTGCACTGATCAATATTTATTGTTTTTCCACTGCATTATTAAATAATCAATAGTATGCATTATTTTTAAAGCTGAAAAGATGATGTAAGATTCAGTCAGCAGCTACAAAAATATTATGAACTGCGTGCTGCTTGAGCAGAAGTTGCTTCAAGCACACTGAAAGCTGGGTCATTATCAACCCACTTTTGTTCTCAAGCCAGACATCTCTAGGATCAAAGCACTGTCATCAACAGAGAATTAAAAACTACTTGAGAGTCAGAAAAACAAACAAGAATAACACTGTAGTGTCATTTTTCTCTGTACATCTTTCATAGGGAAAATCAGAGCTTTCACCACCTCTAAAATGAAAGCTTTTAATATTATTTAGACATGTACATAAATAATGAGTTTATGGTTAACAATTAGAAGAAGCTATTGCAAGAGAGATTTAAACAGAGCAAAAGAAATTCAATGTCTTACACAGATTTTAGAATTTGTTTGGCTGGACATTATATGTAAACCAAACCAAACTTCAATCTATGCACCTGCCTGCATTCTGTGGCTTTTTGTTAAGTATTTCAGTGAACCACTTGAAAAATGAGATTATAAACTCAGAAATCGTGCCCACACTCAAGTCAATAAAAGTTTTGCTGTTGTCTCCAGGCAATGCATAACTTCATCCCAAAACATGTGGGAAGCAATCTGTCCTGAAATGAACTACAGCACATTATCTGAAATTTTCATGGAGATTTCAGCCAGATACATGCAGTCAGGGAGGTTTACATTCTACTGGATGAAAAGCAACAAACGGGTCCTGAAGTTTTGAATGCATTCTTTTGCAAACAATGAGCCTGAGCCCACAAGCTGCCACCCTTTCAGGGAGCTTCTCTGTGCTAGTATTTCTCACAGCTTTAAAGTGACTACAGCACCAGGGCCCAGTTCTGCTAGATTCTTACAACTGGACATTTACAACTGAATAACCTGTTATTCCGAGGTTCTTAGAATTAGTAGTTCCCACTGAGGACAACTCAGGTGGCATAATCACAGATTTATGTACTTGGTGTGAAGCCTCAAGACACCAGGACAGCTAGACTTTGGGAGGAAAACTTTCAGTTCAGAAGAAGTGTAAAATTAAGGTATTATGGGAAAAAATGCCATCTTAGTTGAATGAAACATCATTACTAGATCTAGAGACTTTAGACAAAGATTTATTAGGCTTGGAATAAATAAGCTGGGCGGAATTAATCTTCGATAAAGTGTGAAAATTTACTGGAGTAACACACAGGGTGAATCATACCTGCTATCAGTATTCTACTTCATATGAGATTTTGACATATTACAAAATTTTGCCACAAGAGAAGCAGTATTCTACCTGAGATTGTTTGTGATAATGATGGATTTGTATACCTATTTTATAAAGATATAACCTATATAAACCAAAAAGGTCTAAAAAGATTACAACTTCTTGCGCTGTAGCCTGAAATTTTAAACTTACTAGGTTTATAAAGTTACAGTCGAAATTTAAAAACAGTAGCATGATGAAACATTAAGAAACCTGCTACTTAGAGAGAAATTCTGTACAATGAATCTTATTGATAAATATCCAGAATTACCCACCTTTTCAAACAGCAAGAACCTGGAGAGTCTCAAGATGACTAAATAAGCTGTGTGCAACTGCTAACATAGAAAGGCAACCTTCCTATTAAATCTACTTAAAGGATATTTAAAGCTCAGCCTCTCCAGTTGTATCACCTCAGGCCAGCTATGTACTGATGATTACAGTTTAAAGGCTTTATTTTAACTGCCCTCTTTCAGGACAGAGAATGAAGAACATAAACCATTAGGCAAACTAGATCTTACCTGCCCATTCCATATAGCAGCAATTTTTGGATAGTTTCCAAATGTTAAAGTTTAAACATACTGGTGAGGTGACTGATGACTGATTTTTTCCAACTAGCAAGTTGACATTCTGACAAATAGCACTGTCAATATTAAGTCTATCTCATATTCTTAATTAAATTTAAAAATCAAACAAATTGATTAGTGTCCATGCTGGCTCTTCCTTGGATATACTTTTATTATTCACCTGTTTTAAGACAATAAATTTAAAAATCAATAAGATTAAAAATTGCTTCTGATTTGCACTCTTAAAAAGTTTTGGGAAAATCTATGAAAACACATTTGAAAAATTTTAAAAGTGCTGAAGGTCATACCTACTATTGAGACTCTACTGAAGTCACTGAAACCATGCCATTAGATGTTTGCATCTGATAGTCAAGAGGATATGAGACAAAATGAGTTAAAAAAAAAAAGTCTCAACCCAGCACAGGTTTGGGTAGAAGTCACCTGTCCTAATCTTTTCTATTAGAATATTATGGGAACATGAGATTTAAAGGGATTAGGTATGCTGCTGAATCCTGCTCCCAGAAACTGCAGGAGTCACATGTCTAAACATGTCCAAAGATGCCAAAAGCACCTTGCACATCTCTCCATCAGCCACTTCAGTGCTTTCCCACTGCAGTAAGGATCATCATTCGACATTTTCTCCTTTACTAGCATTCTAGGAAAGTTAATCTCAGTAACGTCTCTTTCATGTAACTGCCTTCAGTAACACTGCTCCTTATATCCAGAAGAAGTACAGATAAACAGAGTTTCGTACCTGCACACTGGTTGATGGCATTAATGTCAGCAAAAGCAAGATAGCTTTCTGAGAGTAGACATCAATCATTTTGTTGTTTGCATACAGCGTTAATAGCACACTTCACACAAGCCTCACAAAGTAATCTGGCGTCAAATTGTGAGAACAATTTTCCTTGATCAACAATTGTTGTCATAAAGACATACACGCCTTCTGACATTTCTGTGTGATGGAGATGTAAGAGTGGACTGCGATTGTACTCAGACCGTCCCAGGTAACAGACATACAGCTCCAGTAACTGTAAAAAAAGGCTACATACAAATTACAGCAACAACACTTGCTTGCATCAAAATATTTACAGAAATTAATGAGGAGCCAAGGACAGCAAGGACAGCATACCGCTCTGACAGGAAGACACACAATGCTACAGCAAAGCAACTGGACCATTAAATAAATGTTTATGGTGCAATACAAGACTGACAGTATTCACTAATGTTCAGCATAGTTCCAAGAAACTTCTTTTAAATGATCCCATACTGAAAATATAACTATCACATCACTCAAAGCACTACACATTGATTTAGAAGCTACTTTATTTAACAGGTTAAACTACTGGTCTACCTACACGTCTGTGATATTGTACAGCTTTTATCATTATTGAACAAACCACAAAATTTTTCCTTCATATATTTTGAATATATCTCTGTGGATATCACCATGAATATTTCACTGTACATAGTAAACACCGAGAACACTGGATAGCAAAATGATTCCTTCTTTACATTTACAGATTGCTCTGTGAAATTAAACAAGCAGTACTAACACTGTGTAATAAAAAAGATGCAATCAATTGTTCCTTCCTGTAATATTTAAATTAACTAAATTAATCAGAATCCCTGAAATATTTCAAAGCTTTAGTACTCACTTTTAATAACTATGTCTAATAGACTAGCTAGAAAAATAACATTCTTGTCTGATGAATTTCTAGTGCAGTCATCACTGTGGTGAGATGAATGCTGTTTCTCCAGTTGTTCTGACAGGGTCCAGTAATAAATAAAGTTACTGTTTGTTGCATTCAGACTACAGGGAGAAGGCTGGACAAAGCAAAAAGAGGACCACCTCTGCTTCTAAGGATCCTGCAATCGAAATGAAATAAAGATGGAATGTAGGGAACTAAGCTTGGTTTATCAGTAAGACCAGAGCACAGTAGCTACATTCACTCCTACTTAGTGTCTGGCCTGGAAGAGGGAAACCAGCAAAAAAGAAAGGGAGAAAGATGCGCATGTGTGCATACCCAGTGTATATTCTGAAATACACTGCACTAGAGAGGGACCCAAACAAGGAGATGACTCCTGTTTTTCAGAAAAACAAGCTTGTAATTCAAACCTGGATCATGACATGAATTTTGTATCTGGGTTTTCTATTGTAATGACTGATATGAAAATCCAGACTTGTCACTACAGAGAAAAAAAAAATGACATCTGTCTTTAAGAAGAGCACTTGAATCCTTCCCCTGGCTGAAGAGGTGTCTGGTGCACCTGAACTGCAATGCAAGCATTCCGTGAGCCAAGCCAGCGTGCCTACAAGGTGACAATGTAGGTTTGCAACAGCAATTCTCTTAGACTGATCTCAGTTCCCTGGTTTCGATGTAGTTTTTTATATTGATTTTTTTTAAAAACAATTGTGGAAGGACCCTCCCTTCCCTCCTGCTACAGTCTTCTGGAGGAACTGTCATAAAAGACTTATTCTACGAAAGGAATAAAGGTATAAGAAGTATAGAAGGGTGGAAGCTACTGTAAAACAGATCTGGTGTATCAAGGCAATGAATAGAACTAACTTGGAAAAAAAATCTCATTACAGGAAGCGAAGGCAAGGAAAATTGTAAAGTAATAACATTTATCACATGGCAGTCTTCCCCTCTGACTGGTGCTGAAGGGCACCAATGCAAACTTGTCAGATAAATGCTTTTCTTGTCAGGTTTGGGCTAAAAAACTGTGGTGTGGTTAGCTTTGTGTCCAGCTGATGGTATACAGTCGTTGTTGTAGGACTGTAATGAAGGGAGAAGAGCAGGAAAAGAGAGAATGAAATCACAAACTCAGATTATTCCTACTTTTAAAGTTGTAGCTCAGGAAAAAGTTTTTAACAGTTTAATTCACTGCAAGCTGCCATACTATCCAGCAGCTGTAGAAATGAACCATGAAAGTCTCCCTGTCTTTATACAGTCTCTGAGGAAATACCAGTGCGGTAGTTTTATTAAACCCGTGTGAGAAAGCCAAGTTTGAAGCTGCTGGGGACTTGTATCGTTTCCAAGGCATATGGAGAGGGGGTGAAAGGAAATGTCACTTGAAAGAGATATTTGGTATCGAGCATCAACTGTGGAACATCCTCACGATTGTTTAGCATAGCCTGAAATTACAACAGAAAGGGTAAGAAAATATTGTATTAAGAATCAAAGCAAAAACAGTACATTGTTTGCTTCCTATTGCAAATCTTGCTTTCACGTGATGTTAAGGAGACATGTTTTGATCAGTTCCAAATGTCTAGAAGCTGAGCAACTTAGTAATAACACAATGTAAAGGTCAAGTATAACTACGTAGCATCAAAAATGTGTGTATGAAATATCCTGTAACTCGAATATGAGAAATAATAGTTGTAGCCCTTACCTGGACTTTACGAACAAATGATGGAGTCACTCTTTTCTCAAAATCATCTATCGGAGTGTATGAGTTGAGAATCTTAACTATCTGTTCAAATTACAAAAGACTATTTTAGTATGTCACAAAACAGAAGACAAAAAAGAAGAAAGCATTAATATGCCATCTTCATTGACTTTTAACTGAAGTTTCAGCAAATAATTTTACAATAAAGAGATAATTTTGACTGGTCACCTAATGAGTTGTTACATATATGATGATTTCTATGACATTTCCAGAGGTGTCAGCAGGACCAAGAAGATGTAGAAAAAGCTGAACCAATAGAGGGAAACAACAAAAAAAAAGCCTGTGACAAAGAAAATACAGTGTGGAATAAAAACGTGGGATAGAACAAAGCAGGCAAGTATTCACCACAAGAGCAGTCAAAATGCTAACAATCAGGAATAAGGTGTTTGAAAAAAATCAGTTTAACAAGTGGTGATGTGGAATGCTGAGGAATGCTATTTTTAGCAAATGAAAGGCCAATAGCTCTTTGCAACAAATTATTTTAGATAGCTAAGATTCTGCAATTGGTGCTGCCAGAAGAAAAGAGACAGTTTGTTACCTGCACAGTAGAAAGAGATGTGCAGTGTTCACATATTTCCTTGGCGTCATCATCTGTGATCTTTTTGACCTGAAGGAGCCAGGCTGCTTGAGATAGAGGCTCCAAAGTTTCTTTGGCATTGCTGCTTTGAAGATTCTTGTCCTTAAGCCATTCTTCCAAGTAGCTGATATTACATCTGGGTTAAACCGTGAATGGACAACAGAAATGTCAGGTTCCCCCTAACAAGTAAGGTACATTGAAGACTTCTAAAGAAGGAATGCTCCTCTAATGCAGTGTTCAAATTAATACATTTCAAGCTAAAAAAACCATACCTGTAGATCATAAAAATCAAACAACTCATATTTTATTAATCTGTAAATTTAATCCCTTGTATATTTCAATCCTTTTTATTTTTTTTTATTTCTTAAAGCTTGGATAATAGAAAGCAAGTTATTAGCTGAGCTGTTGTTTACAGAAAATTACTAATATATACTGACATTGCCTATTACACTGTCGCACTATCTGTCTTTAAAGTGTTCATTGACAACTGAGCTTATACAGGAAACGAGAACAATCTTTGCACATTAAAAAGGAGGGCCAGGCTTACAACCGATGGCTTAAAAGTTAAAGCAGCTTCTTTCAGTAATGTTCCCAGATGGGTCAAGATTTTACTGATGCCCAATCTAAACCCTCAAAGGCTCTGTCTCAGTGCCTTTCTCGTCACAGAGCACGAAAAATGCAAGTCAGCTTTTGTCTGTTTGCCAGCCAGGGGATGCTGCACCTGTTTACTATAGTAAGAAAGATTAAAAATACTGTTCATCACATCATGAGGGAACTAGCATGGAAAGAATCCTAAGCATGTCTGACTTTAAACTCCAGAGTGTAATTTTGTCTTTTCCTCCATTCGTGTTTCCATGGAAAGAACAATTTGTGATAGGTTACGTTGAGAAAGCTCAGCCCAAAAGGCAAAGATCGATTTTTTTTCAAGAAGAATGAAAAACAATTAGCTGTCTCCAGTAGACAGGTTACAGAATATCGTAGAGACGTAGAGATAAAGGATATTACATAAAAGTGTTAAAAATTCTCAAGCGACTGCTTGTTGAAATTTTACTGGCTTTACCTTATCTGCATTCCTTTTCTACAAGAGCACATGTCCTTGCGGAGGAAGAGACTATTGAGGGTGATAGCGCCAATCAGAAAGAAAAGCTGCTTCACTGCCTGCTTTAAAAGCTCAGAGTCCAAGCCATTCTGGCACATAGTACTATAAAAATAGCTGAGCTGTTGAAGGATAGAGGTCATTGTGTAGGTATCCGTGTCGTCTATACTAGAAGAACGTTTACGGAACCCAGTAGGTTTCAAGCCAGAAATTCCCTGAAGACTTTCATATTCCAGCATGCCCGGTACTGAAAGACAACAGAAAATAACTGATAAAACCAACACTCCTAAGGCTCCTTTTAGTTATGTTAATTATTGAACAAAACCTACTTTTAGGATATCTTAGAAGTTAAATTATACAAGAAAAATAAGATACTGACAAATGCTTCTGGAGCACCAAAATTTTAAAAAGCCTTCTGTTTTTGTAGAATGTTGATTGGTTTCAAAGCTTTATCCACACCAGGGAATGCTGTGAGGAAGAAGTCTTTCCAAACCCTGTGGGGATATACCATTCAGTGGAATTCATACGTGCAGAAACACAGATGCAGGTACACATATGTATAAATCAACAGGAGAAAGAAGTCTGTCCCATCCTTTGTCTCCATGTATAAGCTTTATTCACATACTTCACAAGCTCCATTTAAGTCTGTTTGGGTGGCTGCCATCTTACCGATCATGGGCTGAATGCTGTTCTCCATTACAATAATGAACTGGTGATAGATACGAATGGCCAAATCACTAAGAATTTGTCTGTATTCTGAGAGATCAAAATGCTTCAAACAGTTGTTATTCTGACGTGGAGTGTTACACTTCATAAATTCCTACAAGTAAGTTGTAAATAGATTTATTAGAAACTTGTCTTGAATGTTGGTTGCAAATATAGATGAAAACTCTAAATTCTGTATTCAGACCTTTCCCTACTGTTGCAACTAAATTATAAAATGTTATTAATTATGTTTAAATGTTTCCAGATCTCCACTGTTCTTTAGATGTTATCGATATGACCACAAGAGGGAGTACTGTTGCTCAGACAGTACACCATTACTGTGATTCCGAGGCTTTACAGTACCTCTTTGCTTTAATCTTGAAGACTATATTCTTATATGCCTATGCAATTTCAGTTCAGTCTACTTAAGTTTATAAAATCTAGAAATAAAATACTGTAAGAGTTTTCAATTCAAAAGAATTTTGTATTTCAGGATAAAACTTAGCTTAAACAAGCAAGTGAAATAAGGAAAAAATGGGTATTTTATTGTTTTGCTCCTTTCCTGAGGTTTTCTTCTGTAATCTTATATGATTATGAAATAGTAGAACTGGTTTTTATATATATACATGTAGCTAGACATCTGAAGTCCAGCTCACATTAAACACCTGTGGAACAGGTCAAATTAAGTATTAGTTTCCACATCACGTCTTTAACCTAACTAGCACTTTAATGTTTCCTTCATTTCACTTGATCTGTTAGCTCTATACTGTCTCGTCATTTGTATAAGACGTATAACACCACTGCAGAGCAATACGAATATCTAAATATCTGGAAGGAACTGGTGAGCTGGTGAATAAACTACCTGTTATCAATATTTTAAATTTCAATTAAAATCTGCCCCAAGTAATGGAATTATTTGATTAAATCATTCCTACCTCTTCCCCGCTGTACTGCTTCAGACAGTTAAGGAAATAATATGTATTAGAAAGCCAAAAGGACAGCATCTCAAAGTCTTCTGAATGTTCCTGAAAATTATAAGTAACATAATCTTATAATGGTATTGTCTTGTGAAGTTAATTTCATAACTAAACTTAAGATCATTACAGAGCCCACATATAGCACAAGGAGCATACAGCATCTATAACATGGTAGCTGAACAAACCATGCTGTCCTTTCAGGCTAATATATACAGATAGCAAAGATACCTCTTGTATCTGGTAAACACTGCTTAAGTCTTCTTAAACGACAGACTGGCTAAATAAGTCTGAACCAAACAGTTTTACACATTTCTATGTATAATGCTGCAACATACTGGAGGCCTTCCTACAAAAAAGCCTGAGCAGTGTCTGTATACACAAATGAAACTGAACTACATACAAACACAATTCTAACTACATGTAAGTATGTTTTATTTTTGTTAGCTAAGTAAGCACAAGCTTTTGTAATGTATAAACTGTAGTATAAATTTGTTTGTGAATAAAATATAGGCATCCTCTACACAACAAATTCAACTGCACAAACCTTAGCCCATTCCTGCCTGTGCTACAAAGCATGCCTAGTGTTTTATTGCATTATAAATCCACAATAAAGCATTCACATAGCTGAATTTGTTCTATGGATGACACAACAGGCTAACAATTCTTGTTTATAACTTGATTTTGTAAACTGACTGGCAACATAACGTTAATCATTTGGGTACTAATGCTGACATCACACTATCAGAAGAGCAGTGTAAAAACCTCTTAAAATTCCAATACCAGCCTGCTGCCAAACATACTAATCTTCACTTCTGTCCATTCAACTTCCACCAGTGCTGAAAGCACAGGTGTACATCACCTAATTAGGTACTCATTGTAAAGTGTAAAATACTTTAAATTATTTTGTCAAATCAGCACTTCAAATGAAAATAATTTCTGTTAATACATTCTGCACATTCTGTGTTCAGCACAGTAGAACCTTACCTAGCGGCTTTACAGGGATAGTACAACCAACTTCAATAAAAGCATCCATCGCTCATGTTTATTATTCTATTATAGGAATACTAGCAAATGAAAGTGTGAGCGTTCCCCAGGTACTATGCATTCATCTTGCAAACCTTACATTAAAAAATCAAAAGTATGGTACAGCCAAACATAATTCCTACCTGAACAACTTCTTTGATACCATCAATGGTTACATTCATGAAAGATTTCAGCATGTCAGCATCATTCAGATAATCTGCATACCTCACACACATGAATAGGATGTGAGCTGGAAGGCCAGGTATCATATTAACTACAACTCCACGTGGCTTTAAATCTGCATAAAGGAGAGTCATCAAGTTTATCATATAAAAATTCAACGATTCAATGTATCATTCTGAAAAAGACAAGCACCATGGGGTTTATTTCTTCAGTGATCCATTGCTTTGTAATTGATTTAGTGATTAATTGCTTGTTTCTAAAAACCTCTGTAACAGTATTGTTCATGTAAGAGTATTAATTAAGTTTTCCAGAGTAATAGGAGAGTACTGTAGCAAATTCTAAGGTCCAGCATGGGCTACGCCAGACAGGATAACTTCAAAAAACAATTTGCATTTAACTAACCACTGGAGGTCCCACCAAATTCTGGCACTGCCTAATGGCACACCTTTGTTCACAAAGATATAAACATCCATAAGGATGAACTCGGTGAGAAGAACAGGAGGATGTTGTTTTCAGGCAGTATTTCATAAGGCTACTAACGTACATGGAAAATTTGTCTAGTTTACTATTAATTGTAAGCTAATACAAAAAGCTGGTTTGGCAGCGAGATTAATACTGTGAGGTAAGTCTGAGGAAGGACAAAATTCCTCTACATGAGACACATGAAAAGTACACTTCCTTTCAGTGAAGGGAATGATGTGGGAAGGACAGACAGGAGAGTAATCCATCACACATGGATAATAAGCCCAGTGACTTACAGACTTAGTGGATGACCAGCAAGAAAGTAAACTCAAATCCCTGGAGTGCTCTTGAGATTTATAGCTTTATAAGTTAATAAATAATAAGAAAGGTAATAGTTAGCATTATGTAGAGTCAGATAAATTATTTTTACACAGACAAAGTACTTCTATATTTGAAATGACTAGCAGTAGAAAAAGCAATATAGAGCCTCCAAGTCGTATCAAGTGTAAGAGAGTGGAAAACAGGCAACTTTGAACATTAATTAAATATGGCGCCTTGTAGTTTTTGTTGTAATATTCTACACCGAACATCGCTGACTACTGATAAAATTGGAAGCGTTACTAAAATACCGAGGATCAGATTTTGAATGATCCTTTCTTCGTCCTCTTTTTTGTACTCCATCATTCCAATGTACTCTTTGGACAAAGTTGGCACATGAGCTTCAGCTGTTAAACACAAAAGCACTGTTACCTGCAGGTACAGAGCTAAGCTAATGCTCACACTAGAAAAAAAAAAGGATAAAAGCAGTTTTCTCTGTATGGGCCCTGTTCATAGTAACACTCTTAGCTTGTGGTTCCAAGCATGATGAGTTAAGTAACATTTATACTATTAATGCTATTAGTTTCACTGGATTCAGTGGAATTACTTGGCACTAATAGGACAAATAAACAGCAACAATGCAGCTCTACATGAATCACCTCTGCAATGTTTTGAAGTGTATTATATAATGAAGAATTATTTACTATATAAGAGCTTTGTACAAACTAATTTCAAATCAGGAACCATCTTCCATTCGAAGGTAATGGGAGGAGCTACTCATTTGATGCAAAATGAATATTCTGTTGGCTCAGAGACAGTCTGTGTAAGGGTATTAACTTTTGTTCACAGAACCTGATGCTCCTGCCTTAATCTTGTATTGTATAGTCTAGGTACCATATGCACCTATTATTTAACTGGAAAAAAAACACATGAAAGGGCTTTTACATAATTTCTGTTGATGGTTCCCTGGCACTTTTTTCTGAGGTTTTAAAATTTCTAACCCCACCCCAAACCCTATCTTTTACTTTAAAAAAAAATAAAAATACTTTCTTTCAAACACACATTGAACATCCAAATCTGTAATAAGAAAAAACCCAAACACTTAACAATATCTTACTTTTTTCAATAGCCTTGGTAAGAGTTTTGATCTGATCCTCCAGTTTTTTTATTATCCTGTCTTTCATGTCTAGTTTTTCTTCAAGATCCTGTAATAATCAAAGTCAGTGAGATTAGAGCAACCACAATTAAAAAACGTCTTCTACTGCTACATGTTATTGCCACAATTCAAGAGCACTATGATGTGCTTTTACTTATATTTGGTGGAAGAAACATGAAACCTTTGTATCTTTTTTGCTCTCCCAATGCATACCGTAGAACCATTATTTCTTTTTTTTATCATGCACTTCAGGTACAGTTTCTTAATGACAGTTTCATTTCCTCACCATTTTTTCCACAGTAAGTCGAGTTGTTTCTTGCTTTATCTTGCTTTTTACTTCGTCCTGGATTTCATCTTGCATCAGACCATTGCTCAGCCCTTTAATTTCTTGGGTTATGACTTTCAGTCTTTCTTTTTCTTTTATGTCTCTTTCATTCTGGGCCTCACTTGTTCTAAGAACAGACAGACAGGAAGCTTTGCCTCTCATTCTTCTTTCATTAAAGCATAGTTGGATCATATTTGTCCATTACTTATTAATCGTATGCACAGCTGTAAGGCTAAGGCAAATCTTCATTGAATGTGGCACTTCATAGAGTTTAAGTGACTTTGTTACCCCAGCTTATGGCAACTACATTTCTTACATTAAAAAAAAATGAAATATATATATATATTTACCGCCTTTGTGTTCTGTCCCCTTCTAGCTCATAATGCAGCCGATCAGACATCTCTTTCATTTTTTTCAGTAATAATTAGCAGCAAACCCCAAAAGAAAAGAAAAACAACAAAATCACATTTGTTTACTGTTCTGTGCTAGTACTTTGTAAATCTCTTCTTACACTCGTAATTCTGTTTCATCTAACAAAACTGAATGACATTCCAGATAATGTAGCAGAGAAATATCTGACCTCTCCCCACCACACAGAAGATTATATGGGATGGGGAATTTTGGCACTACTAACTTCTTGCTGTTGGCAGCAGAACTACTTTTGAATTTTAAATCAATTCTCTAGGAAGACACTACAGTTAGAGAGACTATGCTTTCCTACATTGAGAAGACCTTTCAAACAAGCAAATTTATCAAGAACTTTTCCCTCTCTCTCCCACTCTGAATTTTTCAACACCTTCTGAAGTGCACTTCATAAGAGTATGCCTTAAGTTCCAAAACATTTCCTTCTTATGCTTGTTTCCAAAGGGCATACTCCATTACACGTACTCTTAGCAGAGCCCTACTGAATACACTTGCAGACATCGAAACCATAGAACTGAATGCCCTAAAACAGGTTAAAAAAAACCCAAACAAATACTTGCATACATTTTATTCTTTAATAACAGAGATACAAACTACAGAACACATTTTTGTCATTGTGTTTCTTACATTTTACTAAAAATAATACAAGTAATAAGGCAATGGAGTTATCATGTAATATTGCTCCAGCTTTTAAAAATTCAAGTACAGGGAATTCATCACGTTCATCTTAAACAACTGTAAGACTAGGAACCATACTGGTACTTTACCTTTCAACTTCACAGTCTGTTCTTGAAGACGGTTTTCAAGATCTAATTTTTGATTTTCAAGTTCAGAAACTTGCTGTTTAAGATCGGGGATCACCTTTTCAAGAAAAAGGAGATTTGTGTATTTCAGCACCTTGCTTCTTTTCAAATGTCTGCAATCGTTCCTATGACACTGCAAGACCTTCAACTGCAAATAGTCAAGGACTGGGAAGACACTGTCAGGGAGTACTGCTACCTGCTTGCCTGACCTGTGTAACATTTCTGAAGGTATCTGCTGCTGGCCACTCTTAAAAATGAAATAGTGTACTAACTAAATGCTTAGACTGGCCCAGGACTACCATTCTTCTGTTCTAGTTTAAAGGAAATTACACTCTGGCTTTAATTTCCCTAGCTCAATTAACACTGGAGAAAACCTCAATATATTATAAAATCATTTTTTAAAAATAACATTATAAGAATTTTCCTTATATTTTCAATTTTAGTATTTTGTTTTTTGTTTTGAAATTTTTGTTTTGAAAATATTTCTTTAGGTTTTTTTCATCCATCTGAAAAATCATATGGTACATAATGTCTTCTGGAATAACAGCACTTCTTTCTGTTCGATAGGTTTTACACAGTACTAATAATTGTACACAGTACTAATAACTTGACATGCCTAACTGCCCTCTCGTGGGGAGAGCCGCAGAACTGCACGAATCTGTAACCACTGTAAATCCCACAAGCGCCTGGTTTTTCACTAGCAATACCAAAAGAAAAACATATTGCCTGACCAAAACCAGCTATTATTTTAAATTATCAGACAAGAAGTTTAAATTAGGCAGGTATGAAAAAAGGTATGGTGAGCTAACCTTCTGGTCACTGCTAAAGCTCTGAAATACTTTTACTTAAAATTCTGTGTAAATAAAATCCTAAATAAATATTTTTTTTCTACATGTATATAAAGCCGCATATCTGTAGAAAACATTACATCCCCCAAAAGTTCCTCACATTGTTGAGAAACTGCAAAAAGCACAACCAAAGTATTTGTACGAGCTCAGCAATGGACATCCTGGCAACACAATGAAGTCCAAAACATCTTTCATAAAATCTGAATATTCAGCCACATAATTGTACAAAGGTCCAAACACATTCTAAAGACTCTCAGTGTCTCCCTAGGTACTGAGCAAAGCCAAAGCCTGTGTGTGCACTACACACCAAGTCAGGGTTTGTAAGATGGTTGCCATTCTGTGATTAGAATCAAACCTCAATTCATGTTTACACAAAAGAAAAGGGAAAGAGCCTCTGTGAGGCTGCCCCAGCAACCTGTACACTCAGACAATAAATTTGCCTGTCTCCTAACACACTACCCCAGCATGCAGAGAAGCAGCCTGTGTGGATGTGCAATCTTAGATGGCTGTATCTGTTTGAGCCTTGAGATTTCAAGAACAGGTCCACAAGATTTTTAGGGTTTTATGCCACGAACACCTTTGGCTTGTATTACTAAGTAACAAAAACATACTTTGCTGTACTACACCCTGATCTTACCAGGTTTTCTGAAGTTAGCCTGCTAACTTCAAGTCGAATACCATCATTTATGTCATTTTCCTCTCGAAATAATTTTTGTAGATGATTAATATCTTGGCTAAGATGTTCAACTTTAAAGTTCAAACCTTCAATCTCCTTTTCATATATTTCTTTCTGAGACTGGAAATGATTTTCCAATACTCTGTTAAAAAAAGGGAGAAGGAACATGGCAGATGTATCATGACCTTGATGTAATGGGCCAAGTTTAATACAAAGTGAAAACAAAGTACCGTGGTTAACACACAGACATTCCATTACATCACCTGTGCATTAAGGGAGTTGAAAGTTATGCATGGTATCTCAAAGGAAACACACTTCCCCAATATACACACTTATCTCACTGACTTAGTAAAACTTTGTTAAAGGGATTTTAAGCTGCTCAGCCAGTCATACAATGCAGTGTTTGTTCATTTCTTAAACAGACGTTCATTATTGCACTGTCAAATTAGTTTCTCACTGATCTTTCCATTTATTTTCTAGATCACAGCTTGGAGTTATGAAAACACAGAAGAACTGAACTAACCTTGTAGCCTTTTTCAAGCCCTCATAAGCAAACCACAGTTCTCCATCCTCATTTAAGTGTTCTAAATCCTCTGTGGAGAGTCTAGAACACAAGGCAGTATCATTAGTGTGCAGGTAAATAAAATGCGTTTCTTAAGCTTTTTTAAAGACACCTCAGAACAAAATTACCTGCTTCTTACATCTTCAAAATCATAACTTTCAAGAAGCTGTCTTGTAACTTCTGACATTTTTTCTGGAAAAAAAACCCAAAGTTTATTACATGAATAATTTTCACCACACACTTCAAATCAAGTTTGATTATAAAAATCAAACCAACCTCTTCCTAAATCCACAAGGTTCCTTCCTGGTACTCAGTAGTTATATCCGATTTAGTACAAGAACATTTTGAGCGATTTGGTTCTACTTCTGGACATGTAAGGTGCACTACATAGGTATACCACCAATACTGTTTTTTTTTCTAAACACATCAAACTTTCAATGCAGTTACATCTTTTGTTCTGAATCTGGACAATGGCTAGAGCTGTACAGATGATTCGTCATCTAGTGCTAGGTTACTACATTAAATGCTGCAGACACAGGTTTGCTCTATGACATTGTCAGCACTGAACAAAGTGCACAACAGTAGTGCTTCTTACTAAGTACGTTTTCCCTAAGAGAACCCAATTCAGCAAGTTAAGGTATTTGACATATATTGGACCTAAGGCTAAAGACAGGATGAACGAAAGCTAGAGAATGTATTGTTTCTGCATTCTTGGGTCTCTATAAGCTACTTGTTAAATTCTAAGTGAACTTTAAATTATTGGTATTGCTTTTTAAACACAAAGAAGAAATGTTTGAAATCACAGTTCCTTCAAAGGGATACCCCAGATCTCAGTATTCAGTGAGTGTTCACCTGTTGGGTTTTTTTTATCCCTTGCAAGTGAAGGTGTGAATAGAACAAAATCACTATGGGATGGGAAAGACAGACAGGTTTTTGTCAAAGCTAACATGGAAGAAATCAATTTAAACTGGCCTGGTGCACACTGTACTTGGTAAATTCTCTGAATCGACTATGTAGCTTACCCCTCAATTCTCGTTTCTGGGACTGGGACTGCTTTTCAACATCCAGTTTTTGTGTCTGCAGCAGTTCAATCTCCTTTTGCAACTCAGGTATTTTCTGAATCAGAAAAAAATTACAGAATAAGACAAGGAGTGAATTACAAGGGCTGAGTATCAGTTAAATCATAAAGATAATTATAATTAAGAACAAGTTCATATGGTAAAAGGCTTAAAATGTGTTGTGTTTAAAGCATCTGGTTCTCACGCATTAGAGCAGAACAGTGATGTGATGTAGTGAAAACACACGGGTTTGTGTCATGGAATCAACTCAGAAAAAAATGTGAATTTACACAAATGTACTATTTAAGTTTATGAACTACATTTATGAAAAATCCCCCGAGAAACAAATACTTTATTGGAAAAAGGAAGAACAAAATATCCACATATTTAAACATATAAATACCCAGGCACAATTACTCTTCAAAACACGCACTTATTTCTGACACCAATAACTTACTCATATTTTGTACTACACGAAAACAATGCAACATAGTGGTGTATCAAATACAGCTTATTAAACACAACTTCTTCTAAAAATGCACTGGAGATAAAACAATCAGTGAGGATAATAATGAAATAAAACACCCACATTCCCTACTTGATTTATCTAGCAAAGATTCCAAAATTAAATGTGTCATGCTTTACCTGTGCTTGTTTTGTAAGTTGTTCTACTTCCATTTTCAAGCCATCCTGAATGACAATTTCTTGCTGAATTTGATGTTGTAGCTGAGTTTTTTCTTCTTTTAGAATCTTTATTTCTCCCTTGAGCAATTCAATCTCCTTTTCATAGTCCTGCTTCTGATTTTGGAAATTCTTCTCAAGTATCCTAAACAAGAGAATGAAAAGATGGTTTTATTTTCCTACATTCATAATTGAAAGAGTGGGTGTTGGTTTTGCTTTAATTTAAAGTACATGTTTAATTGAAGAAAACTTAAATGAACCATAATTACTTGAAAATGCTATCGTACATCCTCAGAATCAATCCACAAAATGGATGATAATGGCATGAGAAGGTCCCTAGATTTCCCTACATCTAATTCAGATATTGGGACTGAATTCAAGGCAAGACTGAGTTTTTTCCACTTAAAGGCTAATTCTCCAACTCTTTGAGAGTTAGCCTACTTGAGGAGCTTTCTGGTATGTTTATGGCCACAGTCAGCACTGAAGAAAGACATAGCAACAGGAGTCCTGTGTCCTTCTCAGTAAAACATTGTAAGGAGCTTTCCATTTTCTACCAGCCCCTACTGGACTGGCTTCCAACATAATAAAGCTAATGGGCAAAGCAGAAAAACCAGCAAAGAAGTCCTCTAAGTATAGTCTGAGGTTATTTGCAGCTGAAATTAGACTGAGCTGAAAATCCACACAGCATCCAATCCTCAGGAACAGTGACTGACTGCACTCTTCACACTTCAGAGAACAGCATTTATCCAGTACCTAAGGTTCTCTGTCTTATAGGGGAAGAGAGTTACTGGGAAATAAACACTTGATCTGAGAAAAGCATGCTGCAAAGCAACAACCATTCATTGCTAAATAATAGGATTTTTAATACTGCAAATGAAATACCAAAGGGCAAAAAAACAGGAAGTTCTTCCCCTGTATTTTAATCACATGTCCTCTACAAACGCTGCCTTTCCTTCAAGCTGAATCTTTCAATTCTGTCCTTTAATATTTACTTCACAGGCATTCTGACTGGTATGGCCATCAGCTGCTCTTCCAGCCCTGACCGAATTCTGAGGATATCTCCAAAGAAACCATTATGATCATGGTTGCCTTTCAATTCTCAGAAAGACACAAAGATACATGAAAAGACAGGAAACTGCAAAAGCTAGAACAGTCTCAAGTCTACAGTATAATTTTCTGCATGTGACTGGTGCACAAACAAGCATTTGCTTTTCCTCAACTGTACGTGAAGTACTGCAGTACTTCAAGAACACTGACAGATTCATAAGTGATGTGAACATAACACATCTAGAGAAGGAGAAAGAAAGGCAAGGAAAGAGAAAAAAAATAATACTGTTCCAAAGCAATAAAGTTCAGATTCCATACATTCTCTGATTTTCTTCTTTTTGTACATCATTGAAGAGTTGCTTCGTGAGGTCATCCATTTTCTCTGTCAAAAAATATTTCAATATTTCAAAGACCTTCATGCAACTACGTGCATTTATTAAACTAGTATGACCACAACGAGAAGTTTTGTTTTAATAAGTAATCCTTAACATAGTTTAAGGCTGAAATTACTCTCTCAAGTGCCAAAAATTATATTACTATACAAGTAATGCCATAGAATAAAAAGGTTCTGAAACACCAAAGTGTTATTCATCTAAAGTATACTTGGTCTCATGTGCTGTCTGTGTCCTCTGAAATTAGATTCTTAAAAGCAGTACATTAAAAGAACCAAGGACAAAGCGACACTTTGAAGGAACGAATGTGCATGAGACAGGAAATGTAGCAGGAGGAGAGCTTTAGCTACTGAAAGAACAAATTTAATTTAATTATTAAGTTAAAAGCATTTGCACTACACATTTTAAGCAAGTAGAGCTTAGGACCAACTTTTAATTTACTGTAAATTCAGCATTTATATTGCTTTTATTAGAACAAAAGTCATTTATCTTTGCTGAAAACCCAACTTTACATTTTACCCCACTATAACTCCTTTATAACTCCTTTTAGTTATTGTACCTTTCATTTCCTCAGTTTTTTCTTGGAGCTTTATTTCTAAAGTCTCTTTCTGTTCTTGTAATTCTTTATTCTGATTCTCAAGTTTTAAGATTTTCTGTACACATAAAAAGTAAGCATAAAATACAAATTACAGAGGAGGAAGAAATAGGTCACAGAAGGTCTTACATTTTAACAAGCATATATGGATTCTGTTCCTCCCCTGCCACCCCCCAAAAGTGAAGTTACTTAGTAACTCTTGAATCATGCATTTGATAAATCCAGTAACTGCAGAAATTATTTAAACTAAAATAATGGCAATTAACATTTACCTGTTCACTGTCCTCTTTATATTTTTTGCCTTTCTCTTCATACGTTCTCTTTTGAGCAGTTAACTTTTCAAGATCTAATTCAAGTTTCTGAATTGTATCCATGTCATTCATACGAGTGGAAGCCAGACTGGTCAATCGTTCCAGCAAACCATGATTTTCTCTACTCTACAGTGAGCAAGACAGGTTAAAAGAAAACAGAAAAATGCACACCTGTTTAATAGAATTTTGAAGGAAGCACCTGACCTATTTCCGCTCACCATCCCATATCAGTCATGATTATTTCAACCAAGGATTGTTTCCATCAATTAGATTAAAGCTACCATCTTAAAAATGCTTTGGCAGGTATGGCTCTCAAAAATATGTTGCAAAATAAACATAATATGGAATTCCCAAAAGTTACTAAATATGTTGCAAAACAGCAGTATCTCACGCATCCTTCATCCTAATACAAGTAACCCCATCCAGAGACTGATGGACTACTTAAGAAACAGTAAAAAAAAAGTTAATTGCAGACTCTTCACATTGGCACAACTAATCCAAAAAGATAAGGAAATCCTAGATGATTCTTTCTAACCTGGATGTAGGAAGAATACTAGTGATTTATTTCAAAGGACCATATCCCTTACATATTGTCCTGTCTTGTCAAGTAAAGAATGGATATTGTAATTCATGTAAGCCTCCAGTCAACATAAGAGCTCTGAATAAAACAGATACAATTTAAAAAATTAGTACAAATCATAAACTGATGGGTATCCCTCACCTGTTCTTCTATCTTTTTCTGCAGCTGCTGAACTCTGTATGAAAGCTGGATATTCAATACAAACCGCCGAATATTCTGGAATCTGCGCCTGGCAAGCCATGCACGGGCATATTTCTGAAGGATCACAGCCTTGTGTTCTTCAAGCATCTTTAAAAGAAAATATTAACATCTGTCTGCAATTATCTATGGCTCAATCAGCATCAACTACAACACCCTGTGAATCTACATACACTGTTAATGACAATGCTGCTCACGGAAGTATCAAAACATTGAAACAGCCAGACTGCAGACACATTTGAACCACTGCAGTAATCACACTAACTAATCTGCATCAAGTATAAACAAGACAGAGTTCTTGGTAGCTCAGAGATAAGATCTAAGCTACTGTGTAACAGTATTTTTATAGTAACACTATAAAAATAAAGTAGAAGATACGAGAACCAGGCATGCAAAAGGTAAAATATTACAGATCATTGCCTTTGTCTCCATTTTTCTTATATAGCACAATAGCTGTTTTCAGTTAGTGAAATAAAATTTTTGATGGGCTGTACCTTCCGGTATTTTTTTCTTGCTAGAAATCCTCTTATATAAGCTTGGATTGTTACAGCAGCCACATGGATGAGCTGGCAAAGTCTACGGACCAGGTAACCCCGACAGTATTTCTGAATAGTTATAGCTGCCCATGTTTGCTTCAGAGTTCTTGCAGTTACAGCTTGCCTTAATTCAAAAGACAGTAAAGTTTACTTAGGTCACATTAGATTTCTCAAGCTTATTCCCTCAGTCAGTCAAATCACACACACAAAAAAGAAGGTATCGAAAACTGGCATCCACTATCTAAAATAGAGCTTTTTCTTCAAAGTGAAATTATCCACAATCTGAAATCTGTTCCACAAGCAATTGTTCTGATGATCTCTTTCTGAAAATTTCAAAGCCTACATAGAGCCATCTTCCTCTTAACCTGCTCTGTGAATGACTAGTGCAGTTTATCTGCTGCATAATTCCTCATAATAATTTGCACACACTAATTTGTAGACCCTTGTAATTTGCTTTTTCCTTTCTGCTACCTGATTTGTTCTCTGGCTCTGAAGCTATGCACTAAGCCTGAGCTGACAAGCAGGTCAGGCATCATTAGCTAAGGACCAAACTTACAGGTGGACAGGCCTCTCGGGAATCCGGCAGTCAACACCTGAAATATGCTAGAGCACTTTCTTTGTATCAACTGAATAACTTGAACATTTTCAAGCCCATAATTACACTCAGGAGGAAATGGAAATAAAATCGGAATTGCTCTTTCGTAAAAATTACACTTCCAAATTAGAGTTGTGCATTAGTTTGACCTTCTATATCCCTTCAGGCATGCCCTAACAGCAAACACATTTATCAGCCAAAAGTACCGTACAGTCCGCTGCCCCCTGAAATACTGCTGTACTATAATTGCTGCTTGTTTTATGCGAAGGAATTTCTTCCGCTGCAGCCAGCCTCGAACACTTTTTTGGATGGTGATGCACGCATGTCTCAGTTTATCTGATCGCAGTTTTTCTAAGTAAGCAACCTGTCCTGCTCTGAAGAAAATTTTTGTTCTCCCAAACTGGTATTGGTTATGATCCTGAAAAAGAAAACAATAGGTATATTCAATTTTTAGTTTATTACTGTAGACCAGACACACTCTTCCTTTTATAAATTGTCACTTCAAGCAAGCTCTTCTGAAATGACATGATCTTGCTAAATAAAAATATCCTTTCTGCCTTGTTTGTAGGTAGGAGCAACAAGGGGAAAATCCATTTAGCAGTAAAGAACCAGAGAATTATGTCCAAAAATTGCACCCTAGTGATCTCAAATTAAAGTGAGGATCTGGACTTATCATCAAGGCCTTGAAAGCAAGCTCTTCATGCCCTCCTACAAGTCTGGTTCCTTGGGCTCAACACTACCTTTTGGTGCATGTCTGGCTTTGAATCAGAGAGCTGTGTGAGCAAAAACTCAGGAGAGAAGCTGCTTCTAAGCTCAGGTTCTCACCCTTGGCCCATGCCAGAGCTATGTTGCAAGCACATCTGTGTTTGGTCTTATATATCCCCAAGGCTGAACTCAGTTCTGACATGGGACTTGAATCGCTGGCTTGACTTCGACCAGCCTCGTCCCTACAGGCTTGTCTAACAAACAGGAGCAATACACAGAATAGCACCTTTTTAGAACAGTTCTCCAATATGCTCCATTCACCATCAAAAGCCCTTTTGTGTGCGCAAACTTCCTAACACTTGACAAATGTATACCATTTACTGTTCACTAGTTTATAAATACAGGTAGAATATCTTCCAAGTGAAGATATTAACCATTCTACTAGCTTCCAAGTGAAGATATTAAGCACAGGGAGGTTAAATCATCTGTCTATGGCCACCATGACTGTGCCACCACACAAGATTATTGACTTCTAAGCCTACGTGCAACAAGCTAAATCACAAAAGACAGTAATAATGTAAATATCTTTCCTATTGGAGGAGTGAGATACTACTCTTGGCAAACGAGACCTTTTATTAATAACGGATGCCACAATACACAATGGGTCAGTGCATACCAACTAACCTGGATTAGCCGCTGCAAAACAATCTTGCAAATCTGCTTCTTATCATTTGTGGAGAGCTCCTGCTGTGTCATAAGAATGCTGTAACGGCTGAAAAACTCAATGTAAGTCCACCTGGAAAATTAAAAGTTAGCAATAAAAGTTAGCAAATGCAATTAATGTAAGAGACACTTAAGTATTTTTTGACATACGGAGGCCCACTGCTGTCCCTACCTGGATGGGTAGCTCTGTGCACTAATTCGAATAGTTTCCAAAACACCACATGCTCGAAGTTGCTGAGCCACTCTCTTTGAATCAAACCTAAAAAAGCAAAGTTATATTTTACATTTTTGTTGGGTTTGACATGCTTCAGTAATTATAACCATTCTACTAGCTGGATTTCTATTTCTGCACGTAGGATGCATGGCTCCCTACTTTTTATAAGGTGTCTTACTTGGTTTTTTTTAATATGCAACAGGGAGCATCCAAGTTTTCTTTTTCTGCCTCAAAACAAAAGGAAGACTACATTTCTTTTTCTCTTACAAAACATTAACTGTGAAAGCTCATATCACCAAATGACAAAGAATCATGCCACTCAGCGCAAAACATACACAGAAACAAATTCCCCAGCAGTGCATTGGGAAATAACTCTCTCTAGGTACTCTTTAGCACAGTGATTATGAACAAATCAGGATTTACTCATGAATATCCAGGTTCAAGATTATCAACATGAGACACAGAAAGACCCTTCCCAGTTCTGGACCAGTGCTGGTATGCTCAGAACACTTTGCTACAGTGTCGATCCAGTATTAGCCAAGAGATTCCTGTGCCTGACAGATGACTGACTTCACTGTTGTTTCAGATACTTATGATAAGCTCTTCTAGCCTAATTCATACATGTTTTGATATTATCTGAGTTATTCCCCCCTCATTACTATTATACAGAATAATGAGGTCTCACTGCAGTGATAGTGATACATTTTTTGCATGGACAAATTTTGTCTGGCTTCAAGAAAATGAGCTAACACATTTTTAAAAATTAATTTAGAATCGAATTTTGCCTCTTCCCTCCTACTCAGATATGACAAAACCTTTTATTTCATTCGTCATTACACTACCTTCCAGCTAAAATCTGTGTAACTGAAACTAGATTCGACATCTCTCCACAAACCAGACTAATAGTTGCATCAGGGTTAACTCCTGCTTACAGTTAATGGTTACCCAGCTAGACACAGGAGTCGTGCAAGCCATCTGGCATATATGATTGTATTATAACATTAAAATGGTTAAAAATTATAGGAAAACACCATGGCTATATTCAACAATGCTCATATCTTTTCTGACTTCTAAAGCTCCTCTTTCAGTGGACAAAAGGGAAGTTCAGAAAGGAAATAGCATATTCTTTAAATATGAATTGGTGATAATCCATACTGTACAAGAACAAACACACCTGAACAAAATATCCACCAACTTAAACCAAAGGCAGACAACCTTTCCCCTAAAAAAGTTATGACAAATACGCAGACACTAATATCCAACTTGAAAAATTTTAGGATAATAAAGAATTTTTAAGTTATTGATAACTATTGTTGAATGATTTTATTTTTGTAAGAAGACAATTTTTTTTTAATTTCAGTTATCTTGAAAGGAAAAATATCTTCTGTATGGTAAGTTGCTCAACAGTAGGAATTCAGCTTGCAGACATCTAGCTACTACGAAACAGAAAAATACTCTTTTAAAGATACTATAACAGCTCACACCACTAACATACTTACTCAAAAGGCAACTTCTCATCATTTGGCTTTATGCATCGTACATAATGAGGGGTGGTTGCATTGAGTGTCGCCATAAGCAAAGACAAAGAACTCCGGAACTAGAAAATATCAGACATAACAGTTTTGCTAATGAAACATTTACAGCTAAGGATAAAGTCAAGTCTTAGTTTTTTAATTCTTTGTTAGGTTTTGTCTGGACACTGGTTTAGATCTTAAATGCAGGAAATTTAACAGTCCTGCTGTACCTAACAGTCTCCTATATATAAAATAAACACACCTACTTATATCCAAACCTGCAGCACTGTGGCTGGCTCCTGCTGTACTGAAAACTGGACAGTCCACCGTGAATAGCAATAGAATACATCATCTCAGAATTCCCGGTACACTTCCCTGAAAGTATGAGCATCACAGAATAGCACGTTTATGTAGTACCTTACTTCCAACAGTCATCCGGAGCTGTTTGTTAGGTGACTTGAGAACAGGTCTTGCAGATTTGATGTTTATGGTTGAACTGAAAGGTGAAATGGACACTGGATTGTCTTGAAAAAAATTTGCACACAGATGAAACTAAAAGTGTGGTGAAAGAATGACAGTTAAATGCTGTGGAACTGCAATAACATTTAAATAAAAATTACACCTACTGCAATGTAAAATGCAAAACCCATCCATCTTAATGGTTAGGCCAGGCATTGCAGGACTTGGAACCAGATCTTTAAGCCACAAACAAACAACTGAAGAAACAGTTGCAACAATTCTGAGTCTATTGTGAAGCACTTCCACATCTCACAGACAAAACTCAACAAAGCTATTTCAATAGGAGCAAACACGGACATAAATACAGAACAGAGTTAGAAGTAAGACCACTTAAGGTTATATTTTCACAATATTTAATTTAAATTAATAATATGGTTTTTGGACTGATTAAGTTAGCTTCTTCATAGAAATCCTGCAGTCTCAATGCTGCAGACCTGAAAGGGACAGGGTCTTCAAGCAGATGGGAAGTGGCAGGCACATAAAAAACATTTGATGTTTTCCCTGCCCTGGTATTCTCTTAATCTCTTTTGAAGAACAAACAAAGGCGGCTGTTAATGACAAGCCACCTATCAAAGGTACAGGTAATGACTATAGAAAAAAAGTAAGTGAATTGTTCAGTTTCAAGGATTCCAAAATTATATTCAAACATTAACAAAACAAAAAATATTAGCAAAGTAAATGCACATATATGATAAAGTTGAATACTGTGTTTTTCCATCTTGTATGTTATTTTGATGTTAAAAATACACACTTGTAAAATATTAATAAATATTAATAAATATTAAGACTAAACTAATTGATTCAACCAATTAAAATATTTTCATCAGAACAAATATTTTAAAATCATATCTGAATGAATTCCAAGAAAATCAGGTATTCAGAAAATTAATCATTGCTGATTGTTCACAAACCTTGCTCTCTTTCAAGATGTCAATCAATATTTCATGTACTGTATCTCTGTTTTTTTCCAGAAATCCTTCACATTTATATTCTACCTGTGCAAACAGGTGAAATAATTAACTTTTCAGCAATACATGAACAGTTGGTAAAACAATAATTTATATTCTCTAAGCTGCAGTGGCCAACAGGTCTTTATTAGCCTTAAACATGATGCCAGAAACTCTGCTTTTACCAGTTTCATTACAGCAAGCACGCATACATGCATACAGCAAATTTAGAAGCAGGGTAAACTGTCAGAATTCACTATCAACTGCAATTTCCATCTGCCTTCCTTAGGAATTTCTTTCCTTCTCTCTTCAATATTTTACTATTTCAAATCAAATTACCAAAAACAGAATACCACATTTGAAATGTAAATAACCGAGACTAAAATGTGGATGGACTACAATCTTAACTATTTTATTTACACATTGCCCCCTTTTTCTGCTTATCTTGATTATTTATTTTTATACTTTCAAACTCATTATCTTAAGTACTTCTCATGTTGAAATGGCACGCTACCAGCAGTATTACAAATAAATAAATAGTACTATGTATTGAAGATAGATTTTGTAGAAGTTCCAAACAAGCGTAGTTAACATTTCCTCTATTTTGTAAGTTTGTTTCTTTTCTGAATGAGCTCCTGCTAGAAATAAAGTGAAATAATACGGCATTGTTTACACTCTACCTTATCAGCAAAGTGTTGAATGATGAAAGATGTGTTTGACATCCTCGGCTTTTCAAAGAGTGCGTTTTTATTGACAAAATTATTATATAGCTTTTGAAGCCAGTTGTCATCTGTTCCATGAGGTAACTGTAAAAATGAGAAGGGCAAAACTTTATCAGAACTCTGCTGGACTGTTAAAACCAGCAAAACTGCTTACTACCAACAAATCCTGTCTTCAGTGAGTTACAAAGCCTGATAACAACCAATTTTTGTCTTTTCTGAATAGCCAGTGACTCCCTGTGGCAAATAATTTTAAGAAAGGAGTTCATATTAATGTTAATAAGAGTTAATTCTCTGATGAGTAATAAATTATTTTGTCCTGAGAGGATGCCACCTGCAATCAGGGACAATCTGATCCCTGAGAATGCTAATAAGCAGAATAAGAGATAAGCTAATGAGTTAGGGAATATTCCCTCATTTCTCCCATATTACTCCATGGCTTGGATTCTGAGAAGTACAAGTTGCCAGTATCACCAAAGCACCTTTTAGAGACCATTTTAAGAGGGCTCACCTTTCCCTGCCCTGTTCTTCACTGACAAAGCTACTTCAATAGATTCAGAAGCCTAAGGGAACTATGTATATGTAGAAGAAAAAAATACAGATTCAGGAATTACTACAGTTAGGAGAGAAGCACAGAGAAAAAAACAGTAAGACTGAAGAAAACACGCAAAGATGTAGGTTTGGTGCATTCAACAAGAACTTAACAAAAAAGGAAAGGAAGACTGGGTTTTTTTGCAGCAAAATTGTGATTCATGGGATAACTGAATTGTAGAAATATTGGTGGAAGAGATCCCTAGAGACTGAGCAGTTCAAAATCCTGCTCAGAGCAAGACTACCACCAACACTCGGTCAACCTTCCATTTGAACACAAATCCAGGAAGTATCCAAGGATGGGGATCCCACTGCAACTCTGCTTAAGCTGTTCCAGTACTGCACTACCCTCATTGTGAAGAAATCTAGTTGCCGAGTTAGATTCGAGGAAAGAATCTAGTTTTAGGTTCTTAATTTTCTAAGATAAACATAGACTTAAGTGACTTACAACTGAAATTACCAAATAGAGGGCAAACATTAATGTTCCTTTTATGAGGAAAACGCTCTACTTTCTGTTTAAAAGGAATAAAATATGGATTAACCCACAAGCTTTTTTTATGAGCTCATAAATAGAAGAATTTTTAAATTACCAAGCACTCTTCATCCAGAAGTTCTAAAATTCCCATTTTAGCTTCAATAAGGTCAATGACAGGCTGGTTGTCATAGAAGTCTATTAAAGTCCATGGGATATCTTCCTTCATATATTCTTCTTGTTCAAGTTTAAATACATGCTAGATATGTGAGAATTATGAAAATATAAGGTAACAATTAAGGAAGCATATATATACAATGTATGCACATGCGTGATTGTGTATATAAAACAGAAACAAAATATTTATACATTTTGTAGTACAGTGTATGTCTGTCATAAGAAAACAAACTCAGAAATTTTCATTTATGTATATATGTGTGTATGTATGTGTATATGTATGTGTATATAAACAAATCAAATATTTTTATCTATTACTGGATAGCCATTATCCAGAAATATCCACTACTCAAATCCAAATAGCTTTTGCTAATATCCGTCATTGACAACTTCAAAACTGATGCAAAATAAGATAAAGAACTATAACAAATAAAAGAATATACCAGGTTAAATTGTTGCTGCAGTTTTTCATTAGCATAATTGATGCAAAATTGTTCAAAACTGTTCACATCAAATGTTTCAAACCTGAAACACATGTTGAATAAGAAAAAAAACAGGTGATGCATCAGTATTGGAGAATAAAAACAAACCCTTGACATTTACATACAAATGGTAGTATACTTGCAAGCCTTTGGAGCTATCCTGATATTTCTAAGAAAATTAAGTAGCCATAAGATTTCCAAAGTTCCCTAGAAGTTAACTTTACCAGACATAACAGAGCTAAAAGAAATCCAGAGTTAAATCTAAAAGTATCATATAAAAAGTTAAATTTAAACCTTATTCACAAAAGAACCTAATATTTACAGTTGCCCAACATATTCACTACTCTGGATGCTAAAGAGCTTACACGACTATGACCTTTTAGTAAAACAAACCCCGCCAAATTCACTAGCAGCACAAACTGAAAAGTGGCTTTTATCAACTTCAAAGGCACAACTTAAAGTAAATTTACTTCCAGAGACATTCTTACCCATAAATGTCCAAAACACCAATAAAAGTATGTTGTTTGCCAGGGAACTGCAGAGCTTGATTAATTCTTTCCACAATAAAGTCAAACAAATGAGAATAGATCTTCTTTGCCAGAGCATCCCTTGCATTAACAGCCTGAGCTCTTGTCATTGGCTTTATTACAGTCTCTGAGGTAGTGATAATCTTCCGGTGGCACAACCATCGTGACATTTTGTCACAGTTTAAATCCAGAAGTTCACAGAATATATTGAGATGTTTATCTTCCAGCTTTAAAAAAGACAAATAAATATAATTAGATTATGTTTATTACTTTAATTGTTGTCTAGACAGTAAAATCCTGGCATCACTGACATCAAACTACGACATTTTTTAGATAGACAAGGGGCTCTGTTCACTTCATCTAGCAAAATATCAAGAAGAGCTAAAGCAAGTAATATTGGACAGAGCTCCTGCTACAGGAGAGAAAAATTTAGACTGGATGAGATGCATTGGATTAACACATTGAAAGAAAAAAGTTACTTTAGTCTATGTTCAAGTGTCCTTGCTTTTTAGATTTGCATCATCTGCTGGGACACATTCTGAGCAGCTTTGACAATGCTCTGTTTCCTGTATCCTGCAGATAGTCCCAAATGGCTTTTCCAACAGCTGTGGAACAATTGTCTGTGTGGTTTTCTTAGCAACATTTGCCTTCTGTTCAGACTTTCTGAATTTGGGCACAAAACAGGATCCACACAAGCACTTGCTGTGATTCTACATAGATGAAGATGGAAAAATCTCTCAAGTGTAATATACCACATTTAATGCTGCTCTGAGTCCCAGATATTAGAAAAACTATTGCTAAAGTACTTTTGGCATTGAATATAAAAGAAAAGGCTGGTATGTGAATGAACTACTTCCTTACACTGATGGCTGATCTTTCATCTCCAACAGCTGTTATTTCCACGTTGCCTAAGTGTAGAATTGCTGCCAGCATTTTAAAAACATCCATCTGAAAATCCCCCTTCAGACCTAAAAAAAAAAAAATCTTGATTATTTTAAATACTCAGAAACCATACAATTAATTAAATAGCACAATGCTGGATTACCTGCTTTGTTGTGTAGCCAAGAATTGCACAGCATCTCTGCAGACTACGCTGCAAAGCCTTGGTTCTGCCTGATTTCTGCCTGTCTGATCCGATGAGAGATTAGGCATAAATTCCTGTACCTCACTAAGTGCCATTTGGCTTTCACATAAGCCATATAGGGGCAAAGAAGCTTCCAAGGCCAGTTCTGTCATGCCATGTTAGCTTAAGGGCCAAGAAGACTCCAGCCCCTGGTGATTTTGACCATTAACAATGAACACCAATTGCTAACAGCCATTTGCTCTTGCATAGTACTTTAAAAACAGACCAACAGCGCAATGGATAAACTATGAAAGAAATTATTTTGGTAATTACTGCTAAAGTTTTGGACATTTCAGAAACAATCTGCCTTTGCCCATTTCAGAAAAAAAAATTATATCTATTGAAAAGGTATTCTTAGGAACTTACCCAGTAAGGCAAATGTCTTCTGAGTCTCCATCATATTTGCTCTGTCATCAACTCCTTCTATTACTGTGCTGCCACCCATTCTTGTGTAGTTAAATTCTTCTGCACTTCCTATAAATAAGAAGAAAAACTTGCAATGCTGGAAAATTCAGGACTGGGGATAGCCACTTGCTAAAGCCTCTCATAACACCAGGTCAGCTTCTCCCAGGTGGCATCAAAGCTTCTCTGTAGATAAATGAATCAAGTCCCTAAACTGTCATTATGGCATCTGTCACTACAGAAAGTACTCAAATAAGATTTTCAAAGACACTTAGGTACTTGATCATGCACTGTTCAAGTTACTAGAGATTTGTTACTAAGTTCAATACAAGCAGGATTAATAGCTAAGTGACTTAAAAATGCAAGTCCCATTGTCTGCCTGGGAGATTTATGCTCAAAAGCACTTAACATCCTAGCATTTGAAAATCCAATCTTCAAAATACTGCACTGAAAAAATGAAGAGTAGGTTATTTTCTTGAGACCTACCTAACTTAAGATGCTTGAATTCAGGTTGCATAGCAGATGCACACAGCTGATAAAATATATGGTAGTTTCTCTCATTCTCTGACTGTAAATTAAAGAATACCATTACAGAAAGAAAACAAACAGAAAAACATTTTATATTCAACACTACTGTAAAGAAATAACGATACTTGAAGGCTAAATTCTGCTGCAACATAGTTTGGCAAGGAAATTGTCCAATATTAAAATGGCACATTTTAGATTTCAGCAACAGCTTTGAAAGGGATAAATTTAAGCATAGTTTATTTCCGTCGATGCTATCCTGAGTTCTTTCCCCAAGGTTGTTACTCTAATAACTTCTTCAGCCTGAACAACCATCTACTAATAAGAACTGACAAATACTGTAACGAACAACTGTGTAGGAGTGCCAGCTAAAACACTGCCCCAAGGTAACTCAGAAAACTCTCTATTTTCAAATCATCCTTCAGGCAGCAGATATATAGAAGTAATTTTCATAGTGCTCAAAAAGTTACAATACTACTAAAAATGTTTTACTTCATAAAAACAGTTTTATAACATGAAATGCTTTCTTTAGTAGATTATCACAATTATTGTCTGACACTGTAACAAGTCACATGCAATGAGCCCTGGTCTTATAAATTTTCAGCCAGTTTTTTACTGAGACTCCATCTGCCCTACATTACGCTGTTCCTTTCCAGACACAATTGGCATGTGCTACTTCTGCGACTGAAAGTCACAGATTTCTCAAATACTTCTTACACTTATCTCAGGGAACTGCCCCTGAGACACATCTTCCACTTACCATAAGGAAGAACATGAAATAAATGAGTTTCTTACTATAAATAAGATTAGCTCCTATTAAAAAATAAATCAAACGCTGATTAGACATACTATCCAGAACTTGACATAACATTTTCTGTATGAAACTAGTAAAGGATAGCACATTAGTAGATATGCTGACATTAGCTGGTTTTAACTTTATTTTACCCACCTGAAAGACAACTCTGGATTTCTCAAGCAGGTATGTTCTCATGTTCGCTCCAATGATTTGGTAACTCTGATCAAAACTGATTTCAGTGTATTTTCCAAATCGACTGCTATTATCATTCCGTGTGGTTTTTGCATTACCAACAGCCTACAAAAATTATCAACTTTTAGAATTTTCTTTACTTGCATCTTTCATAAGAATAACTTTGTCAAAACATGACACAGCTGCAAGTTCCTAAAATCAAAGGTGCTCACGGATCAACTTCAGCATTGAGCTGAGAGATTTAAATTTTGAGACCCAAATTTGAAGAGAAGCCTCAAGTCAAATAGTATAACACTACACAAACTGAGGATTAGAGGAAGTACATTTTCCCACCATATGGAACCTTAACCATTTTCTATTCCAAATAACAAAAACAAACAACTTGTTCAATATTGTTTTCTCACCATCTAATTAATAGGATGTGATCAGATAAAACTCTGGAGGCAAACTAGTGCTTCTAAAGGGGCACTGGTAAATCAGGCAGAACCCGCGTGTTCCTGAAGCTGACTACCTCTTCCCATCAGTAACATTCAGAGGCTAAACTTCTAATTTAGATATCTAACTCAGGCAGCTAAAACATCCCTGAAGATTTCAAACAAAGATTCCCAGCAGCTCTCAGAATTTTTTGCTTGACGAGTACAAACTTGACAGAGACTCTCTGAAACACACCTCAGTTATCGGATTGGATGCCAATACTTTATCCTCCACATTTGCGTTGCTGCTTGACTTACTCACAGTGGCAAAGTATCTCATAGTGTATCTCGCAGACACAGTCTTTCCAGCTCCCGATTCTCCACTGACTATAATAGACTGATTTTTGTTATTTCTAAAACCAAATAATCAGACAGTTTAAATCAGACATGTCTAGAATGCATGTGTAAGTGTAAGAACTAGATAATACAAAACAAATGCATTAAAACACCACTGTTGTCATCTCTCATATCAGTTCCATCTTTCACCTGTTCTTCTGTCACTCCTCTTCAGTTGTAACCTCTAGGTTGAAGTCACCAGTGTTTTGTCCCTCGTCAAGAATGAAAATAGTTATGAGTTCTAGAAATTCTTCAGCTGGTCAAGGAATTACTCCTCCTCTAGTTAAGCTACCCATTCAAAGGTATTCTTAACAGCCAGTGGCACAAACAGTTACATTAAACAAAATTTAACACTGACTGCCACTAGACTTTGTTATTTATGGACATAAACGACATACTGAACCTTGCCATTTGCTTGTATGCTTCTTCTGCCACAGCAAATATATGTGGATCCATGTCCCCCATGTTCTGCCCACTATATGCATGGATAATAGCATCTCCATATATTGGCAACTGTTTATAGGGGTTTACTGCAACCAAAATTATTCCTACAACCAAGTGTAAAAAACAAAAATAAAACACAGGTTAGCTTAATGAAATGCCAGGTTTTGGCAACAACAGTTAAACTGTTACAAAGTGGCAATATTTTCTAAACGAGGAAGGAGATATTGATCAACAAACAAATCCATATTCATAGAAAAATGATTTAAATTGAATGAGTTAAACCACACTTGAGGAAAGCATCACACATATCATATTGTAAGCTAGCCTATGATTTTTTTTAAAGAAATTCTTTTTAACCTTGCACTTTACTTTGCTTACCACTATAGGTGTAGATAAGCTTAGACTCCACAAAACGAACTTTAAGGTTGTGTAGAACAGCTGGTTCATGGAGATAGCTAAGTGCAGTGAGATCATTTTCACCAACAAGTATGTCAGGATTTCGTAGGGGTGGCAAAGCAGCTGGATCAACAGGGTAATTCAGTTCCTGTCAACAAAAATGACTTGAAATATCATAAAATATGTTATATTTGCATACACACAAGTTGATCTTCTACCTCTACACAAAGTTACCGGGTTGATGGAGCCCTGTTTGATCTTGTATTTCACCAGTTCCATACATCCCACTGAATTTAGTGGACTTGGAGAATGTGAAAGTAAGATGGAGCTCCTCGTTGTTTAGTAAAAAGAAAGCCACATTCTCTTTATTTACAGTATTTTGTATTGAAATCTGTTACAATAGGAAATCTGTTTAGCTCTCTAAACACACGCACATTTCAAGCACAGATGAAAATGGCAGACCAGCTGCAACTGAATGAAAGCAAACACTTGGTCAGAACTTCAGTCAGCTCTAAAACTATTCTTGCAACCCTTCAGTTTTCTTTACACAAATTTTAAAACTCACTTCTGTTTCTTTCAACAAATCCACTGAATCCTTGTCTTTACAGGAATGGGAATGCAGAAATACAGAAATACTGCTTTCAAAATATCAAATCTGTAAAGAACTCAGCCACTAAAATTATCAGATCTTACATAAAGCAACAACTTTATGGGAAAAAAACCAGCTAGCTCTGTGCTAGATAACTATGGCTGCCTTGTACTTCTGATTTACTTCAATTTAAGATGAGTTTCAGTGCTCGTTTCAAAAGTGAAGTGATATTTGAGGTATGCATTCTGTACAGATGTTACACAGATAGCAGAATTGCACTCTTCTTATGTTTAGGTAACAGCTGTTGGCTGTAGACATTTCAATATGATAAAATTCTGGTCAATGCAGGGTTAGCATAAAATAAAATTTGGAGAAGTCACTTAGATCCCGCAATGGTGAGGCCTATGTTTCTACATAAACATATCTCAGCAAACCCCACGATAATTAAGGCTTTTCTCCTTACAGTTCCATCTTCTAACTGCACATGGAGAAAACGGTCTCCAGCTTTGTAGTTTTCTGTGATTTCTGCAGACTGCCAAACTTCTTCATTATCAGGGATCCAAACCCTATTGTACTACAGAAAACAGAAAAATAAGATGATAGTTAGCTTAGCTTTTATCCTAATACCAGGCCAGCATAAAAAGACAGTTTTCAAAAGCCAAGTGTAACCTAAAAGCTGAACTGGATGCCAGGACTTCTGGGTATTTTTCTTGGCTCTTACCCTTTCAGCAGGCTGTGCTTTTGTGCTTTAGTTATTCTGCATGAAAGAAAAAAATTAGAGCAGACTCATTGTCTCAGCCATGCTTGTTCCACTGCTGCTCAGTGTGAAGCCTGCAGAACAGCACAGGGCAGGAAGGTGAACAAGGGCCAGACTGTTGCAAGGCTCTTCAAACCCTCTAACGCTGAACAAAGAGAATAAAATACACTTAAAGCAGAGCCCCAATTTCTAGGAGATCTCAAATGAGCAAGTACCAGAGAAAGTATCTCACTTAGCAGAATTTAGACAATCACTTCGCTGAATTCAAGTACAGGATACTGAGCTTAGAAAACATTCTGCCATAGGCATGGACTCTGCACAGTTACCTTTCTTTTAATGGGACTGAAGTGCAACCTCCAAACAACATCTCCCCTCTCCTAGGGTGAACTTCAAAGACTACCGGCAGGTTTATTTCTTTACAAGCAATCAGCTGGCTTAGCCGAGCTCAGTCCCAGTAAGGTACGTTAGCTCTGCCTCATAAAAAAACACCCTTCCTAAAAGCACTTATTTCCAATGGAAGCAGATGAATTGTAATTTTCTTTTAGGTACTTGAAGGATACAACAGAATTAGCCCTAGTCTTTTGAAGCATAAACATTTGAATGTAAATTACATTGTTCAAACCATCTAGTTCTCCGATGCTGAAGTTAAAATGCTGAAGCATTAACAACATCTTTAAATGCTCTCCCTACAAGCTATAGGAAACACCCTAGAAGCTACAGGAAACAGCACTCCTTAAAAAGATATAACACAGCTGGAAACCTCAGTAGGTCAGGAATTTCTTCACTGATGTGGAGTGTGTCCTTCTCATCCCACCAGGGCTTAACAAAGTGGCAGCATCCCAAAAAAACTCCCTAATGCACCAACTATGCATTAATAGACACCGTTCCTAGTAACATTGAAACCACTTCTGCTCAGGGAGTTGGTTTGAGACCACTTCTGATACCTCATCATCTTCCTTAAACCTTGGTGCAAAATACTTTTTATACCATATATCATGTATCATATATCATGGCAATGAAGACAACTTTGAAGACTATATTTGGATGTAAGGAGAAGACAGGAGGAAGGACAACCATATCAGAAAAAAAGCCTGAAAATCAGCCATACATGCTAGTACTGAGTTTCTTATGGGCCATCTCTCCTCTAATTTCTGATAAAGTAACACCATTCAGTCCCTACTCGCACAAGCGACTATGCCATATAGTCTTCTTCCAGTGCCTGTTTCGATAGCCAGAACCCTCCATATAATTCCCCTACCCTAGCTGTATTCATGCTCAGTTTACACCAGCTGTGTTTAAATAAACCCATGAGAACTGCAGCAGCTGCTTACTTGAAAAATTAACATTAGCCAAGGATTTAATGAAGTGTTAGCATACCCACTGATACCTTGGACACTCCTATACCTTCTCACTTTGGTGTTGCAACTGTTGGTTTTGGCACGACTGACTTTTTTTCATCTCTAATTTGGGAAAAGCCCTGGAAGCTCCAGCAGACCCTCAGAACATGAGGGTCTCCACCTTGACTGAACACAGCACCAACTGTGGGTGCCTCCAGAGGTCTCTACAAACAGCACTGTACCTCAACAGTAGCTTTTTCAACCTTAACTCCCAAAGATCAACACCAAATGATTTAGGGTAAGAGGGAGTTCAGCAGGGAGGTCCTGCAAGTCAGCTTGAGTTGCTCAGTTGAGTTTTCAGTATCTCTAAGGATGGAGATTGACCCTTCTGGTCAACCATATGCCAGACTGGTGTGTACATCAGGTGATAATACTAATCGAAACCTCAGCTGCTTTCATGACACCTCTTTGCTGACGGCTTCAGCAGGATGGAATTTTTTCACACAATATCCAAAATCACAAAGATCCTTTCTAAGCAACCCCAAACCACTATGGTGACAAAGTTTTCATCTATCCAACCAAAGGGAGAAAAACCCCCCTTCGCAAGTGTCTACGTAATGAGCAAATGAAAGCCATGGCTACATGAAGTAAGTTTTAACTTTGCTTTTTCTATGTGTATCAAAGTATAAATTTACTTTTGTGTCATTCCTACAATACGCTGATTTCCTAGCTTATAAAAAATACTTATTTACTCACAGCTGTTAAATTTAATTATTTGTTTGCTATGATCCCACGTGAGTCATGAATATTGCCACCAAATGGCCTCACAGGCACACACTGTGTCCCCAGGTAAGAAAGTGAACTGCAGTAGGTCACGGACGAGAAAGGGAGGAAAAAGCATGTGATCAAATACTGATTCTTCAGAAAAGTCCCTGCGGCTCCAGGAGCCTCCATTGGCAAATGTCCCCAGCCTACCAACGCTCGCCTTCCCAAACCCTGCCTCACAAGCAAACAGAGGAGAGTTTGCTCCTCTTGTATCGAGTTACGCCCACACTCCTTGCTCCCCTCCCCTGCCTCACGTTACTCCCGAGTTAAAGCCCCGTTTGTTCCTTCAGCTGCTCGGAGCAGTGGTACCCACACAGCTCGGGCAAGTCCCACGGCAGCACGGGGACAAGCAGGAGGTGCGATGGCAGCTGCTTTTGTGAGAGAGGAGACACAGGCGCGTAAGATACTGATGGGTACACGTCAGTTTGGTTATCTAAAGCCAAGCAAACAAACCGTACGTCACAATACTCTGGTGACTACAGGAAAAGTGAGAAACGTTGTGCAAAACAGCCAGCAGCTGCGCTAAGGAGGAATAATCTTCGTTCCAGTGCCAAGAGCAGCCAGACATGTTCAGTGTTTGCACAAGCCAGAGCCAGCGCCTCACGAGCGCCGGGGCAGCGCTGTTCAACTTTAAATCGCTGGCTGGCACACCGGAGAACTACACCTAAGAAAGACCAAAAGTCTAAAAAAAGTATTTTTCCCCACAAGAGTGTTTTCCCCAGCTGCCCGCTCGGTGCGCTGCAGCCCGGGGTCACCCCACCGCGGGACACGCGCCCCCCCTGCGGTGCAGCGCCGCCGGCTCTGTCGGGACACCCGCGGCTCCGCACGCTCACGCACCAGCGCCGCAGTCCCGGCAGCACGAGAAGCAGCAGCACGCTGCGGAGACGCCCGGCCTGGCCACCCTTCCCTTGCCCGTCCCCTTCCCCTCAGCGGGCGCGGGACAGGGCGCCCCCATTCCCCTCGGGCGGCGCCCCTGCCATGGCGGTGCGGAGCCCTCAGCGCCGCGCCCCGCCGCGCTCACCTGGGTGTAGAGCTCGGCCAGCGCCATGGGGCAGAGCCGCCGCCGCTCCGGGCCGCCCGCAGGGAGCGACGTGGTGCGGCAGGTTCCGCAGGGAACAGGTGGCCGCCGCGGCGCCGTCCGGCCACCGCCCCCGGGGCGTGGGGAAGCGGCGCGGCCCGGCTCCTGGGCCGGTCCCAGCGGGCACGGCTCTGGGCCGCGGAGCAGGAAGGCGGGTCGCCGCCTGGGCAAAGCTGGGGCGCTCCGCTCGGCTCAGGGACGCGCGGCCCCGGTTAAAGCACTCCCGCGCGCGGGGCCGGGAGTGCGGGCAGCTTGCGCGCCAGCTCCAGGGCTGTACGCGGGGACGAGGAGCAGTTACCGGATAGAGCCGTACAGTGACCCTGGCACAGCTGGGGCCTTGGACACACCTTCAGCTCCGGCTGCCCGAGGGGTCCTGAGGGAGCCATTCCTGGACCAGGAGGGAAAACCAACAGAAACGTTAATCGCTCTCCTGTGAGACACGGTGGAGGGGTTTTCTCTGACAACTCAGAATACACGTGCTAAGCTCAGGGCACTCATAGCTGCTATATTTAAACATTGTTTAGGAGAAAGATTTGAGCAAGCACAGTACCTGGTTTGGCAGGTGAACGTACGCCCAGAGCCCTGCCTGGCGCCCAGGGGCTGGCCCAGCACCTGAGACAGGGATTAGCAAAGAACAAACCTTCGTTCAGTAACAGCTGATACTTGGTGAGAAAATATTCAAGCAGAACTCAGTTATGTCAAGCAAAATATTCTCAACGATGCACAGCAGTTCATGGCCCGCTGTGGGTATCTGGGCAGGTATTTGTACAGTCCTCAGATTTTAACCATCCCTGGGCAGGCAACACAGTGTGCTGTGCCTGCAGAGGGAACCCATGGATCACCCGGGAAATGTGCCGGCACACAGCTTAAGAACAACCAACCAAGCAAGCAAGCAAACAGAAAAAGCCAAAGCCAATCTTACAGTTGTCTTTTTATTTGGACATTTTCCAGTGATAGCTATTAGGCTACAGTTTTTATGATGCATACATTTACTAGGTACAACGTCAGACACTACAACAGATCAGAGCTCAGGTCATTCTGACAATGTTTTGGTTTTCATCTATGTACTGTAGTGGCAGCAAGTGAAAACCTATGTTTTAAAGGCTTTTATTTATCACATGAAGTATCAGCATCTTAAAAAATCAAGTGTTTACTCATAGTTTTTGTACGGTATTTGAAATGTGTTCAGTTTAAACCACAAATTACACAGACCTTCAAATTGCAAATGCTGGTGTTTCCAGGTTGGGAACAAATTGGATATTTGGATATCAATCCACTTTTCAACATTTAAGTTGATCCTATTTTTTTCCTGTGATAGATAGAACAGATTGATCGCATTTAACGGACTTAAGCACTTTCACATTCCATCCCAGACTGAAGTCTGAGAAACAATTTTTCATAGAAGACTGTGTCCTACACATCAGAATAAAATGATCACTGGAATAAAAATACATGAAACTGAATGAGGTAATTATTGTGCAAAATCTCTAGAATAAATGTATATCATTCTAAGGGGTCATTGATAAGTATTTTTCCAGCATCCAATGAAATCTATCATAGCAATAGATAATAAATTAAAATATAAAAGATATGTCCACATTAAAAGAGCATAACAATGATTCAAAGGAAAAAAAAGTTGTTAAAATAATTCTGCATTATATTCCATGGTTAAAGAGATATTAGTCCTAAGGTGAAAGATATATTATACACTGACACTAAAATTTTACTTCCGAAAAGTGCATGTAAAATACTGCCATGTAAAATATTAGATGAATTACCAATTACACATCTATTCCAACTTAAAAATATTTTCCTTTAAAACATGTCAAGCAGCATATACTTTTAATGTGATATAAAAGTAATACCAGTCAAACCACTGAGTTTAAGGATAATACCTATAAATTACTAAACTCTACTTTTTTAAAGGGAACGTGATACAATAAGGCTTTTTACAGTAAACAAACTTTAAAAATAAACAAAAATACATTTAGGCATACATTTTAATACACTAATGCTTAAGTAGTGGACAAATTTCCTGATCTACAGTATGAACATACTGTAATGCCAATTGTTTGTTTTTCAATAGGAGAAAAAATTTGTAGGTCAGCATGTTCTCACGTATTTTCTTTCTTAACCTTGTTACTGGATGTGAAGGCTTTCCCATTTCACTCTCACAAGTACAGTACCCCTGACAGTCTGAAAACTACATTATACCTTAGTTGGAGCCACTTAAGAGTAGCTGTAGTTTCAGAAATCAAGTAACATTTGAAAAAAGAGTGTTTGGTACATCCTGCACAGGAAAACAATCAAATCATTTAGCAAAGACCATTCAAAACATTATGCAATGCAGTATTGGGTTCTTGGAAGTAATGTCATGATCCATCAAACATAATATGGGGCATATACATTTGAAAATAAGACAACATGAGCATCTCAAAATGAAACTGACAATGCTTAGGTTGTCTTTACTACTGATTTTAGCAACCACACAAACAGCATGTCTACCTCTCCAGTAAAACGACTGAAATGTTTCAGTCTGCTCAACAGCAATTTTTTTTCTGAGTTTGCAGGCAAACAGATTAGTACCAAATAGTCTAATAGTGTACCTCTAGATTATTTCTCAATATTTTAAAAGAAATTAATATTAATTCTAAATTGCTAGTTATTATAATACATAAAAAATATTGCACAATGCAACTGAGCAATGTGTGTGGCTTTTTTTTACACATCTATTTGAGCCACACACTATAAACTACGTGTTTTAAAGTTCAGAATTGGAACCGTAAGCAAGGCTTCTGCGCTGATGTTGCGCATTGTGAAATGTGAATTCTATATAGCAGATCCAAGATTTGTGAGACAGAAAAATCTTTCCAGTAAGATGTGCAATATTCAAAACAACTCAAGTTTCTCATTATGCGCTCTGCATCTCCAGCCAGTAAATCAGCATGAATCATACTCAAATGACAGCATCATAGTCAAAACCTACTTAGTGTTCTCGTTAGTCAACCTTTCAAAGAATGAGAGCCCCAGGCTACTGCAGAAATTTTCTAGTAAAGTTTTTCCTTTCGAATTCTAGTATGAAAGAATACTTTTTTTCTTTTTACTAAGTGGCAACAAAACAAAAGAGATTATACTCAAAATACACACTGTCCTCTCTGGAGTCTACAAACAAAGAACATCAGACAGACTACAAAATCTAAACAAATAGTAAAATCATTATTCTGATCATATTCTGATCATCTGCTTCAAGATTTTGTATTTTTAGCTAACTACTTTTAAAAATAACTAAACATGTAATTTCCAGTGTGCTACTTGTGCTTAGTTACCATTTTCCTTTACAGGTGTTATTTGATACCATTTGTGAAAATCCAGTTAAAGTAACAGACTGTGTTGGACTGTAAATAAGGTTGACAACAGAAAAAAAATCTTATTTTTAGTGCTTAGTATGATACTGTCATACATGTCAAAGAACACAATATGCAGCAGCGATTTTGTATGCTTGGTGAACCACAGTACTAACAAATGAACACCTAAGTTATAGCATATAGTGAGCTATAAGACTTATCCCTAGAATTTATGTCAAACTGACACGAACAAGGAAGTGGTTTAATAAATAATTTTTTATATTGCCAGTTTGTGTTTCTGCATTCCAGTTTTCACAAATTAAATGTAACAGGCTCCCAAGTGACTGTGTATTCTACTACAAAATGCCTTACTTTCAAATCTTCCACGTTCAGGACTGTGACTGTCCGTGTTGGTCCCTGCCTATAAGAAGATTACATATGGAGTTTAATTTACACTATTTAAATACGGTACTAAAGATCTAAAAATGTCTCTAGACAGCTGAAGACACAACTTTTGTCCAAGCCCAAATTCCATATTCTGGAAATGTATGAATCAGTGATGTCCTCATAAATGCAATGACTGAACACAAGTGCACATCTTTCTATTGGCCTTCAATCTGTGTTGCTGTTACGTAGTTTTCCAGCTACTTTCACTACAGATCTGGGCATATATAGACTGTTTGTTTACAAAATGTGTTTTCAGTGGCTCACTATGTTTTAACAGGTAAAGATATCAGGCAACTGATTCTCCATCTAACACTGACATCCTTGGCATCAGACACGTGATATGAAGCCCAGGCCCAAGCTGGCTGGGATCTGAATGGTTTCTAATGCCAGAGAGGATGGATTAAATGGAAAAGTAACAGGGAAGATGTGTTTAGCATCCATGAGCAACTGAGGAGAGTCCTTCCTGTCTCGCAGACGCATCTGCAAAGATAAGAAAGTGATTACATTAGCGTTTAGCCACTTCATGGATAATAATCATCTTGCTATGTATCATCTGTGCTTACAGATACACGTGTGTACAGACACACCATGCTAACTCAACCCAACACATTTACAAGTATCGTGCCATTAAACTGTAGTTCCTTTTGTCATTTTCAGTTCTGCATATCTTCCCCTTACAATGCAATCTGAAGATATTTAGATTCCCCGTAAAAGAAAGAATCTGTCTACTATCTGGTAGCTGCATCTTTTCAGTAAGTGGAACTCTAGTTTTTATCTCAGTTCTACCTTCCCAATGTCCCTTATCCTGACAGTAATGTAGTTCCACTTCTAACAGATGAGAAAGGTAATCTTTGTTTCTTTTATTGTGTTCTACTGCTGCTTTTCTTCGGAGTTTTCAAAATATTTCATTTTCATCAAGATACATAAAACCAGATGGGCTAAATGAAGAACTTTGCAAAGAACACAGGTGTTAGTTTTCAAAGCAGTTGAAACTCTCACACAGACACAGGTCTGACAAAAGTAAATTTGCATATACAAATGTTACCACTCGAAAAGCTGCCATACAAGTATCCTTACATACGCAAAGATGTATAAGCACAAAAACCTCTCACCTTCCAAAAATCTCAGGGAAACTAACATTTCCATGCAAGTCTGGAGGCAGCAAAGTGTGATTGCTTAAAATTTGAAGGTTGACATCTCCTTTTCAACATAGCTAAAAAATGATAGCTAAAAAGCCTAGTTTACTTCAGATTCCTGAATGTATTTCAGAGCACAAGCTATTTTGGCTTATTAGAGGGTTTCTTAGAAAAATTCAAATGAGTTTTGATGAAAAGACATAGACATACCTGTATTGTACGTATAAATGATACCAAGACTCTCTCTTCAAACTCATTAACTGGAGTATACAAATTCAGAACTTTTACAATCTGTGAAGAACAACAACCATTCTTAGGTTCATTTTATTGATGAATCAACAAATGCATCCATGGTTACTAATAACATACTTTTCAAATTATCTATTTCTAAAAGAAAATTCTTTATAAATATTTTTTATTTTTTGCTTTATTGATTCATATCCAATTCCATCACCTATGTTATATGACTGTCTCCTTCAGAACATGTGTTTTTTGGAAGTAGAAACTCTAAATTTCTACATGTGTGTGGAAAATACCAAACTATGGAAAAAATAGGTGATACGTAACTGATTGTGTTCCTACACCCCCTGGAAAAATGCTGTGTTTCTCACCCTATTTTTGACCCTATAATTATGGCCTTCTGTAGCTTCCATTCAAGAAAGTCTTATGACTTCACTGTTTTTCAAGAGGGTGAGCTATTTCTCTAAAAACAGGGCTAAAACCACTGAAAGAACTGCATCACAAGGACTTTAAATAATAATATGAGTTAAACTTGTAAAACTCATTAAAAATTCTCTTTGTTTTTTCACATGATTCTCTTTTAAAAACACACAACACTTTTTAACAGTTAGAACACTCAAAGCGTGTGGAATTCTAACTACTTATTTCAGTACACAACTAACAGATTTTCCAGCAGTGAGAATTACTAAATCAAAATGGCTACATCAATGCAACCGCTAGTGCTGAGACCATTGTGAAAGAAATTGAGAGATTTCTTTTTTTTCCTGATGAGAACATTCAGAAATCAAAGATGCTTGGATTAATTTACTCCTGTACAAGCTCTATGCAAACATAGCATGGTTTAAAAAAAAAGTGCAACTTATCTGTACAAAAGCTAAGCTTTCACAAATAGAAATCTTCAGCTGTTTACTTGGTTCAGCCTTTGGACGTTAATGTGTGCAGTAACATAACACTTTTGTTTGCAGACCCTGAGACAACAGCTCTCTGTGAATCGTGCATTAACTTAAATGGATACTAACTCTGACGGCAGAAAGATCATTTCCCAGTGTCCTAGGCAGAGCTGTCTGGAGTACAGAGATGTCTTTGAGTGAAGAGTTTCTTCTACGGATTTTCCCAGCCTGAGAGACTATGTATAGTACTACACACTGCACATCAGACCTCATAAAGCTCTGGTCCTTTTTTTAATCCTCCAATCTAATCTGGTTTTGTTGTACTAATGCAAAACGAGGTAAGAAATCTTCAATCCATGTGCAACAACAGTGCAGGCAGGCATAGCCAGCACCAGCAGAGAACTGCTCAAAGGTGACAGCAGAACAATGAGTTTGCTTACCTGGGCAGTAGTCAGTGCATTGCACATTGAACAAATGGCTTCTGCGTCTTCATCCGTTTTCTTTTTCACTTGCAACAACTGTGCAGCCTGGATGAGGGGTTCCAGTGTTTCTTTAGCCCCACTATTCATCAAATTTTTATCACGTAGCCATTCTTCCAGTTGACTCACATTGTATCTGTACAAAGAGGTAAGAGTTTCAAGACATTAATGCTTGATTATAGCTAAATTGAAAGCATGTGCAATTCATGTCTTCATACTGTTACCTTCTGATTAAGGCAGGAAATCTAGAGTTTCAAAACAGTTAGAAACTATGGCCAAAGACTTCCACTAACCAGCTTTTCCCATTTGTTTCTGTTCCTATTAACTGCAGGAATGTGAAGAAGAAAGACAAATGAGATTTTGTCCATGCAAATGTACAGTGAGGCTTTTCAATGTTACTTGAGGGAATGGAATGCCTTGGCTAAATTTCCTGGTATATGCCAGCAGAATGCGCTGGACAACTGAGGACAAATGCAGGAATAGAGTAAGACAGCTTTATGGCAGGATGCAGCAAATTGCAATGTGGATGAACACAGCAGGTATCCACTGTGCCACCAGCATACAAAAAACCGCAGCAAGCATGTTTGCCATTCTTCTCTAAAAGCTGAGAAAGCAACTATCAGTATTTCACCTACAGTTCTGATTCCTGCTTGGTGATTACATACTTCTGTTTTGCTTCTACCACATTTCCTTGAAAGCCAGGCAGGATTTGGCCTAAGTTAACCAAGCTATTTTTAACTGAACCTCACAAAATCAGTTTAACAGCATCTGCAACTGTTTGTGTGTGGAAAAATAAATATTCAAAAGGTATCTGCTATTCCATCAAAATTATGTTCAGCAATGTCAAGAGTTCACCAAGATTTCAAGCAGCACATTCAAGAAAAGTATAACAGGAGCTCTCTCACCTTATCTGCATTCCTTTGCTCCATGAACACATGTCTTTGCGCAGGAGAAGATTATTAAGCGTTATGGCCCCAATGATGTAGAACATCTGCTTGACAACCTGTTTGATCAGCTCTGGATCCATTCCGTGCTGACACATCACTGAATGGAAAGAGTTCAGCTGCCGAATAATGGAGTCCAAAGTGTAGGTTCCTTCATCAGCAATGCTGGATGTCCTCTTTCGCAGCCCTGTTGGTTTCACCCCTGAGACACCCTGGATAGTCTCATGCTCCAGCATTCCTGAAACTGCATTTGATTGACAACATTATGATGACTGAAAATTGCCAATATGCAAGCATGGAAGACAGCAACACAGTATTTACACAGAAAGAGCAGGCTGGGCTTTCTGCAAGCCACACCTTAACATGATTTCCAGCAATTCTGTGTCCCACTGTGTTCTGCAGAATCTAAACTTACAGGGTTTTTACAGATTCCAGCACGTGTTTAAAATGAAAGTCTAACTCTAGCTCAGCAAAATTCTTTTTTCCTCCCATGGTCATTTGAGCAGCAGAGTCAGCACCAAGAGGTGCACCATTCTTCTTAATGTTGTGATTGGCAAGTATAATGAAAATTTGTGTGAGTACTGTCTGACAAGAAAAATGAGAAGTACTTTTAACGAAAAAAAATCTTTCTGAATGTGAGCTTCATCACTGCGAGCTATTTCATGGCTAATTGTTGTCCACAATAACAACCAAACGTTTTCCTCCATATTAATTTTGATTATGAGTTCTCATGTAATTAAAGTAATAATTTTTCCATGGGATATTTCCCAACAGACAGGGCAACAAATATCAGACTGTCCTAACTATTTCTTCCTGTAAATGTGTTATTTATGACAAGCATGAATAAGTTATATCGATTTATTCTGTCACTGCCAGAAGAAACAGCCACAATTTAGTTTTTCCTCTAATCCAAACCCGTCCAGTGTTGTCCTTGTCATCTACAAACAGAATACCACAAGAACTATTAATGAAACTCTACTGGTCAGGAAGAAATACAAGATACAGTATATTACCACAATCACAATTTTTCTTTTGGTACTACGGCGTGAAGTTTAAGGAATTCAGCTTTGCCTTACCAATCATTGGCTGCAGAATGTTTTCCAACACTCGGACAAGTTGTTGGTAGATCTGAATAGCCAAGTCACTCAGTACTTGTCTGTATTCAGCTAAATCAAAATTAGTGAGGCAGTGTTCGTTTTGACGAGGTGTATTATGCTTCATAAACCCCTGAAATAATAAAATAACAGAAACAAAGGTTGCAATGGAACACAAAAATATTATACTAACCCAGTATTTGTATTTTTTCATGCAACTGACAAATAATACTGTCAAAATAATAGTTACAGTCCCTCAGAACTTTAATTTCCTGCTCCAGCAGGGGGATTGGACTAGATGATCTTTCGAGGTCCCTTCCAATCCTTAACATTCTGTGATTCTGTGATTCTGTGTGATTTGGAAGTTCTGATTGAAGCTAATGCTAAGACCTGCTTTTCAGTTGTGACTTGTGCCACGTCTGCTTCCTTGACTTGCAAACTCAAATATCTGACACAGGAACAAACTCTGACAACTTTCTGGCAGGTAAGACCCTCCCCTCCCACTCCAGCATGGGCATTCTCGCTTGGCCATTTGCGGCCAAAAGCCCAGTAAAGTATGAAGAAGAAATGAGGCATACTACAGCCTCCAAACATAACTCGGTCTGCCATACTATGGTTAAAGGCCTTAATATGGCCTTTTTCATAGGAAATGCAGTGAATCACTACTGAACAACACAATGGTAGCCACCAGACTTAATCTGAGCCGGCACTTTTGGAAGCACAATGTCATCTAGCCTCTGGGCCCCCAGACTGCAATAAAGGAAAACCGGTTCAAATTTTATCTACTGACATCATCACCATCATTCCAAAAAGTGTAGCTGTTTTAAGAGACTTTGACTAGATTTTGAGATATTACAGGAACTTGTTAAAAAGTAGTGCTCACAATAGCATTGTAGAGCAAAAAAAAAAACAGAGTAGGAGCACTGCTTACCTCTTCTCCACTATATTGCTTCAAACAGTGCAAAAATCGGCAGGTGTTAGATAGCCAGAAGGACACTGTTTCAAAGTCATCACCTCTTTTCTGAAGATAAAAACAAACACATTTCAACAAAGACTGGTTTAATAATAAATAATAATAATAATAAAACATTAGATAAACAATTAAACACTTAAAATCTACTTTCTTGTAGCTACTCAGATTCTGAAGTTTTGCAAAACTTTGTGTATTTCAGCAACATACTGGAAAAGGAAGGGTTATGACAAAATACCACTAAACTCCCTCCCTGTTTTTGATAATGTTTTTCAAAAGCTTTCAAAATATTATTTGCTCCACCGACACGATCTTTCTGTGTTTTACAGACCCAACCTAACTGCTTTGCACAGAAATCACAGGGCAGTGTGACTGTATTCCTAAAATGCTCATTCTGTGGCTCAATGACTCTTGAGAACAGCCCACCATGGAGGATGGGAATGATGCAGAGCCAGCAGAAAGAGCAGAGGACAATTCAGTTTTGATGACTGTCACATCATAACCACTGTGGCAGCCTGCTATGGAAAACAAATAAAGCAAAAAGTCCTCCTCACCAAAGAACATAAAATCTAGTATATACGATTTGAGTAATTAAAATTTCTAGAGCTCTGTAGCATGCACTCTATTCACTTAAATATACCCAAAAGTTTCTATGAATATTTCAGCTCCTGCAGGATTGTCTAATTTTTCCAAACATGTAGCTTGGTTAAATGCTTGGGGTTTGAGCACATCTGCTTTATTTAAAAACTATAAAACTCCATGAAGCATAAAGTATATTTATGTCTTAATATTGCTTTCAAGATACTCTGGAGTAAACTTTCCTAGCCAACTCGCTGTGAATATTTTAGGCAGTAACATATTATCATCAATGTGATTTGTAGGTGAAGCAAATGAGGAAATCTGTGAACCAAAACTGCAAATGAAACATTTTAATGAAGTATTCTGGATTACAAAGACTCACTATGCAAACTTTGGCTGCATCCAAAGCTATATAGTCATAGCTTCAGAGGAGGAAGTGTATTCAAAATGTAAAAGGCTGTAGTTCTTTTTCCACCAATTCAAACGATCTGTGGGATTATGTGGCTAAAATGCCATCACTATAATTTGCTGCTTGTTAACAACTTTTTGTAACTTTGGTGGGAGAAGTTTACTGATCAGAAATCCAGAGCCAATTCATTTACAGTCTTTTCCTCACTCCTCTAACCCAAGCAGAGCAACAAATTTTAAATTAACGTTTTTCCAAACCAAGCAGACTAACTAACCTTCAACACTTTTTTGATGCCATTGATAGTGGAAGTCAGCAACGACCGCACTTTTTGGTCATCATTAAGGTAATCTGCATGGCGTACACACATGAACAAAATATATGCTGGTAGTCCTGGAATCAGGTTGACAGCTACCCCACGTGGTTTCAGCTCTTGGGAAAAAGAAAGACACATTGTTTTGTTAAGTGTGAAGTCATTGGAAGATGTTATATGAGGTAATTGCAACCTCCCCAGTTAATAGTACATACACATCTACATATGGCCAGTGAAAACTAAGAGCAAAACTAAGAGCAGCCCCCTTCTTGGTAAAATATCAGAATGGAATTTAAAAAAGATATCTGCCTGCTAAAAAATATGCAGACACATGTCTGCATTGTACTATACTGATCAGGAAGGATGGTTAGATTACAATAGACATTTAGGAATTTTAGATAAATTGAACAGTGTCAAAACCAAAACAAGCTATTCATTTCATAATGCAAATTCTGTGTTCTTATCATTCATTTTTCAGAGTGTGTGGGAGCAGAGGAGGCTGCAAATGAGAAAGATGCTTACCTAAAATTAGATTCTTGACAAGTTTTTGTTCATCCTCCTTCTTATATTCTAACATCCCTTGGAAGTCCTTTTCTTTCCGTGGAATGTTAACTGGACGAATAGGTTCGTCAATGATTTGTCCAGGTGATATGTTCTCCATCTGGCCCACTTCAGAGGGGAAATAAAAAGAAATTATATAATATTTTCCAGTGAAACCAATGCATACCAGTGGAAACTGTGACATCCTGTGACATCTATGGAAGAACTCCAGCATATAGAAGTAGGAAATGTTCTCTTTGGTTCAGGATAACACTTAGCAACAAAAATCCCATTAAAAATAAGTGGGAAAAAAGAGAAAACCTTGACACTGTACACGCTCTGTTCAGCAATAGCCGAAACACCAGTGTGTTTACCAACACCATTTTAGCCACAAATCCAAAACACAGCACCATACAGGCTGCTATGAAGAAAATTAACTCCATTCCAGCCAGACCTACTGCACCTTTCTAAGTTAATTAGGTAATAAACACAGGCAAAACTATGTTTTCAGAAACATTTTCCCATTCTGTATTTTATAAGAACACTACTGTGATCTTGTTCACAGTAGTAGCCAAACAATATTCAAAGACTTTTTTAAAACAAACTTAGTTTGAGTAACCTTTCAAAAGATTGTATGAAATGACCACCTTGTTGCATACAGTGCCTTACGGTATCAACACTCCACCTGATTAGATTGCAGTTTTTTTTGAAAAGCAGAACTTGGCTTCATCCCATGAAAGCCACATCCTCTTCTTACAGTCCTCCTAGCTGCGTGCAGTCACACATGCAGCAGGATGCTGCACATCCTGTAACTGTGCCAAATCTGTGCACCTGTCAAATGGGATCGAAAATGCAGAAATCCAAACTGGAGCTCAAGGAGAGCTCCCACTAACTAAAGGATAATATACACCTGTCAATCCATGTTTAACTTCATCTCACTGTTCTTTCCAAACACTGAAGACTACACAGTCACTGATTTCAGTCTTAGTACTCCATGAATCAGGCAGTAAGCTTGTTTCTGGAAAAAGCAGATGACCATAAAAAGCTTCTGAAAGGTTAGGACCAGGATTATTTAAAAACAAATTAATACATCACCCTTATAACATTATTAATTGCTTTTAGCAATTAACATTACTTTACTTATGCAGAGACATAATAAGCTCTCAGTCTCACCAGTCCTAAGATCCTAAGGCAACTCACACTGATGGTCATAAAAATAAAATTAGCTTAGTCCATATCTCAGCATTACTCATATTCAAGTTTGGCCAGCAGCTCCAAAAGAAAACCTCAAGTGGAGAAAGACAGTCTCAGCATTCTTGGCCTCAGTGATATGGAAATTCACATTCAAAGGATAATTGGGTAAATTATTTCTGCCTGGTTCATATTTAGTATTGCTTTTGTCTTGACAAAAACAGCCCAGGTAACATTCCTTTATGTTCAAATGGTTTGTGCCTTCAGAGAAACACCAATCTCCTTTACTCATTGCTTCAAAATACAACAAATCTTCTAAACGTTTATAAAGGAACACACAGAGCTCTGAGCATACCTCCTGTTACTGGAATCAATTAACAGAGGCTAATGCTACTGAAGACCTCATGCCCTCCCGACATCTAAAACAGACGGATATGATAACAATAGCACCACAAAAATTAAACCAAAGTCTTTCTCTTTCTCTCCAAATATAAAAGTACCTTCAAGTTCACCGATCTTCTTAGCAAATACTTTCAACTGCTTCTTTAACTTGCGAACAGTTTTGTCTTGCTTTTCTAGCTGCTCCATTAAATCCTGTAAATTAAAATGAGAGAAAGATTAAGACACAAGAAAAATCCCATACCGTGTGACAGAGACAAAATCAGTGCTGTTAGAATTACAAGGCAGTGAGGAAAGCTGAACAGTGGTGCCATCCTCTGGCTGAGGTTTTCAAGCTGGTACCCTGCCTATAATACAAGGCAAATATCGCAAGTATTATTAAGTTATGTGCAGCACGACAAATGCAAAGCTCTTAGGCAGGTATATTCCACAGACACTCAGAACTAGGTCAGTTCTTACAGTAGAAGACATTTTGCTGCAAACATCTCCCTAATGTTTCCTCCCTGCTCTTCCAAATGCCTCACAGAAATAATTTTCTTTATTATTTAACAGCTAGCCTGTATTTCTGCATCATTTATTCATGCCTTCAGGACTGACTCGTTATTCAGACTTATCCATTTTATAAGACAATAAGAGAGAGATCTGCAGAAAGACCATAACTTGCACTCAAATTCACTGAAATCAAACATCCAAACATAAGACATTTCTCGTGATGCTCTGCCATTTCCCTATTGCTTGTTGTCATCACATTTCCTTACACTGAAACTGGTGTCTGACATCTTTTATAGTTTGTACCTGAACAACACCTAGCACATAAAAGTCCTACTCTTGCAATAAACCTGTATTTTACTTTCAAAGGAGCACTCCCTAGAAATCTATCTTTGAATAATTCTGTGACCTATGGTAGTGCATCCATAAAATAATGTAATTTAAAAAGGAGAAGTCTTTCTAAAGGAAGCACAACCTCAAGCTCAAAAAAACCTGAAAGTCATTCCAGGTAAAGGGTTTGAAAACAGCTTAAAAGGAAAATGCTCTTTTGTAAGTGCAATTCTTCATGGCACTGGTAAGAACGTAAGGGACCATGAGCTCCTGGCGTCAGAATCATCATCAGGGAAATTACACCTCTCCTAAGTATTGAAAAATATTAGTGCAGCGTGGGCAACAACTTAGAATTAGGCACGGGTTGTTCTTAATCATGTAGTAAAGAGTTTACAACCTAATATAACATACTTGAACAGTAAGACACTAGGCCTGTTGCAACAAAAGAATCAAGGCCATGCTTCACATGGTTCAGCAGCGTTCAACTTTACAACAGAAATCCTGCAAATAACACAATATATTTTTTGTCAGGTATAACAATTTCTCCTGAAATTAATAAAAAAATACATGTAAGTCCAACAGTCTGTTTCAAATGTATCAGTGAAGGGATATGATTTCTGAACAACAAATATGTGAGGAAGAATAAAGTTCTTTCAATGGTTCTTCTAACCAAATTGAACAGATTTCACATCTCATTAAGATTCGGAATCTCATAATTATATTTTTCAAGCTTACCTATGGTGCTACCTTTAGTTATTACAGAAATACTATTTCCAATTTTATCCTTCATATTTTGCATTTCTAAAAAATGTAAAAAGGTTATATATTTTGATTCTGATAGATTTATTCATTCCAGATGTCAGCACTGTAAAAAGATCTATGAACAAACTCAGGCTCCGACTGGATTGCAGGCATTATTCACCTCGATAAGGATCAGTGCAATCAGGCTTCTATTTTGCTGAACTAAATTTAAAGGTATCAAAGTTTTAAAGCAAAGAGTTGGTCTGAAAATTGAGCATCTTTTGCATCATGTACGTCTTTTTCAGAGCAGTATTAAGTAGTATTCAAAAAGAAACAGTGCAAGACTTATATTAGTAACAAAACTGTGCATCAAAAAGAGACACAGATTACACAGAGGACGCTAACAAAAAAAGCAGTGAGGGAAGTCATTGGCATCGTGAAGCTCTCTGCAGGGAATTTCCTTTGAAAGGGAGAAAGGGAGGCAGCCTGCTTTTCAATTAGTGCTCCAGAAATAGCGAACAAGACAACAGAGAAACAGGATTCACGTGATCTACATACAATCATCCGTTTGTAAAGTGAAATCCGGTACGATTGATACTTCTTGGGATCATCTGCATACAACTCCTCATAAAACTGTAAAAATAGGCACAGGATTGTTTTTCCCCCTCCCTTTGAGACACTGATTCTTCAGTAAGCACGATATAAATTAAATCACATTAAAACAAGATCAAGCATCTCTAATTTTTAGGTAGCCAAGTCCTTAGTTGTGGTGTTCACACCAGCCCCTCCCAGAGAAAAGCTGATGTAGATGAGTTGCAGAACAGTCAGATCTTTTAAAAAAGGGCAACACTAATGAAAGCCTGGAATATAGCCTTTGTGAGAACATGGACAGGATATTTGCTTATGCTAATCAAGGTGCGATTGCAGTGAATATTGCAATTCTAATATCGCAGCTGGAAAACCTGTGAATTATTTCCACTCTAGGGCTAGGAGTGGACAAAAAGCACAAACCCGGCTTGGCGTGAACTTGCAATACTCAAACAAACAAAGTGAAATACTAAGGAATGAGTCTATATTTAACAAGTAAAATTACATTCACTGTATTTGAAAATAAAGAGAACTTCTCTGGGATGTAATTACATGACTGTGTGTTGTCCTGGGAACACAGAATGTGATGAGTAGGTCTCGGGGGGCGGGGAGAAAGGCTAAAACACATAACATTTTACTAAGCAGCAGGAGAGAGCTGTCAGATGGAAATGTTCACCATTTACCTTTGCCAGTGGGAGACAGCTGCTTCTGAGGCAAACTTATAATATACTTTCAATCAGTTTTCCAACATCTATTAGCTGAATTATCTGCTTTCCTCGAAACCTTTGTTACTAAGACAAGAGCCCAACAATGGTAACTTCTGCAGCATACGTAAGCAGGAAAGACCACACTTTGGCTTGTTTAGAGGATGCAATGACACTCAGAGCTAGGATTTTTCTTCCTGAAGTAGTGTGGTTCCCTTTACCAATAAACAGTGATAAGCCAATGATATGCCAACATGGGCTTCTCTGGAAAATTTCTCCAGAAATTAACTAGCCTGTACATGATGAACGTACTCCTTTGCAGGGAAAGGCAAGGAGCTTCAGCTGATCTTTCCTTCATACACTAAACAAGGAATACCAATTATTTTCTAAGTGACTTCTAACCAAGTTTCCTTTTCTGGAACTATTTCTTTCTTCAAAACATCCTGAATAGCTGGAGCTCATAACACAGTGGATTATCTGTGTAGGTTCAGGCAGGGAGGAGAGAAATGGGAAGAACAGTGACATTAAGTAATTGAAGAACTACATCAGAGTTTTTTAAAAAAATGAATAAACTATTATATTTTAGAGGAAACACCACTATCTGGCACTAATATTTTTTATGAGTTCCCTGGATATCAACATTCTGTTTAGCAATGATTGAACTCCTGTTGAAAGCTGGGATCCATGAGCTTTCTCCATGCCACAAACTTTGAACAAATTCCCTGAAACATTACTTCATCAGCAATCGTCAGTCTCTCTCTCCCATTAGCTTACCTACAGAAAAACCCACTGCACTCATGCAATGTTTTGCAGGAAGGTGCCACCTGAAAACCAATAAGAACCTAGAGGCACAGCAAGTCTGTAAGTCCCCCAGCCTGCTCCTGCAGCACCATTTCCCTTACCAAGTTCTCGTTAGTCAGCCGGGTGATCTCATGCTGTAGACTGGCTTCAATGCGGGCCTCCGGAGGCAGCTGCAGGTTCTGTGCCAGTAGCTGCTGCTGGCGATTGTTTTCTTCCTTCAGACTTTGGATCTCGCCTCGCAGTGACTCCAGTTCATTCTCGTGGCTCTTCTTCTGTGACTGAAGCTGAGACTCCAGCAGCCTAAAGAAGTTGAGCAACAGTTGCGTGAGCGCACTTTGCAAGTTACATCCCCAATTCTCAGAGGGAGTGTAAAGCTTTAGCTGCTGCTCAGGAACAATTAGCCATGGCTTGCAAAGGAAAATGAAAAAGCCAGAGTACTCTTTAAACCCTTCAGTATGCCTTCTAATTAAATTAAGCTTGCATGATCAAAAAGTGGAGAGGAACTAATTGTGGCACCGCTTTGCATTTCCTTTGTGATTGAACACATACTGTGTACGGTGCCACTGAGAACATGTCACAATAAATGTAATGCTAAGTCTTCACGGATTGACACTGCTTTTAAAGGGGCTTTAAAGAGGTTTTACCTCTGATCAAATCAAACAAACTGTGTAAGACGAAGAAGACACCGTGTTCACTTAAGCTAGGACCCTGTAGTATTAACAAAGAAAAATTTTTTTGGAGTTAACTCTGTTCAGTCAGAAACCATTAAATTGCAAATGCACATAAATAATCTTTATTTTGACACTAAAACCAACATTTTGCAGAGGGTTGTCATTAGTGCACGAAAGGTTAACAAGAGAACCAAACTCAGGACTGGGATCTGGGAGCTCTGCTTTTATCCTCACCACTGACTCGCTCTTTCCCCTTGGGCACAGCACGTCTCAAATTCTTCTCCTGTGAAATGGGGATAACATGTACCAGCCTCCTTCCCAGCAGTGCTGTGGGGAGCTGCTCCTGCTTGCAAGGCACTGTCCAAATGCTCTGACTCATCACTTCATACATACACATGCACAGGAAATGGTATTACTGGTGACTACTGGTGTTCAATTAGATGATCTTTCAGGGTTTAAATATGCATCAGGCGGGCACATTTATTAGTAACTAGACTGATCAAGCACGCAAGGGCAAATAGTCATTTACCTGCATTGCTCTGCCATTTAATATCAAGCTTCCTGTCTCTACAGTGCTAGGACAAGAAACAAGAGACGCAGAGCAAACACTCTCACATCCTGCTCTGCAGAACAGTTGCTCTAAGTTAGAGCTTCACAGGCTTACCAAACAATGTTAGGTGTAGAATTTGTTAGCAGAAGAAAAGGAAAGACTTTAGTTAGTAGCATTCATTGCAAAATACCTCCTTCTGTAGTTACAGCTACCAAATGTGTATATTGAAGAAGACCAGCACTGCTGATGTATCGGATTAGATGTCAGTGCAGGACTGGGAATCATTTTGGAAGTCTAGGACACATGTATGGATACGGGACCCAGACGTGCACACGGAGCCAGAACTGCATTTCCTAACAAGGCCAATCTCTCCCATTACATGAGCGGCATGCAGTCTTTGCCAAGGCTCCAGTGATTGCACTGGGGCTTGAACAGCACCATGATAAACTAAAGATTACTTCTGTTTGTTGGTTATTTTGTCTCTTACATTTTGAATCTTGCACAGAGACACATGGGAGAAGAATGTTCAATTTACTGACCTTTAACCACAACAAGGAGAGTAAGACCCATAACTATTTGAAAGTTAAGACTATACTGAAGCTATTCAAACAATAGTTTTATAGTTACTAAAATGATTTTATTTCTTCAGGCTGAAAAACTGTAAGGGACATTAATTTTGATACCCAATGTAAAGGCAGAAAAATAATACATGGCTACAAATCTTTTCCAGTTGTGGATCTTCTGGTATTTTACAGTCTATTTTTGTTCAAGTATTCTTATGAATTATGTTCTCGTTGTTGCGCCATCTTAACTTTGTAAATGATAAACCTTCACAAGTAGAAAGGTTTGGAAACTAAGTTTGAGGAAACTCTTTAATTTGTATAATTTCTGATGAATTTTTTTCTGACTGTTAAAGCAATAGGAATACTGTAGCTAAAGCAAACCCATAGCAAGGGGCACAGTTAGCTAGAAAAGAAGATACAAATAAGAAAAAAAAAACATTCTGAGAAGTCTGGTAACCTGTTGGCTTGTTTTAACCCTTCATAAACCAGCCAAAGTTCTCCGTCCTCATTCAGCATGTGACAGTCCTGGGGAGATTGCCTTTCAAGAAAAGTGTTTAAAAAATACAAGAAAGATACGTGATGGTGATGAGATGACATATTAAGGACATTACACACTAAATTACAGTTACTATAAAAGAGAAACAAAAAATGGTCTAAAACAACTTAACAAATTACTTTTCTTGTTTTTACATATTTCTTCTTAATGACGAAATTCAGTTCTCGGTGTTAGTCCAACGGGTTATAGCATTTTATGCTGTTACAAAAAATGTATTACAGCAGACTACCATCACCACCACTGGACAAAAGGTAACAAATCAGCATGGGGAACAGCACTCAGTTTGAGGAACGTTGCAATTAAAGGCTAAAAAGATGTAAATCCAAGAAGCCTGATTTTGCATTTCCCCATTGTTTCCCAATCCTTTCAAATATTGCATACAGCAATTTTACTGATCAAATCACATTACAAGCCCAGCTGTAAGTGTTCTCTAAATATCTAGACTTACATGGATGCAACTTACTGAATATGATATATTCAGTGTGCCACAGCACCCCAACTGACCATAGATTAAAGAAAGAGAACTTTGTACCTGTTTGTTTCCTTCAGTCCAATATACGCCTGCGCTATTTCTCCTTTGTCCTTCATCTTTTGTACATCCTCCAGGAGGATTGTAGAATCTGTCATGGTATTCTGGAATAAGAATTATGATTTCCAGGGTAAATTTAACAATGTAATTATTCTTTGAATCCTTGTTTTCGTCACTTTACCTCTGTGGAACACTGATCTTTGAGTAGCCACATTAAAATCAGCATGGGTACCTAAGTAGGAGGTTGATCCATAATTTCTGTGTCCATTTGGTGTATTTTTTAATATGAATGCTTCCAACATGGTCAAATATCAGTCTGTCTAACAAATGGGTGCATGTGTTAACCTCTTTTCATTTGTTCACCAGGTAAAAGGAACAAAATTGATTTTATAAAATGATGAATTTGCATTTTATTTCAAATTACCAGGAACAGCTGCTAATACCAAAACTGAAGAAGCATAATTTTGCAAGCTTAATTCTATTAATATTTGTTAAACACAGCATTACATGTTGTCTCTCAAATTGCATACATTGGATTTATTCCTTTCTTCATATATTTTAAGTTATCTGGCAAAGCAGGAAATAATTTACAAGGGCTTGAGATTTTTTAAGTTGGATATCATCATAACACCACTTTGATTCAGTTTTGAGTGCTTACTAGGGTACTTTTGCTTTTTCTTCAGTAAAACCTGAAATACTTAACAGATGTTTACAGTCACCTTGGCCAGTCTGATCTGGGTCATTGCTGTGGAATAATTACAGTGGAACCACGGGACTCTAATGAACATAAGAGATGGAATTCTGACTTTTCTTTTTGACTTTCAAAACAATCAAATGCTATTTTCCTGAGTAAAGTTTTGCAAAGTATTTACAATAACAACTTTGTGGACATAAATTTTGGAGCCTAGGTCTCTAGTATGACTCACGTTACCTAATACGAAAACCAATAAAATATATAATCTCCTGAAAGAATTATTCCCGATATCTTTATAAGATCTTTGTGATTCTTCTACTATCATTACATGGAACTGCTGTATCTCACCTGCCAATCTATTAAGCTTTAGCAGTCTGAACATATTTATTGTTTTTGTGCTGATAAAAATAAATGCTAATTACTCTAGTATCTTCAAGAATACCCTACCTGCTGTAGTTGTAATATTTGAATCAACAGCCTTAGAGTCAGCTCAGTTTCTCATACTCCTAAATACTATGTGTTCAACTACATTTTCTGATCAAACATTCAGCAATTCCTATCTAATATCTACAGATCGAAATGTGAGTCCTCAGGGTTTGTTGCATGCTGAGGATAACAAACACTATAAAGTAAAGTAGTTCTTCATACCACAAAGTGTTATTTTTGGTGAAATTTATGGATTTTGCAAGTTAACAGAAGTCTGATTCCTGAATCACAGCGCTGCTCTTACTCTCCAAACACACTCAGCAACATACGTTGATTGCGCTGACTAGACCAATTCCTGAATCTTTCCTTTCATGTTCAGGTTACCGTAAACCAACAGTTCAAAATTGTTAAATTTGAAGTAACTTGTTCCCTTGCGTGGAACAGGAAGATGGGGACACGGGAGACACGATAATGAGGAAGGTTTTTCAATAACAGCAAAGTAAAGTGCAAGAACAATTTTGATTACATGTAGGTTCCCTATGAGAGGCAGGGAAATGACAGCTCAAGTATTCTTGAGGGATTTTTTAGCATTTAAGCATTTGGGTTTATAACTGTAGAAGAAAATGTGTACCTTATCCTCCTGGCAATCAAATCGGCAGGCAAGAAAGAAGAAAAACAAATCATTAAAAATAAATCTGTCTGTGCTGCAGCTGTCCACCCTAACAAGCAAAAGCTATCTGCAAACTGGCTGTTAGCCATCCCACAGGTGACCTTCATATTTCCCTCATAACTGCTGTAAAAACAGCACTTGTATCACACCACTGCTGAGAATAAGTTATTCAAGGATTTACTATTCAAGTATTTCTTTAAAATGTTCTAAATAATACAGAAAAATGAGGTTTCTTTTCTTAATAATTTAAAACCTTCATGCATAACAGACTTTCAGTTTATTTAACAAAAAAGTAAACATAACTTTGCAAAGGGAAGATGGCGTATCTGTTCATTCCTTGCTGTGGTTATGAAACACTAGCTAGCTCAGTTCAGTGGAAATCATTAGTTCCTGGATTTATGCGACACCTTTTCAGGTTGAATGACTCTTACTTTCAAAGCTATTACTTCCCTAAGTATCTCATCAGAATTAGAGCTTTTTAAAAGATATGCATTTCAGTGGTTGCAATCTACTCTTCTCAACAAAACACGTATCAAGCAATAATGTGGAATTTGCATATCTTCACAGGTGATATTTATGAAATGTTATTGATTTGCAATCATCTGACAGATTTAGAAAAAATTGTTCCTTGTACCTCCTACTGAACTATTAATTAAAAAGAATTCCTGAGAACTACTATAAATTTTCCAGTCAAACTACACACTCACTAGAGAAATAATACTGGTCCAAATGAGAATTATTTCTGCACTGTTAAAGGAGTCTGGGGAGATCCTGGCCAGACCACTGGTATCTGCCAGCCTGGTGTGATCAATACGATATCTTTACACGAATGCTGATAGACAAACTCAAAACTGGTTTATTAATAGAATCTCCCAGATTGGACCGCTGCAATTTGTGCACTAATAATGGATTAACTTAGAAAGGCTTTCAAACCTAGACCATTTCTTCTGCCTTTTCAAGCAGAATGTTAAATTAAATAAAGCATGACAGTGATGCAATGTAACTTTACTAGACAGTGCATCTGCTGACTATTATTTACCTTGGGTTGAATAGCCTCTTTCTGGCTAACAAGCTGAGACCTCAGGATGAGGACTTCTTCCTTGCGCACTTCAAGCTCTTCACTGACAGAAGTCAGCTGATCCAGGAGGACTCTATATGCAGGGGCTCCAGGAGCAGTTACCTCTGGAGATCGCGTTTCTGTGAGGGCCTTCTGCAGCTCATTCAACTCATTCTTCAGTTTTTTATTCTCAGATTCAAGTTCTTGACGCTGCAAGAAATAGGGACAATTCTGTCACCCAGCAGCATTCCAATGTGCCTACAAACCACAGGTACAAAACTATGATAGAAATGGTAGAAACAATGAGTAACTGCAGCAAATCAATCATGTATCCCTGGCTCCTTGACTATGATGAGTAGCACCTGGGATTTCACTAATAGGGCTAACCTTTGTCTGAAGTGCAAAATCAGAATGCATAGACATGAATCATGCAATTTGATGGGAAAAAAAAAATTCCTCTTATTCTCCCTTTAACAAAAAAAAAAAAAAGTTCACAACAAATAGTGGTCGTCAGGCCATGAAGATTCTGCACTACTCAGTGATATTAAGAAATATTTTTAGTTTTAGTGGTCTAAGGTATGCATTAACTTAAATAAAGTGTTTGGAAAAGAAGGCTACATTTATCACTGTATTTTTTCTCAAATTAACTTGCAAGCTGTACTAAGTGTTTCAACAGAGAACTCCCCCTGCTTAACGGGATCTTTTTGTTCTGCAGCCCAAGCCACACATTTTACACATCAAAAAGGGATATCCTACAATAACATGATTCCTGGGGAATTTTTTTCTAGTTTCTCCACCTAGTATTATAAAACAGAAGGTCTGGTGTTATCTTCTATGCCAGCACACACAATTGGTGGCAATATTCTCACTAGAAAATAACAGAAACCTCATTTTCAGTATTACCTTGAGCGACTCATACTCCAACTCTGCACCTCTTATTGGAGGCCTTTCCTCCTCCTATGAAAGAATACAGACAAGTGTGAAAAATAAAAATCCAGTCCTTACTATTCTTTAATTTAGTTTAGGCAGGAAAAGGAAAAGGAGCTGAAATTATTTTCCTATAAAAATGGAAATCATTCATTCCGGTACTGCTGAGTGCTTTAGATTGAATCTTGGCATTGTCTCCCTTCATTTACTTTTGAGTTCATGACACATAATTGCTTAATAAAAATAAAATCATGTACAAATCACACTTCTGTGACTAGTAACGAAACAGAGCAGAATGAATCCCAGGATGCTCAAGAAATTCACTAGTGGAACAGTAATAAGAAACAATTGCCAAAACTTGTTTTGTGTTTTTATAAGTACTTATGGAGACCATATAAGAGAAGAATTTAAAATAAAATCTGCTAAACATGTCCAATCCCAGCACTTTGGCTCTGCATCCTGTAAGTATTCTCCCTAAAATGAATGCTTACTCATTCATCCCATCATTTAAGTAGATTTCTATATTGCTATTCCTTAATAAAAACAGCCCTATTTTTTAAAGTGAAATCCAAAGCACTTTTTGTTCCTGTTAACTTCCACCAGAGGATCTCAAGGATGTTGGAAAACTAAATAACTAGTCCCTGCTACTAAGCACAAGGTATAAAACTTGTCATTAGGTAAAGCAAGTACTAAAGAAAGAGAAGGATTTAGTAAAAGCCAGTCAGCATTCACACAGCTACTATTTCACAAGAAGGGATACTCTGGCGTCAGCATTTGATCAGCTAGAAGGAGTCCACCTTAGCTTTAGCACGGAGAGCCTGTTCTTCTTTTCTGTCCAGTTCATCCTGCAGCGATTGCTTTTCCTGCTCCAGCTCCGTAACCCGTTTCTGCAGCTTGAGGAAGAGAGACATATCCAATGGCGCCTTTTTCTCACTTGGTTCCTGCTTTAGAAAGAACAGAAGGAAGTCAAGAAGTATTCCTTTTCCACAGCACAAGGAAGAACTACAGTGAGTACAGACGGGAAACAGACTGGGCAAAGAGAGGAACACAGGGATGTTACTCGATTCTGAGAGCTGACTATTGGCATCTAAAATATTTCATCAACTGTCAGACACTATTTTTAAAAAGGATCTACTAGTATAAAATGTATCTAAGCCTAAAGCCTATCAAAAGAAAGCGCTAAAGACTACCTAGCAGACAGGAGGTCTATAATTAAGCATACCTTCCATTCTTACTTGTTTGGAGGGGGAAAGGAGAAAAAAAAGTCTGTGGTTAGACTCACCTGGAAATAACTATAAAGAGAGGCTTTTTTTTTTTTTTAGTTTTAAATTATGTCTACAGTATGTTCTTCACCTACAGAGAAAGCTCTCTGCTGATTGTAGATTTACAGGTTAATTGAGATGTAACATAAAAAATAGGTACGAGCAGATATCTTTCATGCCTTTTTCCTTTTATTATGCTAATTATACAGCCTGTTCTGAGCCTAATCCACTGCTTTTTCACTATTTTCTGGGCAACGACCAGCGTTTGTAATCTGAAGGTGCATCAGAAATAGTCCATCAGCCATTTTGTACTTTATGTAGCGAGAAGATCAAAGCATTTATTATGAAGTGTACCATAAAATTTTGAAGCTTAGAAAAGGAACTAGAAAATTAATATTAATGACTGTAGCAGACAAGCAAGCACAGCCATTTCCACTTCATCTCCTTTTACTGTTGAGGGGAAGAGTCATAAACGATACCAACAGCTCAGGAAAAAGAAAAGAGACTTTAAGTTTTTCTGGCTTTACTGGTTCGCACTGAGGTTTTCCATCATTAATCTGTGTTAGTCTAGAGTCAAACTGAAGTTCGAAATCTTACGGGGTTAAACAAACACAGATTTAGTCTTCTCAGTGCTGCATTTATTCACACTCTTGTGTGAGTTGTTTTTTTTTTCAGTTATATTCTAAACCCCAAACCTGGCTCTAGAACAGCAGTTCAGTAAGCCTGTTAGCCAAAGGAAAAGATGACATTTGGCTCATATATGAAATCCAAACACATGCAGCTGCACTGTCCTTTTTCTGACTGTCTTTGAAGTTAGGAGCATCTTTTTGAAACAATTATGCAAGGTGAAAAATATAAGTGGGAATGCAAATTATGAAAGGTTCCGCATAGAATATGTGTCAGCATCGACGTGCCAGTGTATTTGCATCCATAGTAGAAACCAATTTTCTGCAGAGGCTTTCAAAAACAGTAATGACAGCCTATAAAAACCAACTGTGGAGATAACTGACCTAAGCAGAGGGCAAATGGAGTGAGCTGTGCGATGGCTCACAGTTAAGGTCTCTAGAATGCACAGAAAAAGCTTTGCATCTGCAAACTGCCAAGCACAGTGAGACCACCAACCTGAGGGTGCTCTGCTGTGTTAGCAGTCTCACTGCTCTGGGATGGGCCCAAAGGGGAGTTATATCACAAAATACTAAGAATGGCTGGGAGTTGCACCACAAATTATTAATGATTATTATTCATTAGCTGAATCAAGAGAGTCATCTTTCTGAAATTTTTTATATTTGTTATCACTGCATATGCAAAGGGATAGAACATTTTTCGAGTTTTATCTGTCTCTATGAAACAGAGAAAAAATGAATCAACATGAGGTTCCCACCCCTAACAGGGAACTCATTCCATGTAGCTACTGAGAATGTGGCTAGCCACCTTGCCACTTGTAATCCTTGAATATACAGTATACAGACTTCTCAGGAAGTCTCACTGGTTTTCTGAATTCCCACTTTGTGCTGAAGAAGTGACTGTGCTTACAAACACTGGCAAGCACATTTTACAGATGCAAATCAACTGGATGGCCAAGTATCTAGTCTATGTCAACTGCAATACAGAAAAATTCAAGGCATAATTTCACAAAGTCTTTTTACATAGAACCAAAACTAACTAGAGAATGAGCTGTTTTCAAAAAGGGAATGGAAAAAGTTGGATTAAAGCATTAAATATCTCAATATAAGGATATGGTGCTCACAAGCACATATGGAAAAAAAAAAGAGATAAGACTTAGTTCTATTATTCATCAGTGAAAATTTGTGGGGGTTTTTTAACATTACCTCCATCCTCACTGGTAAGTCTTCTGCTTCTGTGATCTCAGAGCTAAAAGTATATTCAGATTCATTGCTACTGTGAGTTGAATCCGTTCTTTTGTGTCCAGGCTTGGGGATGTTCTGGAGTGCAAATGAAACAAATCAATACCACTATATGCTTTTCCCTGTGACTGCCTCTTTACAACCTATAATTTAGCTTGTAATATTTGGGGTTATTTCACAACTATCAAAATTTATAATAAAACAATTTTTGATTCAGGTCTCTTGTGCCACCTAAAGCCCATGAGATGTTCACAATCAAATCTATGGAGAGAGGACAGATCCTACACCATCAAGTACTGAATCAAGCAACAATGCAGCATTTTGTGGGCAAGAAAAGCTCGGTCTACAGGAAGCACAGATAGCAATTCTTTAACTTCCCAGATATTGTATTGAGAAATATTTTTTCCTTCCTGCCACATAAAATATTCCTATAACTACTTAAAATTTAACACAGGATCAATGTGGTACAAACAACCCTATCATATGTGAATAAACTCAGGGCAAGATAAGGCCGGATGGCACGTACAATACCACAAGCAGAAATTGTCTGCTTCACAAATGTGAAAATAAAAAGAAAATTTTTTAAAAATCAACCACAAACTTTAAGTGTGTTTGTTTTGGCTGAGCTAATCTAATTAATCAATATTTAAAAGGACAAATTACCTTTTCAGGTACAGGTCATCACCACACACAGCTGACAGAACAATTGTTTAATAACTTATACCACTAGATCCTGCCTGAACACATTTGTGAACAGCTTTTGATGTCTCAGATGTTTAGCCACTTACCACCATTAAGTTCATTTCATCCTTGAGATCCTCATAGCGCTCCTCTAAACGGCTGAACTCATTCAGCAGGTTCTGGTACCGTAACCGTTCGTCATTCAGATCTAGCTCTAGCTGTTTCGTTTCCTCCACTAGCTTCTTTTCCATCGTCTCTGCCACAGAGAACAAGAATCCAAAGTGAGAGCTCTGGTTCTACCTACCATGCCATGCATCCATCCTGGAGGTACAGGCATGTGCCTGCACCAGGAACACAGATGGTGAAAGCATGTGCTGGTGTGTGGTGCTTGTGCTTCCATAGGCAAACATTAAGCCAAACATATGAAGGACCAAAGCATTACTGAGGTAACCACAGAAGGGTTTGCTCAATCAAGTTCTTCTCCTAATACCTTGCATTAGTAATTCCAGGAGGGAGGAAGAAGGGGCATGTGTTATGTAAAAAGCAAAATGTGAGATGCTTTATGCCTCACACACGCTGACCCTCCTCATCGCAGCTGCCTCCATCACAGTCTTTGCATCTAGAGTTACGCTCTTCTGACTGCTATCTACATAGTCACAGCAGCCAAAAGAACTGCAGTAGATTGATTGTATTAAATATCAGAACCTTCTTTTAAAAGGAATACATGTTGTAACAGTCACGCTCACCAAAAAGACCCCAAACCCTTAGGACTTCATGGAAACTCAAATAGTAAATAGATCCAATGCATGTGAGTTCTTATAACAAAGATATGAAATTATTAAACTAAAAAGGAATGCAAACTTGGGCAAATTAGCCCAATCCATGCAGTAGAACGTTGCTTTACAAGGTAGCATGGAGTAGAAAACCTGAGTGAAGAGAACAGAACCCACCTGTTATTTCCCTCGCCTGGTCATGGATGCGGCGGTTCAGCTCCTCCTTTTCTGTTTTCAGTGATGTGTTCTGCTCTTTCAGCTCTGATACCAGCTACAGAGATAATAAAATATTTGACTTGGAATGCAGTTCATCTTTCATCGGTAGGTCTACCAGCAACAACATCCTTCTTGTAGGAGGTTAAATACTTAAACTTTTCTTCAGAGAATGAAATCAATTAACTGAGTTTTGACATCTTCATTTCACAAATTACATTTCTTAAATATGTCCCACTGCAGATTCCCCTGTACATTCTGTGCTCCATTTCTGATCAGATGCCAAAACTGCCTTGAGCCACTCCACTCTGCCATGATATTTTTCAGTAAAGTCTCAAAGATATAATTTATTCCTTAAAATAGAAATATTCCTGAAATAGGAACAAATTTGGTAGTTCTGTTGTATATTCCATTGCACTGGCTAACACCTTAATCTAACATCTTGCCTCTGCCCAAAAGTTGTGCCACTTTAACCATGCCCAGGTTTGCCAGCTATTCATTTGTCTCTGATTATGGTTACTACGCATCCACTTTGCTTAATCAAATAATATTCTTCTTTATGTTTATCTGATCTTGAAATGTATCACTGCAGCATCACAGAATGAAGGAATGGCTCTTCCAATATTCAAAACTTGCACTATTACCGACAAGTAATCTTGACAGGAAACAACCTGTTTGATATGTTAATGTTTAAAGCAAAGATAAGAGGTTAGTTGAACTAGACTGTGCACACATACATGTGTTAATTAGGCTAATTGTTTAAACTAAGTAGGATATAAGCAGGTACCTCTGAATACTGCGTATGGGACAAATTTCTGATACCTACATGATTACACTCTCTAGGTGGGTAAAATTATTTATTTTTATAAATGCACTACCTCTGACTAATTGAGGAAGTGTTAAATATTGGGATTTGCAAATAGTTTCAATAACAAAATCTGAATAGATCGAATACATATTCTTCTCCCACAGGTGTAGTTTTTTAGGTATCAAGCCTATTTAGGACTGTACAGGTAAAACATTGCCTAAAAACACAGTAAAAATATAAGTCACAGAACTGAAGCAGTTAAGCCCAGGCAAAACCTGAGTGGACACCAGGCCCCTATAAATCTTATGCATCTGAGACTGCACACTTGCCTGCTCGGTTTCATGTTTGTATTTATCTGCCCATTCCTCAATGGTTTTCTTCTCAGACTGAGTTTGGTGCAGCTCCTTCCGGAGCTTGGCAATCTCCTCCTGAAGGCTGAGGACACGGTTGGTGGCGTTCTTAGCCTCCTCCTCACTCATCCGAAGCCTCTCCACATCATTTCGCAGCTTCTCTGTCTCTGTATTGTATGTGATCTCCAGGTTGCTCAGCTTCTCCAGCAGAGATTTGTATTCTTTGTTCTTTGCAAAACACAACACAGACATAGCAGCAGTTGGAGAAGTTCTGATTTAAGGGCACTTTCTAGTTCCCTACAGAATATACCCAGATGCAGGAGCAAAAGAGCTGCTTTCCCATTTCCAAAAAGTTTCTCTGTTTTTGCAAATTGCTTATTGAGATGACGGAACAGCCCGGTCTCTAAGCCTGCACATTAACATCCCAAACTAAAATCAGACGAGGAGCCCACACACATCGAACATCATTACCTCACCTTCCCCTTAAAAAGAGCAACTGATGTGCTTCAAATGAAATACTGACATTAACAGAGCAGATGTGTTCTCCCAGTGCTGCTGAGAGACATAAACGGATGCTTTACTGTGCCAGTTCTATTGTGGGCTCCACTTCTCTTCTATCAATGTTCTTCAGCAGAAAAGAGAAATGATACCTTACAATGAAAATTCAGTGCATTTTTCTGCGAATGCCCACAGTGCTACCAAGAAAGGTAATACAAGATTTCTAAATAGTTTCCCTGAGGCCAGGGAGCTTTTACCTGCTCATCAATTTTTCGCTGCAGCTGCATGATCTTGTTCTCCAAGCCAATGTGAAGCTTCTTGTAGCGTTCTACAGACCGGGCCTCTATCTTCAGTTTCTTCAGCTCCCTCTTGGCCATCATGCGGCGGTAACAGCATTGCAAGTAAACAATTGCCTTCAAGGTCCTACGGTAGTGCAGTCGAGCCAGCCAGCCTCTTACATGCTTCTGAATAATAATAGACTTGTGCTCCCGAAGCATCTACAGTTAAGAAAAAACACCACAAGGGGTCTTAGAGTTGCAAACTACACCTGCTCAGTTAAAGAGACCCCATAATGAGAGGTGTAAAGATGATGTATATAGAGACACTTTAGCCCAAAAAGAGAAACTTCTGGTTAAGAGTAAGGAAAATGACACGGAATAAAATGAAAAGGAACCAGAAGGAAAAACATGGAAAGAAAGAACTGCAGGCACATTGAAGAAGTAGGCATTCCTTTGTGTTGATGTCAGATCCAAGCTAATTACAAAAATATATGGTACTTGTCGGGAAGATTACAAATACAATTTTTATTTTTTTTTTACTGTATCTTTTATCTTGAAACATATTAGAATCATGGACATATGCTGCATAGGATTCATCAATACAAAATTCAGAATTACCACACTTGATATACAATGCAGCTGGTACACACTAGAACCCAGAGTAAATTGTAGCAGCTGTTAAAAACAGCAGTTGCAGTCTAGCTGACCAAACTACAAATTCCAGTCAGTTTTCTTTTTCCTTTTTTTATTTTTTTTTCTCCTTTTTTGATGTATCTTAGATTTAGCAGCATGGAAAAATCTCAATTTATTCTAATCAGAAATTTTATGTTGTAATAATTCCAACTTATTTCATGGCAGATATTTCAACCATAGCTTTGAGATGTAAAAAAAAAAAATCCATAATAATTTAAAAAAATATATTTTTTAATTAAAACCAGTTAAGAATGCCAGCAACTTTCATTAGTGTGTTAGCCAGAGACTTCCACTAGGAAGAGTCTACTACTTGTTTTTGGATCCTTCACCCACTCATTCAACCAGAGATCCCCCAGGTCTGGAGCACCTGAATTCCAGCAGACCACAGCTATGCTCAGAGAGCCTGCCCAAAGGCTTCCACCTACTAAGGTGGAATTTTATTAAAGCCTCACAAGGCTTCCAGGACTCTTTTATACTTAGCAAATTATTTGAAATGTGTTAGAAGCGTTACATTTCCAGATCAATGAATTTAAAAGGTTCACTGGAGAAGTGGCAAGATTATAAGATACACAAACTTTCTCCCTTAGCATTTATTTCTGAAGAAAAAATGAGACTTGAAATACCAGCAGTCAGTTAAATAGCTCACCGAGGTAAGGAAATAGCCCTCTCAAAAGTACAAGGTCAGAAGCCAAAGTCCTTCCCACTGCAGTTAGCACTCCTGCCTCCTGCTTACATGTTTCCTGGAATAGTCCTTCAGGTTACCTGCGGGTGCCTGAACAGCTCAAACACAACTAGCTGTCAACAACATTTTACCTCAAGTTTGAAAGCAACAAGTCCCATAAAATACCTCCATTGTGCAGGGATGGTCCTCATCTGCCAGTGAATTCTCACACCCATGCAATCCAGTGAGGAAATAGGTCACTCCAATGTAAGGTGGGAGTATCAGAAAGTAACTTAATTTACCAGGTATTTCCCAGGAAAGCTTATGTAAAAGTCATGGAGGTACTACACTCCTGGTTGAGCTAAGCACATCACAATGTCTCGGGCAGAAGCTTTCCCCAGGATGTGCGAAATAGATGATTCAACCATTCTAAATTCCTTGTGCTAGTCACGTGACTGCAACACATGCCCTCTCTCCTAACAGCAACAACAGGTACCTTTCACAATCCTAACGAACAACACGTGTACCCTATATTACTTACAGAGTCCCGGCTCAGCCCAAGTGTGTGTCATAGGGCAGCCTTTTGGTTACGCTCACTTGCAATCACCGTGAACTTCAGAACTACCGTGTTTACTTTCCCATGGCACGCACAGCCTGTGCTTCTCTCTGGCCATCCCCTGTGTCTCAGCTTTAATAAAATCCCACCTCAGTAGGACAGTGCATACACAGCACACCGCAGGGGCACCTGTCAGAACTCCATGTTTGACTGCGGTGAACAATTCACAGCTTGAGGGGGACACTCCCTGACAGGCAAGTCTGACCACCCCTCACGGGGACCCCTCCAGAAATCTGCCATCTCTATTAAGAAGGAATGTAACAGGTTTATAAAATTGTGTGCTACAGGACAGAGGCGGTGTGTATCACTCACACAACTAACTTCAGGGATACAGAATCACCTCCAATTTTCTTAAGGATGGCTTTTAGTCCACATGTTGCTGTGACCCATGTCTCACTTTGTCACATCTGTCAGGTCACTGTTGAAAACATATCTTATATAGTCTTACAAAATAAAATATGGTTCGTAATAATGAAAATGCTCAGAATTCCAATAAAAAGGCAAGTATATACCCGCACAAAAGAACAGCCGAGTCAAGCACAGGGATCTTACTACTTAGAATTTTTTATCAGGGATGACTTGTTTTCAAACTTCCTGATTAGTAGATGTTAGAACGCTGTAATTTAGACACATTCATGTATGACTCTGTAGGCAACTTTAATACAAATGAAAAATACACAAAAACATCAAATATAAAAGAGAAACGCAGGGAACATAAGCACCAGTTGGCTTTTGGTTATATGCCTTCAATGCTTACCTGCTTCGAATAAAAACAGAACCCTTGTGTCTAACTTTTCACTGAAATATAGGCTGACTTTTGAGTCTAGCTAAAACAATTCATTTAGACAAAAGTGCCATAAAACACAGGCATTTTGTAGTCTAACCATTTGAATCATAATTCTGTTTCCAGCTCTGTAACTACTGAATAGCAAATTCTAATTTCTCCATTGAATTTTCATTTTTTATCAAGCGTAATCAGGAAAATATTAACTATATCACTAGGACAGGGTTATATTAATTTCTCTCAAAAAAAACCCAAACATCAATACATTTTAAAAAGCATGCTTAATTTTTAATCTCCTATTTTTGTGGGTATTTCTTTGCTGATGTTAACCTCCTCAAGTATATTCTATCAGCCATTTCAGAATTACTGAAATTAGGGATGGAATAGAAATACTAGTGCATCACATATGTATACTGACGTGAGCAATACTGATTTGGACTCACGCAGGCACATTAACACAAGGCCATTTTCAATATTTATTTTAAGTGCCTCACCATTCTATATGACAAATGAAAAAGTTTTCTCAAGAAAAATGCTGTAAATTCCTGCTAGATTCTCCACTGACTGCACTGAAAGTCTAGGTATATCCATATTAGATGACAATGTGAATATCTCTACAATGACAAGCTCATTGATTGCAGTTATCAGATCGTTCCAATTTTCAGGTGCTGTCCTTCAACCCATGCCATGATATTTTGTTTGTGTGTTATACATAACACACACACAGACATTTCAGATTCCCAAGGGGATACCACAGAGCAGCTTCATCCTGAAGGTTTGTGGAAATAAAGCTAGAATGAAGAAGTAGAACATTTTCATTTCTTACCATTTGGTACTTGTTCCTGGCCATATAACCTCTCAAGAGAGCCTGAAGAGCAATAGTAGCAGCTCGCATGCATTGGTATCTTTTGCGGACCACATACATGCGCTGGAACTTCTGAATAGTGATGGCAGCCCGTGTTCTCCGCAGGAACTTGGCATAGCTAAGCAAGGAGAAGATTACAAATAATACTTGTAATTATTTTCCACTGTTTGAACGCTTCTTTTTTTTTTACATCCTATAACTACACCCTCTTTCTCAAGAGCTACATTTTCTACTTCAGTTTCTTCCTAACGTTGTCAGTGATACACCATATTTACTCGCTATTCTACTGTTTGGCAGTACAACAGAATGACAAATTAACAGAAATCTTGCAATGTTTTACGGGGAAATGTTTTCACTTCCTCTGAGAACTGTGCTGTAGAACTGACAAGATAAACTCAGCTTAATTTCTCATCACCTGTTCTCTAGCTTTAAAGCTATTTCCATTATGCCACCTTCCAGATCTGCTCTCCTAACCTCAAAATGTAGAAAATGTTTGCTCATTCTTGGCCTTCTCAGCAAGACAATTACAAAGCATCTTGACATAAGCCTCTTTTTGAAGGTTGATTCTTACAGTCTTCATAGCCACCTTGTCTTTGAACAACACCACCTGTACTCCTACCCTTTTCTCTGGCCCATCCATGGCCATCCCTCGGAAGTCAATCCAAGCAACCAACCTGGACTGATATATCTCCCTTCACAGCTGCACCCTGCCTGAGGAAAGGCTTCTCCAGCAGGACAGACAGACCCAGCTGGGAGGGCACATGGAAACTGGGCTGTAAGGACTCAGCCAAGAGTCCTGCTTTACCTCACCTGCAACATATCTCCTAGGACTACTTGTACTCTGCTCCCAGTAGCAACATACTGTTCTAAGCACCACACAGACAGGGTGCTGCTGTCCTCTCAGGAAGGTCAAAAACAGGCAGACAGACACACTCATTATTTTCAGTTTCCCTCATTTTCCTGGAAAATCATTTCCTCTCAGCCAGTATAGGAAGGAGAGAACAAATGTATCACATTTAAATGTCCTACTTAAAGGGATCCAAATTGAGGCTAGTGTGGGTTTTCCCACGAGCATTGCTTACCATCGTGCCTGGTACCCTCTGACATGTCTCTGAATGGTGATGGCAGCCTTCCTCATACGCACGTACTTCTTTCGCATTAGCCAGCCTCGGATCGTCTTTTGGATGCGGATACAGGCAGCTCTCAACTTATCTGCCCTTATTTTTTCCAGATAGGCTACTTGACCAGCCCGGAAAAATATTTTTGTCTTACCAAACTGGTACTTATCCTTGTCCTATTTTCAGAGGTAAAAAGAGGATCAGTTACAGCATTAAATGCTAGTGGATTAAAAAAAAAGGCATGAAAGGCTAAATCACAGTTAGTAAAAACGCAAAATTATCTGTGTAATAGTTCAAGTAAACCTAGACTTAAATTAAGTAGTGGAGGAGAGTATTTTCTCTGTATGATTCTGTTAACAAATTAATACAATAAGGCCATAAGGATGGCCTCAAGGAGTAACATGAGATTTTTGCTTGGACAAGAATGCCACAAAGATTGTAAGAGATGTGGAAGGCTACAGGAGGGTTCCAGAGGATCACAGCAATACAGGCAATGCACACATACAATTTCCTACTTAAATTGCAGATGACCCCTCTGAATGGTTCATCTTCAATCATATTACACAGTATAAACAAAACAGCTGGGGCTTCCAACATGTACACATTGTTTACTGCATCAGGACTAAGCCAGAGCAAAGCATTTCACTGCTACTCAAACACATCCGAGATTTCAGAACTAAACCAGAAAGATAATAATATTCTGTCTCTATAGGCTGTAGCATTTCTTGGAGTGAACAACTGAGAATATACAAAGGTAAATGGAAAAAAAATAATTTTGTTGTTTATCATAGAATCATAGAACGGTTTGGGTTGGAAGGGACCTTAAAGATCATCGAGTTCCAACCCTCCTGCCACGGGCAGGGACACCTCCCACTAGCCCAGGTTGCTCACAGCTTCATCCAGCCTGGCCTTGAACCCCTCCAGGGATGGGGCATCCACAGCTTCTCTGGGCAACCTGGGCCACTGGCTCACCACCCGCACAGGAAAACATTTCTTCCTAATATCCAATCTAAATCTACCCTCTTCCAGCTTAAAACCGTTACCCTTTGTCCTATCACTACACTCCCTGATCAAGAGTGCCTCCCCATCTCTCCTGTAGCCCCCTTCAGGTACTGGAAGGCTGCTAGAAGGTCTCCCCAGAGCCTTCTCTTCTCCAGGCTGAACAACCCCAACTCTGTGGCTATGAGGGAGCAATGGATGCTGTCTTTACTCCTTCAGATTCCAGATGCTCTCAGCACTAAGTCTAGTACCAGAATCAGCTTCTCCAGGACATTTTTACATGTCTGCTTTCGGTCACTAAGGACATCTCTCTGCTTCATCAGAACACGGTAACGGCTGAAGAACTCTTGGTATGTCCACCTGTCCCAAAACCAAAGACAACATCAGTCCCAACAATGAATAATTCTCTTAAAAAGAAGAACTGCCTCTGAAAGTAATCTAAAAAGCAGCAAACACACCTGGAGGGGAAGCCAGCTGCACTGATGCGGATGGTCTCCAGGACACCACAAGCTCTCAGCTGCTGCACTGCCCGCTTTTCATCGAATCTACATAGGAATAAAAAAAGCCTGTGGGTGTGGGGCAAGTTTTGCCTTACACGGGACCTCTGGCCCTGCGCACATGCAGGACAGGAGTGGAATGGAGGGGGAGTAGAGGTGGGATGTGACGGGTGGTTAACAAGTCCAGCTAGTGCTTCTACAACTCAGCAATAACAGGGGACAGACAGCTCAACCGGGGAATTGCCTGAGCCCTTCGGCTGCTGCAAGCTGCTTGTCCTGTCCTGCTTCCCGCTGGCCTGCCCAATAGCCATGGGAGTCTTCATGTACCCAGATTTTAACCAGACTTTTGAGAAACGCTCTAAGCAAGTTCATATATGAAAAAAAAGATAAGGAATAAGACACTGGAATTGGCCAAAGCAAATTCCAGCAAATGTCAAATGAACTCAAGGAGAGCAAACTGCCAGTCACATTTAAAACAGCTAGCAATGAAAATGCTGGTATTTTCCTCATATATCACCATAAACAAACAAACAAAAAAAAAGCATCAGGAAGTATTTCTCCCTCTATTCATCTCAAAACATCTCCTGCTGCAAGTACACATACACACGGACAAATGAGTCCAAAACAAGGGGAAGGAGACACACCGCTTCACTCCTCAGTGAGCAAGGTTTAGCATTGATCCTCCGAGGCCTTGGGCAATTCCCTCCCACGCACAGGCTATACGAACCGTACATGAACCAGCTTACGTGAACGGAAACTTGAAGTCGTTAGGCTTAATACAGCGCACGTAGTGTGGAGTTGTAGCGTTCAGGGTTTCCATCAGCAGGTGAAGAGAATTTCGAAACTTTTTGAAAAATAAACAGGGAAAAATATCAGGGAATAGCCTCAATAAGCTCAGACGCGTTTGAGATAACCTCAGGAAGCGGACCTAGGGTTATTTGCTTATTTGTAGTGACACTTCCATTAATAAACACCCACTTGTTTTTGTTAAGGCAATAGATGTTAGTTTCAGATACCACCTTTGGATGAATTATGTCACAGTGAGACTTGTAAATATTATGCTTTACAAGACTAAAGCTCCCATGTCAGCATGTGATAAATTACAAAAACATGGGATAGACTGAGTTATTTTCATATTTTGACTGTCTTATCTACCCTAATCTTTCTCTGATCCATCTCTTCATGACTTCATGGCATATTACTAAATAACCATTTAATTTTAAATAAATTTTACACCAAATTTAAAATCAAGAGTGGTAAAAAAAAGTGTCAATTTCTTCAGCTCCACTGATCCCAATGTCAGACCTACTGAAGAAATCTGTGAAAGTCCAGTATCTGAGAATTTTATGAGTTTTACTTTTAAAGGTGTATCAAGACCACAAATACCTAACGTACGCAGTATACGCTTTCAACCACAGAATACCCTAATAGATAGAGAAAATAATGAAAATATGTCTTAAATGTTTTAAATTTATTTGCATGGATTTCCCTTTTTTATGCTGAACTCACGATTCTAAGCCAACCTCTATTTCTACACAGAATATGATAAAAATCACTTTTGCATTAGGTTGCTTTAAAATTTATAAATCAATATACATGGCTGATTGATAGAAGTAGTATGAGAGTACCCGTAATGCTTCAACACATAATTTCAGTCTGACAACATTGTTAGTTCTCTACCAGCCTCAGGACACTGCCGTTTGCAAAATCAGAAATGAAGTTCAAATCAAAAAGAAAAGTGGACTAGGCTTCTCTTGCATGAACTGCGGAAGATTGGAATTTGCAGCCTGTACCACAAACACATGCCAGGCAGATCTGCATTCTGTACAGTAGAATGAATAACCATTCCTATTCCCAGCCATAGCTTAACATAGCTTGCTTGGGGAATATTATAGAAAAATCAAGAATATCAAAATCAAACATTCTCTGTATTCCCTGATTCTCTCTTAACAGTGTGACTAGCTCATGACACCACACAGACACTCTGTTAACATCTTTGTTAGGGGATTGACAACCATCCAAAGCAATGGACATAGCCCAAGAATTTTTGGTGATTTTATCAGAACTCTGAGCACCCGAAAGATGTGGCTGGTTCATCTTCAAGAATTGGCAGGGGACCCTGATACAAAGAACTTATGCTCCCTGAAAGCTAATTGATATTCCAGACTGTCCTCAGTAACATAAAAAGAGTTATCCACACAGATCTCCCGGAAGCCCCAGGCAAAAGAAGAATGCCACTACTTGCTAGCAAAGTGGTACAGGCTGGCAAGTAGACAAAAACTGAGTACTGAAGTGTAAAAAAAGTTCCCCTTGGCTCCTATGTATAGGCTGAGGTACAATCTGTCATATATAAAGCACTGACTGGGGACATAACCATCTTGAGGAAACACTGTTAAATCTGTTGAGTGGAAAGTAATAAAGAAGTGAGTCCTCCAGCCATACTGATCTGCATACTTTTAATTCTGGCACATACATGTGGGTATTTTATGTTCAGCCCATTGACAACTGGAACCAAGTTTTCTGGGGACTGAACTCCCATTTTTGATTTGAGTCAGACAATGCGGCACATGATCAAAAAGACCCAGTATAAGATCTTGAAAGCTTCTAAGCATCCAGCATTTGAAAAACATGAGTTTTGGTTTTGGTACACAGTAAGAACTAAGCTCTCTGAAACTGTGGCCCAAGATGTACTAGTAATGAGGGTACACTTGCTCCAAACTGTAAGTCACAATCAGCTGCACCTGTCTCAAAATCCCAAGGGATCCCAAGAAGCACCAGCACACCCTGACACCTATGAGACAGAGGAAGGTAGAGAGAGAGATTATTTAATAGAGCTGCATCTTCAAACTCACCTGATGTCCCACAGTTTTCTTATGCTCCTTGCTAGCTTGACCTGGCCTGGCCTTGGCTGGTTTTACAGCAGTTCGAGACAAAGGCACGCGCCCTGAAGGGGTTGCTGACGTGGGACTGAGGACCTTCTCCTCATCCTGGAATAACTCTGTCAGCAGCTTAAACTGGTTTAACAGCAGAAAAATACAGACAGTAAGAATCCAGCAAGTGATTGCTAACATTTATGCTTAAGGTAGTTAGAAGCCAGGCTCCTTTTTTGTAAGCACTGGGTTTGTGCTGAACTCCACATGGGGTCAAATGCAAAAAAGCATTCCAGCTAGTCATACAGTGAGTGGGCCATGATTTAATACTAGAGATTTTGTGGTTTTGATCAGTGAGTCTCCTTCTGAAGATACAATTCTGATTTGAGGTTTTTTTCATAGAGCCAGCAATAGCTTCCAGGAGAAACTGTTAACAGATACTGACAGCAGTTTCGTAAGTACCAATTGCAATTATATATGGCTGCTTTGATCTAAGAAGAACCAACAGGGTCCTCTCATATTCCAGTGGTGCATCAGACTCCTTTGTGGTTGAAGGATATCTAGGACCCTGAATAACCCAGCAGGCAACAAAGAATATTCCTGCTTTACCACTCTAAATTGAAATAATCAACTTAAAAGAGGAATCATCAACTAAAAAAAACACATTAGCCAAATTTATCTGACTGAAGATCTACTCTCAGGCCAGTGGAAGTGGAGGAAAAATCTGAAACATCTTTCCAAATATCACTCAGGGCTTCTGTTTCCCTTTCTCTAATGGCTGCAAAATACACCCATATATAATAGCTGCTTTTTAGTAACTTAAAGCTAAAAATAACACCACCAGGTCTTTCTACTGACAACTAGAGTACTTCAGAAGCATTATAAGAGTAAGAAAATCTGAACTTCTCTACCTGTCAATGAATAATCTTTTATCTAGCATCTGTGCATTTTCTCCCAAGAGATAGGAGTATTCACTTTTCAGTACTAGAAAGTGCTTGGGCTAAGTACAACCTAAAAAATAAAAAAAATTGTTTTTCCTTATAAAACTTGGTGAGCATGCACGATATCCAATGAAACATGCTGCGCAACAAAATGGTACTTGTGCTCTGTGGTTGAGCCAGATGGGCTAGCAGAAGGCATCAAACGTTCCTCAGTCGCATCCAGCACAGCACTCCAGCACAATGTAATGACTGTGAATGCTACAAAGGTATCCCAAATTCCTGAACTGAAAAGAACCACAGCCTAGCTTTATCTCACCTGGGTCTGCTGGATTAGGAGCACAATCACCTTAGATTGTAGCTGGTGGAAGAATGATATTTCCAGAGGGTGATTTAGTCTGTCTACTTCCACTGCCTCAACAAAGAGTTCAGGGTGACCGGGCCACCACCACCCCATTCAGCTGCCCGTGGTCAGACAGAGCGCGTCGCTATGCACAGGCATCTGAGCCAAGTCTTCTCATCCCATACAGAAACTTATTTGAATGCAATATGCTTTGTCTGGAACTCCTGATGCTCTCACACACCAGGGGTGGGAAGTGTCTGGACTGCAGATGGATGAGCTCTTCTAAGCTATCAGTATATATGCCTCATTCCCCTTTTTCCAACCCTGGGAAAATCTGCCTGTAACAACGGGCAAGGCCATTTCAACGGCACCGTTTTCATAGACACTGCCTCGGTACTGCGGTACTGCATGCAGAAGAAAGGAGCAATGTATGGCCTTCTGCAGCAGAGGTCAACACAGGAGAGCATTGCTGAGATGATCCGCGCTCTGGGGGCACTCATGATTTCGTCTGGCTTTGGGTTTTAGTATCTTATCAATTTTCTTTGTTTAGCACAACACTAGCAGTGTTCAAAGAGAGGGAAAACACTGATCAAAGAGCAGAAAATTCACGTGGTAGAAGACAAGCAAGCAAGCATTTTTTCCCTGTAATTTTTTCAGATGACTTAACAAACATGCTGCTAACAGTCTTACAGATAATTTCTCTCAATACAGAGCCACAACAGAAGATTTTAACAACATGCCAGTAGCAAGCACAAAAGCTGAGGACTGTTCTATTGCTTTTGTGATACATGCATGGAAACCGAACTTGTTCAAAGAGGTCCTGTGGGTGGATTTATAGCGAAGGCCAAAATAAACTGCTAAACACTACAGTGCCTGCCAAGAGCAGTGTGTGTCATGCACTTTGGAGAGCAAAGAAGCATTTGAGCTGTATGTGAGAGTGGGCATGGGCAGGATGACAGATGATGCATTCAGTTTAGAATTACCTTCTGTTGAGTGTGCACAGCAAACCCAGAAAACAGCGACAACAAAAAAGAACAAAAAAATCAGAAATACAATACCACTACAATTACTAACAAAGAGGGCCTGCTGAAAAAAAAAAATGAAACATTCTTCTTTTGAAAATCCATTTTCTTCACAGTTGTATTTTTTTTTTAAGCACTGTTTTTGGTAAAATTTACCATTGCAGAAAACCATGTTGTTTAAGTCTTAGTGTTTAAACTGAATTGACTCAACCTACTGAGCCTGCCTGAGCTGTTGTCATGCTCCTATGGCAGCTATGTCCCCACCGTCCCTTACTCACTGGACTGCATCCCCCGGAGCAGCCCTGCACAGTGCACTGCCACGCCACGCAGAGCTAGAGCTACAGAGGTGGCTGGTCCCTGCCAGCGCCCCAAGAATGCCACATGCCTCCCACACACACAGCAACTGACTTCTCTCAAACCACTTCAACAATTCCCTCAGTGGAAAGCCTGCTGTGGTTTTTCATTATACCACATGTTTTAATCCTTTCGCTTCATATATCTGCTCAGAATAGAAACAGAAGAGAAAAATGTTGGTTTTCCTAATAAAATAGCATAATTTAAAATAGCCTGTCCTTGATACCCAGCTTCCCAGGCCATTAGAGCTAGCAAATTCCCAACAGCCATCACGCAATGTCAAGTTAATTGCCTTTACATTTCAGAAGAGCACAACTAGCATTTTTGCTATTAAAAAAAATGATGCCACTGAAGGCCTGTTCTATAACATTCCTTCACGCAGTATTTTTCAATTCAGATGTTATCTTTCTTTCATAGATATCAAGAAGGGAAGACTCCATAAATTCTGGCTCATGTCCTTAGGGTCTATATGTTTAATTCCTCTCTCATTTTGCTTTTGGAACAGAACTTGTCTCTCTTCCACAAATTTTCTGCTCAACTGTCAGGCCATAAAGAAGGAAAATACTACTATAGTATTTTAGAAGTCCTTGATGCCTTTACAGAAAATACAGCAAAGTTTTGTGAAAAGTAAAAAAATAATTTAAAAAAAACCCAAACAAAACAAAACACAAGAAACCCAACCAACACACCAAAATTAAAAAAAAAAACTGTACAGTGAAAATGGGGCCTAAACATACACGGTTCTTACATGGAGCAAAATTATACTACAGGACTTTCTGAACTCATACAGATAGACAAGTAAAACACAAACTATGTTCATTCCAGTTTCCAGTTGATCTGATACTACAGAAGAAATATTTCCTAGGTTTATATGAAATTTTATATGACCCTTAAATCAAGGATTCATAACTGTAAAAAAAGAAAAATAGTCCTTATACTAACCTTACTTGACTTTAGGACCTTAATTTGTTCTTCATAAACTGTGTCTTTATTCTTTTCCAAAAACCCTTCACATTGATATTCCACCTGAAAACCATAATTTTACAAAAAAGTAAGTATTAGAAGTGCTTAATCAGGATATTTGGCATAAAATTCACCAGCTGCAACATTCATATTTATACTAGATAATTCTTGTGGATGTTGAAAATATCAGCTCCCAAGTGCATCTTTGTTAAATACATTTTAACAAAGTTAAATAAACGTAAAACATTAAAACATATCGAGATGAATACTGTTATGCCTTATACCACACACATTTCACTGCTGAGACGCTTGTGGTAAGACAGCATGACTGAATGGTTACAGTAAAGGTGAAGGATCAAAGCGTGCGCTGTGCATCTCCTTCACTGAAGTTATCTGGGCTGCAAAACTGTGCGAAATCCAGATGCAACTGAGAATAAAGTATCTCATCTTATTGCTGAGAGGTAATAAGTAGATCTGCCTGCAGCTTATTATGAAAATGCCTCATTTGTACTCAGAAAGACAACCTTTATCAGAAGTAACAGGAAGTCTGAATGTTGTGACAATACATAACATTCTCTACCACAGGGCCACAGAGCCTCCTGGACCAAAGCACAGCCAGAGCATCAGATAACAACCTCATACTTATTTCACTGTCCTAACCAAGGCTGAACAAATCTCAAAAAATATTGTCAAAAGTCTGTACCTTAGAATTCCATATTAACTAACATAAGCATGCTAACTGTCATGAAGTGTCTCATGCTAACTCTTCAATCTTGCATCAGCAGAAGTATAGACTACAAAATACAGGAGCAGACCCGTACAGCAATTTTGTTCTTTCAGAGCAGATAGATTGCCAGCCATCAGCAGCCCCTCTTTCAGTACATTTATTGGTGCTTATGCGACGACACTATACCCTGAGCTGCAAAACATTTCAAAGAGCTCCTAGGTGGGAAGAAGGCAGAGGATCTCCCCAAGGTCTCTGCCAGCTGAAAGCCCACTCTGAACATCACCTCGGTATCGCTCATGTTCTTACTGCAGGAGACGATGCCACGAGAGGGCAGCAGAATCTCTGCCTTCTCCCAGAGAACACATCAAGGCACAGAAGCTACTAACCTGCCAGCTACAGCTTTATTCTTTCCTTCAAGATGTCTGCATGCATTCACCTAAGCACACAGGAAAGCATATAACGCTTAGCACAGACAGTGCACCAGAGCTCAGAGCTTTGCCAATACCTGCCTGGAACTACTGTCAGCTTTCCTTGGCCCTCACTGCTCAGACTAGGCGTAGGAAAGCCTTGTTTTCATATATCAAAGTTTAGCCTAACGAACAGTATATGAGATATTAACTCAATCCTTCTTATTCTCTCATCCACCAAATAAAACAGAACTCGAGTTACAGAGGTTTTCTTGCTGCTTTCGTTAAGGTAACACTAGATGCAACAAGAACAGGAACCCTCTTCTGCACACAAATTCAAGAGCCCTCAAAGAAACAATGTGGAAGCGAATAAAGGCCTCCAACCCCCATGTCAGCACTTACAGATCTACTGATAAGAATCCCAGAGCTTCTCCAAATTTTTTTCAACAAAGCTGACAATACTCTGAGGCAGCTTCTTTGTTTAACAGCACAATTATCTTAAACAGGATGCTTACATTTTTTATCATATTTTAACCTGAGGAGTTGCTCAGTTTGATGACACACTGTGAGAGCTGAACCACGTATGCACTCCACTGAGATACCCCTCATCCAGTTTCCTAGAAATAGCTGTTCACTGACCAGAAGCGGTGAGGGCGGGAGCAGCACATACTGCTCCAGCGATAAGAAGGGTGTGTTAGCCTCTTTCCTGTTGGCACAGTAAGATGGCAGCAAAACCAACATTGTTTTGTTATTGCTCATTAGCTAAAACTACACTGAGACATATGATTTTTCTGTTTTGTGTATTTCTGTAGCATAATTGGAATCGATACAGTTATGCTGTGAGTTGCAAATACACTAAGCCGTCAGGTTTTGAAAAAGGATGGTTGGTGGTTACAGGATGTGACAGGAGTCAGGAGCTCTTGTTTGTGTTCCTGGCTCTGCAGAGCTGCCAGGTCAAGTTTCTTCTCCCGAACAGGTGCACAGGCAGGCACACATTCTCCAAGAAGCCGAGTAAAAGCAGGGATGTGGCTACCCAGTCGCTGCCTGCAGCAGCTGGCCACCCCAGGATCCCCTCCCACACACACCAGCCATTGAAAGAGGTACTGGAGGAAAAGTCCTTACCTTGTCAGCAAAGTGCTTGATGATAAAAGCCTTATTTGACAAACGTGGTTTTTCAAAGAGGGCACATTTATTCAAATGAGTATTGTACAGTTTTTGGGCCCAAGTGTCATCTGAGCCTTTTGGCATCTACAGAAGAGAACACACAGCCATTTAAAATGTCTCGAAAACTTTTCAGTAACAAAAGAAACTAAGAAGACAGAGGATAATACTTTGTGGTTTGCTTTCAAACTCCAACTCCTCAGATTTCCAGCACTGCCATAAGCAAGGCAGCCAGTAACTGGCTATGCACTTGCCTATCTAATACTCTGGACTGAGCATAGCCCAGCAGCAGGTGTAGCTGCTGTGTGACACATACAATGCTAATAACGCTTGCAGTGTCACAGAACTGAGGGCAGGAATCCAAGAAGTACGTTTTCTGTCTGAACAGCATCTCAGCAGGTCAGAACTCATCCACCACCAGTAGAGATTTATTGAGATGCTTTGTGACACACAAGAACCCCAAGCTGGGTTTCCACTCAAGCAGACACCACATGCCACCCCCTGTACATGGTTTGGTGTAAGTTGAACTAAGATAAAAGACAAAAGGTGAGACACCAAGCAAGAGGCAATTTGGAGAAATCTGGAAATCTGTACTTGCTACACTCAGGAAAGAAAAAGTTGCCAGAGTGAAAACAAAGGTTGATCAGAGACCAGAAACAGATACAGATTCATGATAGAGAGGAGGTGAAGAAAGCATGACGAAGACCATTTTTTCTCCTCCTCTAACTGCCAGTTCTGTTTTTATATTCTCCAAATCCTTTCAACAGCAGAGTGTCAAAATGATGGCTGTATGCAGATGACTTTTTCCTGTGAAGCCCCAGAAGCAGGATGGCTAATGACATCTTTCTCTATGAAAGCCCTTGAACACATACAAACCTTGCACTCCTCATCCAATAGATCCAGAATTCCCATTTTGGCCTCTATGAGGTTTATGCAAGGCTGATTGTCATAGAAATCAATCAAGGTCCATGGAATTTGTTCCTTCATATATTCTTCTTGTTCCAACTTAAAGACATGCTACAGGGAAAAAAGAAATCAGTTTTCTATGAAATAAAATGCATAATAAATCCATCAAACTCTCACTTGAATTCATCTTGGCACATTTATCCAGGCTGTTAGGGGACACACTAGTTCAACCCAATAAACCCTTTAACAGGTAAGTGTATGAAAAATAAATTAACCTGTTTTCCTGGCCTAAAAACAACAGACTAAATTAAAGTACTCATCCATATTCTCTGCAAATAAGGTCTACTTTTTCCTATCTTTTTATTATATTGTCTCACAATTACTATAAGCGCTTTTCTCTTATTAAAAAACAACACAAAACCCAGTAGAACTCTCAAGTGCAGGAATAGCAAGTTATAAAGTACGATGTGCCATGCATTTATGAGTTTGAAGTTATAAATACTGCTCTATTTCAAGTAAAATTTCACTATAAATACTTTTGTGTCTCCTTGTAAAAGAACAGAGCTCCATTTTCTCTTAAATGGCTGCTGATTTTTTCCTAAGATGACTCATTGCATTAAAATTTACTCTTCAGCAAAAACCTGCAAGAATGACTCCAGCAGTAATAGCACAAGAAACCCTTTAAGCAAAATTTTGTGGAAGATATATCTGGTACGAACATCCATAACAATGTAGTCGTATATTTATTCAAAAATATTATCACAAAAAACCTGCACAGCTTTAATGGAACGTGCGTACGAGACTAATTAAAACTTCAGGAAAAAAAGACAATAAGATACTAAAGCAGGCAAGCTGTGGTCTTAATAGCACAAGCACTGTTTTCAAAAACAAAAAAGTCTGCTGATTCCAGGTATTTTAAATGACGTTTTCTCTCCCATTTAAATTTTAATGCAGATTTCCTGGTGTGGCAGGCAGCGCTGGGCTCTGCCCATAACCCACCAACGCCTCGCAGCTCTCTGGCACACATCTGTCAGGCAGCAGAAAACCTCCCTGACAAAGCGCTTTATGCCTTTATTTCATTAGCTTAACGCCATCCTTTCCAAAGCAGCGCTCCATAACCGCGCCCGCGGGAGCTGTGCCCACCCCGGCGCCGAGGCAGCCCCTGACAGGAAAGCCAGAGGCAGCATCTCGTTGGTGGGTCACATCCAACCCAAGTCCTGAAAGAAAATGTAAAACCATTTCTTCACTGTAAAAGAATTAGCAATTCTGTGGTGAAAAATATCTTCAGACCTAATTTTCCTCACAGGCTGCTGTGGAGACACCAGTGGTGACCGGGCGGTCCCCGAGCACCCTGCAGCGCCCTACTCTCCGCTGGGCTTGGGCCACCCCGGGCGGCATGTGAAGGCTTGCTGGCTGCCACCACACACAGGGCTTTAATTTAAAGCAACTTCCACCCCATGTACCTGCATGGCACCCAATGAGTCCGTGTCCACCGGTGCTGGGTTTGGCAGCTTGTAAGGGCACCAACACAAAAGCCCTGTCACCCTGTCCTCCGTGAGACGAGCACTTACAGCAACAGCACGAGATGGAAGGGAACAGGGGACAGTGATCTTTAGCAAAGAAGCAAACCCTTCCCGTTCTTTCAGTGGCAAGGTTTTTGCTTTAGAGCTGAGAAAACTCCAAGATACCTTGCACTCAGCAGTTACAACATTCCACTTACAGAGCTGAAGCCAGCTGTGGCACTACCCGCACGGAAAGGGCACGCCGGGGCTGGAAAGCCTGGCCTCCGCTCCAGCACCCGGCTTACTCCCCACCATGCATCCCTGCCGCTGGGATGAACAATGGTGCAAGGGGATCCAGTCCTGCAAGCACACGCTGCCATGGATGCTCGTAAAGAGAGTTCAGAGCTATTCCCGTACTGCAGCACAGCCTAGCAACAGACCTGGCATAAATTACTTGCCTCATCGTTATGCAGGTAAGATATATAACTGCAAACGTCACTAAGGCTGAGGAGAGAGAAAGAACCGTGATCTCTCTGGAGGAGGGGGAAGAGGCGTCTCTTGCCACACGTCAGTCATCAACTTCAGGATGCAGCTGAAAACCCTCAAAAAATAATGCCGGGAGAGGAAGCGCGGGTGGCAAATTTCCAGCAGCAAAGCCCTGCTCTCTGCTGCCCGTGCACAGGCTCTCACTGGAGGTTACAGAGACACCGCTAACTCCAACTTCATCTGCACAGTGCTCTCACTGACAGGCAATCTCAGGGTCTTAATTGCCAAGCACCGCTTCTGTCTTATAATTGTTACTGTGATCGGAATTTCAAATAGTCCCAGAGCAGCAGTTAGTCATAAAATCTATTTCTAGGAGATAGTCGATCTTTTGCCATCCCCCAAAGCCCACAGCCAGGACAGCTGCTTAATAGACTGAAGGAATTCATTGTAACCACTGGGGACCCAATTAGCAGAATGGACTTGGGCGAGGCAAAAGGGAAGAGTCACTTCCTACTTACCATATTGAACTGCTGCTGCAGTTTTTCATTGGCGTAGTTGATACAGAACTGTTCAAAGCTGTTGATTTCAAATGTTTCAAACCTAAAATATGCAGATACTCAAAATTACTAGTGCAGTGAAAAAAACAGATTACATGACCCCATAATTGTAAATTCCCTCCCTCCAGTCAAATTCACCGCATTATTCCAGGCACAAACAACTGCAAATCAAGCAGCAAAACACACAGGGGAGTGACAAATTGCAGTACACAGGCAATTCAGTGATGCTCCCTCTTTAGGCAGGGATTAGGAACACAGGGAACGGATTGATGTTCCTGGAGAACATTAGTTATCTTTGTCCTCTCTGGAAGTGCCACCCTGGAGGAACCATGAGATGTCAACTCCCTTGTAACTTTCCCCAGTGCAATACATAAAGGAACTACCAACAGCAAAAATCTGAAATCCCACTATAAATGTCAAACCTGAAAGTCAAGACAAGGCTCTTAGATAGCATGTCAAAACTAAACACCTACTTCCTTCAGCTGGAAGAAGCAGTTGCTAAAGGTTTGGAGTTTTTTGTGTAATCACATAGCGATGTGATAAAGACAAAGGCGCTTTGCAGTAAGATAATTACATAAGAGGTGTCATATCTCTGACAAAAAGACTCACCCATAGATGTCCAACACTCCAATGAAAGAATGCTGTTTTACAGTTGTGTGAAGGGCTTTGTTCACATGATCTACAATCCAGTTAAAGAGATTAGCATAGATATGTTTGGCAAGTGCATCTCTGGCATTGATGGCATGAAGTTTAGAAATTGGCTTGATGTAGGTTTCGGTGGCAGTCGCAAGCTTCCTATGGCAAAGCCAGTGGGCCATCTCTTCATACTCCACGCCCATGAGGTCACAGAAGATGGTGAGGGGTTCATGCTTGGGCTAATAAAAACGATCTCATTAGTCTTGAAACAGTATTACCAATAGCATATATGCAATCATGCAACCAGAAGAACTGCCTGCCTGTCTGCAGTGATCCAACAATAAGCTGCAACAGCAGCTTCCCCAGCTCTTCCTCCTTCAAAACATAACAAGTTCCCTCCCCACTTATCACATTCACATAAAATAGTGAATCACAGTTTACCCCAAAGGCATTTTACTATTCTTGTGTTCATCAAAAAGCCCCACAAAGGGAACCTGCAACCTTCACAAAAATTAACCAGCTGGCTTCACAGGGATGGACTTGGTAGTTTTAATTCTCATAACTGTCTCAGTTTTGAGTGAAGAAGCTAGAGAAGCGCAGAGGACAGGACATCAGCTGTGTGTTGGGACAGAATGGACTACAGCTCCTGAGCGGCGCTCTCATCTGCTCATATACATCCACCGCAGGGAGAGACGGGCAATAGGGCATCGCAGCCCAAGCCAAGAATGAAGAGGAAGAAGTGTTGAAGGCCTTTAGTGATCTGGTCTCAGTATTTCACACCATATTTTCTCAGTGAATTCTGGAGACAAACATTAAGAGATTGGAGCACACAAATTATATTCTCCAACTCTCAAACTGGACTGTACAAGTTAAAAGAATGACCTTTGTTTAACTGGGTAAAATCAACGAGCAAGGCTTGTACACTGGGATGGGTATGTAAGATTTCTGCCTAAAAATCCATGCAGAGTTAAGATACTACACTTTGTGACTAACAAGCAAACCAATAACTAGAAATCAAGGAGGACAGACAGGTCTTTCCTCCTAAGGAACTCCCCTAACACTACTTCCTCATCACGTTCACTTTGGACGCAGTGGCTCACAGCATGCTGACAAGCAGCGTCTTGACAAGGACAGATTGCAGGGGACTGTTACTACATGCCCAGTAGCTTCAGGTACATCATCTTTATTTTCCCATTTCCACATCCTTCTGACTTCTCTGGGGCTTCTTCTATCCCTCACAGCTGGTCCCATGACATTCCAGTTAACTGAGCCTGTCTCCTTTCAGTTTAGCCATACCATTTTAACTGGCTCAGAAGACAACAATAAAATAAAAATAATAATGAACACTGCACAAAATAATGTCACATTAGGGTTACTCAAGCTGACATCAAACAAACTGATTCATTCACACAGCACCATGCAGAGCCCTTTGCTGAGCTCCCAGAAGCAGCACCATAGGATCACCATGCCAGTGCTTCCCAGGCAGACCAGTCTGCGGAGCAACAGAGCTCTGCAGTGACACGGCTGTTGTCAGAGAACAGCACGGCTCAGGTAGCAAATGCCATTGAGCAGACATTCGCCCCTGCCTGCTAGATGTTTACCCCATCAGGATAGGATTGCAGCGTGGTACTAGCTCATTCAGGGGGATTCGTGCACTGGAGATACCCATTACCCACAGGCTAGCTCATCATGTCCTGGGGCTCATCAGCTTTCTACCTGTGATCGCTAAATGATGCTTTCTTTGTAGTGAAAACCTTTTTTAAGACACACCAAAGAGCCAGACTATTGCTGTGGTTTCACAGCAGCTATCCATGAGACCTCATGGACAGACAGTGTCAGACCAGTCACACTGGTCATCCAGGACCCAACAAAGGATCTGCTGTCTCAGCTCCAGAAACTGACTGCAGATTCTCGAGGAAGCGACTGATAGTAAAATGGGAAAAAAAACTCTGCAACCGTTGCTACTATTTGAAGAGAGAGAAAGATGAAGGCTGAGCAGTCTAGCAGTAGACATTAAAGGAACTGGTCACTTGGGAATCCAAGGAAGGGAAGAGAGTGACAAGCCAGACATTTTTTGTTCCTCATCTCCAGAATATGGACTTCAGTAAGAAGTCTTGGTCTTCACTCGATGAGTTTTTTTCAGATCAGACTATGCAGTCCTCATTGCTGACTTCCACAAAAGTAAAAAATTATAAAACTATGACACTTAGATGAGTCACACGAATCATATCTGTATATCCTATACTCATGTCTAGACATCCCAGAGCACTTTGCGAAGCATTTGCTTTGCAATTATTTAGGCCATTTTGGCATTTAACATAAAAAAATTCTTGCAAAACATTTACTGTGGACAAGGCATGTATTCATGTAGAAATATAAAGATCTAGACACCTGCCCAGGACTTCAAAGCTAGTCTGTCTGGTAGAATTTTCTAGGACAGATCAATTACAGTTTTGAAACAAAACTAAGGCAGCCACTGTTATAATAGAGAGCACTGTCTAAAGCCTCTAAACTGAGAAGAGGTGAATCCATCTGCAAAAAGAACTGTGAAACGTTAACAAATTAGAAATAAACACATTGCTTGCATTTTTATATTGTTACTCTTTTTCAGAAGAGGTCCCTGCAAACAAGCAGAAGGCAGAACTGTCAGAGTAGAAATCACTCTCTTCAGCTCATCTACTACTCACAGGAATAGTGCAACTGTCAGAATCCCGAGATGCAAACTCCACATTGCCCAAGTGAAGGATGCCAGCAAGGATTCGAAAAATTCCCATCTGGTAGGAATCACTAATCCCTGAAAAATGATGAATAAAACATTTTGAATGGAGAGAGAAATAAAGAACCATAAGCTACAGTTGATGAAAAATTTTATTAAAAGAAAAAAGGTGACCGCCATGTGGTTTTTTTGCCATTTGACAGTACTGCTTGGCTCCACTTCCATTAAAAACATTCTACAATCAGATGCAAAAAAAATCCATTAAAATGAACTACTTAACTTGCTGTTTCAAAGTGCTTTGTCAGTGACCTCCAACACTGTATATGCTACACCAAGGGAATCCACCATTTATGTCACATAATGTGTGCCCCTTCTACACTAGACATGTGATTCCACTGCAATTTAAATACCTTCTTAATGTAACAAAAATATCTCAGCCCCAAAGTCTATCAAACTCTCCGGTTTGTAAACACAACAGAGTATGAAGAAAATACATGCAAACAACATAGAGAAAACTTGCTAGTGTATCAAATTTGGGATATGACTGTGTTTCACAAATTACCTAGCAAAGTGCAGGCTTGCCTAGTGTTTACCATTTCTTTAGCATCATCGACACCATCAATCACAGGGCTTCCACCTTGCTTTGTATAGTGAAAGTAATTTGCATTTCCTGTAAGAGAAAAAACAAGTGTTATACACACACTGATGCAGAAGTTCACAGCACATCTGCAAAGCTGTGTAATTATTAAATTGCTCTTGGCAGAATCCATGATTTGAAATATGTCAGTATATTTTTGCCTTCTGGCTCACAGGGCCCACCTATTATGGAGAAGAATTTTTTCAAGATTTAACAGTGCAAAGAAGTATTCTTAAACTACCTGGTTCCTGCAATAGGCCCTTCAAGCATATTCTCTACATAACCTTGGCTCAGACTTCCACACCTGTGGAACAGTAACTTTGGAAGGAATTATTCTCCACATCTGAGCCCACCATCCAAGTGGTAGATGCAGAGTTGAAAGCAGCAGCACTTTGGAATTCTGTGGCAGATATTATGATGCTATTATTGCATCAGGATATTTTAAAAATTCTATTTTGCTCATTTTCTTCTTGTTTCTAATTTATGGTCTGGTTCAGTCTTATGAGTATCTGTGCTACGTTCAGCCTGAGAAGCCAGGTTGGGGAACTGACAGCTTCCTGCCACTCTGAGGACAGCACTTGGCTTCAGTGGGAGAGCAGTAGCTGTGTAAGTAGCTCTCCTGGGTACTGTGTAATTTCCTACAGTTTCAGCAGCCATGCTTCCAGCTGCAATAACAGACTCCTTTTCTTCTGATCTGATAAGGTTTCAAGAACGCTGAAAGAGGTGATGCTAAATGGCTTCTTTAGTTATAATTACATCAGTTCCTTTCTTTCCTGTATCAGCAGATGTGAATCCTAAATGTGCCAGGAGAGTGAAGAAGAGCAGAGAAACACTTTAAATCAGAACAATATTTCAGAAATCAGCACTGACAGGCTGTGCAATTTTCCCACTATGAAGCTAACTTTTAAAAATATACAAGAAGCACTGAAATGTATATGGAATTTTAAAAATAATGAGGCGATTGCCTGTCCCAAGGTGGTCATCATCCCTTTCTTTTACCAAGTACCGGTTCTTGTGAAATGAGAAACCTTGCCTTTATCAACATTTTGATTTGAAAAATGAAAAAGTTCACTTATCAGTTTTGTGATCACCAGGTTAGCAGAGACGGTAAAGTAGTTGTTGGTAACAGCCCAAGAGAAAGTATGCAGATGCAAAATAAGCCTTTCAGGTGCTTATACCAGATACAGCAAAATTCTCCAGTAGCTGGAGCCACAGAAAAAAAGGTTTTAAAGGATCAAGAGAAGAGAATTTCACCCTCACGACTGGAAAGCTACTCTGGAATCCAGGACATAGTAAGTCCTAGTGATTACAACTGCAGTGCATAAGAGCATGCTGAATAAACAAATCCGTTACTTTAGTTTTATCTAAAAACCACAAAGTCTGAGGTCTGCCATTTTAGTTATTTTCAATATATTTTAGTATTTGGAGGTTTCAAAGTTTAGAATTTAAAAGCCAGCAATTTCTCTGTTGCTTCTAGGGCTCAAAAAACCCAGAGATGCTGCTTTGTACCTACAGTTGCACAACACAATGAATGTGAATTTCATACCTAAACGCAGAGTTTTAAACTCAGGTAATGCTGCGGAGGCACAAAGTTGGTAAAAGATGTGGTAATTTCTCTCCTCTTCTGCCTTTAAAAATAAAGGAATTGATTATTTTTCACAACAAGTGCCAGAAACATCCATGAGTAGAAAATAATTATTATGTTCAATGCTTTCTCTAGCATTACATTATGAGCATAGAAACCACATGAAAAAAGAAAAGAATCAGCATCTATCATTTCCTTCTTGATTAATTTAATCCATTTTCAACAGCAAGAAGCATGCAGACATTTTCATTTCAAAAAAATGTACGATTTCACTTTTCAGAACTGTGGATTACTATTAAATATAGATCAGCGTTCTATAGGTGGATGAAATGATCGTACTTAAAAGCTTTTCATTTTCCAAAAATAACTAACACCATTCGCCTCAGCATTTATAGTAGGCTGGTGAAGGAAGTATCTTTCTTGCCAAGGCAAAGCTGGAATTTTAAAATGAAGGACAAACACAGCTAAGAAGGTTATGACTCATGACCAACACCATAATTCTGAACTTAAGCCCTCTAAATTTCATAACAAAAAAAAAAAAAAGAAGAAAAATACTCTCTTCCAGATAAGAGAGACTTCTTGCACACGGTTTATGTTTAAAATACACAGCAGTACTTCACTCAATACCCCTACATAATGCAAACTGTAATTACTTGTTGGGTACCTTTGGGCAGCCAGTCAAGGGTAAGTCCATTTTTACTGAGCTCTAAACTCTAAGATAGGCAAAGATGGAGAGGAAGTGTGGGAGACAAAAAGGTTGTGGATTGGTTCAAGTATGAAACACCCAAATGAAGAGTTCAAGAAAGATTAAATGACATAATCTCATTTGCCTAAATAATGGCAATTAAGACTCATTCGTAACTATTGTGATAGCAGCGGTTTTTAACAAGAGACTGAAAGTGAGGCGAGATGGCAGCTTGACAAACCACAACAGAGCTCTTCCTGAGCAGGAGTGGTTTCTGCCAGGTTTTGAAGCCCTATTCTATAACGCTATGGTAAGCACAAATGCATATGTAGTAGTGCACTGAAGGTATTTCATGTTTAAATACACAGCCTTTGTAATACACATTTTACAACTATGAATAATTCCTATAATGAAGGGTTGACTTGGTTTGCCTTTTCTCCCCGCTCCCCAAACGTGCTACATTACAAATACAGTATTACAGCCATCTCTTTGGAAAGATAATTAGTATCAGCAGGCAATAGCTTTTTTTTTTTTTTTGCATAGTCACACATATATACAGTAAGATTGCACCAGTATTACCTGAAACACCACTCTTGATTTTTCCAAGAGGTAAGTTCTCATGTTAGCACCAATGATTCGATACCTCTTATCAAAACCAATTTCAATGTATTTCCCAAAGCGACTGCTGTTGTCATTCCTTGTAGTTTTGGCATTTCCAATAGACTGAAAAAAGGGAATACTGTAAAGGTTAAACAGCTTTTAGAAATTATCAAATCTACTTAATCATCTACATGGCTCATAAACAATTAACAATATTAATTTTGTCCTGGTTTCAAAATAAGAATTTAATAAAGAAAGATGTCTGCCTGGTCAGCAAGTTACATCAAAATAGGGTTATTTCATTAACACAAGATCGGGAGCCGATCTTCCAAGCAATGATTTCACTTTTGCATTTTATTGTTCTCCAAAGGCTTTTAAAAGCAATTAAGGAGAAAAACAGAATGCTCACATACTCACAGATTTCTTCTAAGAACTTAATAAAACTAATCTATGATTCTATGGTTCAATAACAATTATTTCAGACTGTGTATTTTCATATATGTATATGTACAGATATATGTATAGTACCTCTGTAAGTCTACCTACCGTAAACCCACAGTCAGCAAACAGTCTCTATGTTCTAACAGCTTATCATTACTCTATACTCAATCATATTTCCAAACTACTTCTGCAAAGATATAATTACAAAATACTCACCGTGTGCCTAAATACAATTTTAAAATAAACAGGTACAGACCCGTGTCATTTGCCTGAAACTGAACCCCTTCCACAGCACTCGGCTACTGATTCAGGAAACTGTCTTCAACGCTGCCCTACGTACCTAACCTTCTTAGATTAATTCAATACAGCTTCATACGCAATAAACACTATTTATTATACTTCCTCTATAATACGTGGCCTTGGGATGCCCAGGGCAAATGACGACCCTGGTTCCTGAGCGATCTTGGTGCACCCCTGCCTCACCTCATCGGCGCTGGGACTCACCCCGCAACAGGTACCAGCCGGACAGGTCAGAATTCAAGGCATGCAAATCACAACATGCTGAACTTCAAAGAAAAGCACTTTCTCTTCTCAATTAGATCATGTCTTAGACATCATATAGCAATTCACCTTCCCAAAAAAATCCTAAAGACATCTCTGTATCAAAAGGAACAATATTTGGAGTAATTCAGATAGAGCACACTGCCTTTTATCATACGCCACTGAATGTATGTTCCCAAGAACCGAACTCTGAAGGGCACCACAACTAAAGAACACAGAGTTATACCTGTGTCCTAGTTTCCTGGTGTGCATAGCCATCCACAGGCACTCTGTACCCAAATAAAACTTGGGAAAAACAGATGAGGGCAAATAGCAATGACGAATATTGGCATTCCAAATCTGTACACAAAAGGCCAGTGAACTGGTAAGGGCTGGCTGGGCGCAGCACGGGAAGTGGGGACTAGACTTTCAGAAAACCTGTAGCAGCAGCAGCAGCAGCACACACGCTTGACCGAGCACATGCCAAAGCAGGTATCAGATGAACGGTTCTGTAACGGATGTAAGAACAAACTGCAACTCTGTAGTCCTAATAAAAACTGAATTTCTTGTGTTTTAAAATTATCGCTACTGAGATATATTTTGGTGGTGGTGGTAGCAATATAATACTACAGTATTTTCAGAAACCAATTATTACTTTGAAAGATATTTCTTATAAAAACAGTCAAGAAAGTATTTGGTATTATAAGATTGCTTACCAGAGTACATACTAAGCTGCACAATTCACACAGCTATACAGGGTAACAAAGAACGAGAGGCAGGACACTACATAAACAGATGGGGTTTGAGACTTGACAATTTCCACATTTGCAATACAAAAACTGTAGTTATTGACTACAAAACTAATTATTCAAACAGATGCTAGAAATGTATAGTAGTCACTTGATATTAGAGCATATTTAGTAGGCAAAGATGACCTGAAATTCTGACACTAATGACGGCAGCTCATAACATGCTGATGTTTAGGTTGTCCAAATACAAATAAAAAAATAAAATTACCTTCTGCTCCTAAGATTTTACAATCAACTTAGCAAATGAGGAGTTTCCTGTTTCTAAACTGAATTACTCGTTTTCTTCCTAATCTACATGAGTTAATTTGTGTTTCTGCTGATTTATCAACTTGAGAGTTTGAAACATTAATTTTCCTATCTTAGAGTCAGTCTCTACAACAGATTTCACAACACTCACTCTAAAGCTTATTTAAAGTTCAAGTGTTTGAAGTTAAAAGGATACCTTTCATCCACTTATAACAACGTTTAAAGTAATTGAAATTTTAGATATTCCCAGGTTCATGAAATTGTTGTTATCCCTAGAAAATAAAAATAAAGCACCAGCATTGTTTTCTAGTGGATAAAAAAAAAAAGGTATGGATGGGAAGTCCATACCAAACTAGAGCCATTTCTAGTCCTCTATCTAAATCTCTTTGTTTTGGAAACTAAATCAGACACAATTAGTGGTGAGCTGATGGCCACTGATTGGAAGCTGGGGTGCAAGGAGCGAGAGAGGATGCTTGGTTTAGGCTCTGAGACCAAACCAAAGTGGCGCAGGGAAACCTGTAGACAGTTTGCGTTTCACCCAGCAAACAAACAGCAAACTGCAGACCCCTTGTGCAGTCTCTTACCACAGCTGTCACTTAGCAGACAGGCGGTGAGGATGCACCCACCCGCCTGGCCCCAGGTACCACCTCCACGGTGTGCAGGGGGAGGCAGAAGGGGTGTTTGACACCCCTGGTCCTATTACCCACGTACCGAATCTCAGCGTGGCCAAGGATGGCAGGACACTTTGCAAACACTGGGGTAACAAAAGGAGTACTCTGAGATCGGCTCCCACCTGCAAGACTGATGCTTCTCCCCAGGGCCCAGGCTGCTCCCCCCAGGGCAGGTGCAGCTCAAGACAAAGCGCAGGTCCCCTGGCTTCCTCCCATGGCTGGACATTTTGATCCCTCAAGAGCAGAACCCACTGCCCATCACAGCACAGCTTGTTTTATCCCACAAACAGTTCCAAAAACACCACACAGCACCACAAACCAGGCACAATTACCTTGTGACAGAACACAGACAACTGTGATGGGGCAGCTATAGTTTGAGTATCATGAGCTCGTCATGCCAGGAGGAAAGAAGGAATAAAACATAGTTTATTTTTAAAAATGCCTGAGAAAGAAAACAATGGCAGCATTTTGCATTTCACATTTCACTGTGCACACTCCATTTACTCATGTCTATCCACTGATACTGATACACTATTGCACGGAGATGTTAAACATCTACCACGGCATCAGCTTCCCTAAGCATTTTCTTAGGTTGTCGATAGACACACACATGTGCGTGCCCACGGACAGTGCTACTTCTCTCAAGGAATTCCCCCAAGGCTGTTTCTCTCTGATGAATCATTTCTTAATGTAGTTCCTTAACTTCAGCTACAACTTGAATCTACACATGTAGAAAAAGGAGAAAAAACAATTCAGATGAGCCTACAAAATGTTTTCTGCTTGGCCACAACATCAGAATTACAGCGTCTCCTGAGCTTCCCAGAGAACAGAGATCTGAAGCAGGAGGGAACTGTACATCTAAGAGTCTATGATTCTATGTTATCTCAGTCTATCGCCAGCACCTACACTTCCAAACCAATGGCTTTGGGACTTGACTACAGTTAGTTACACAAATTTTCAGAACTGAAACATTAGTCTGAGCTTATTATAGCAGAATTATGTCTTCTGTTGTGTTTTTCCCCTCTGAAAGAAACTGTGTGCATCTCATGTAACTTTCCTTTCTCAGTCTATCTTCTCTAACAACATTTCCTAAAATTGAACATTGATTTACTCAACAACTCTCTTCACTTCGAAGGATAATCTACCTGCCCCTTCCATGTGATGTACATGTTTGGTGAGTCAGACGAGAAGATTTAATCTTCTTTGGAATTTCACACACAAAACCAGTCTTCTGTACTTGCATTTGGCCAGCGGTCTGGGAACTACCTACCAGTGTTACAAAGCTGAACACATTTAAAGCAGTATTCATAGAAAAATTATTTTGCTATGTGACATACATGAACAATACATTACCACACATCTTCTCTCAGTCTTTCATAAATACTACACAAAATTATGCCCAAAGTACCTCTTGGTAAATGGATTAAAAACAAAATTTTATTTATTCTAGGTTCTTTGATGCTTAAAAAAAAAAGTATGGAATGCTCTCTCTACTGAATGTTTATGTTAGCCCCAGAAAAATAACTGCAGCTAGTGGGTGGGGGTTAGTGTAGTAGCTCTCTTACCTCCATGATGGGGTTGGAGGCCAAGACTTTCTCTTCAACGTTGGCTTCACTGGCAGACCCACTGACCGTGGCAAAGTACCTCATGGCATACTTAGCAGAGACAGTCTTTCCGGCTCCAGATTCCCCACTGACAATGATCGACTGATTTCGCTCATCTCTAAAACACAAAGACGTTAATTATCAGCTGTTCTCTCAAGGACACCGTTTTTTTTGTGTCCCCAACTTGGCAACAACCCTTCCACCAGAAACGTTAGCAATACCGCAATAATGTGAATGCGTGTGGCAGAAACAAGGTCGTTAGTGAGCAAGCTGCCAGAATGGCTGACCAGACTGCCTGCGGCCAGGGTGCTCGGTCAGGACTGATGCTGCCGCGACAGTCCAGCCAGCCAGCAGAGCTACTCTAGAGAACTCAGCTACTGTAAAGTGCCTGTTACTGCTATCCACTACGTGCTTCTGAAGCTACATCTATCCAGAGCCTGTAGTACAGCACTCCACTAAATTATCCATGCTCATTAGTACAGATCATTAATGCCATCTTACAGATAGAGAAATCAACAGCAGAGGCGGCAACAGAAACCTTTCATCCTTCTGATCTAATCACCAGCTTTTCCCAGATTTGTTCTGAATCTGAAAAATTCAAGCAGAGCTGTTGAGGACACAAATAGCAGCTCTGGAGCAAAAACAATCCCTTTGTTGTGAAGTAATTTATTTTAATTAAAAAAAAAAATCTCCATTTGCTACTAAAACAACTTGCTCTCATCCCAAGGAGTGATCCACCCATAAACCCCAACTGTATGGCTAACAAACATATGACAAAGTAACAAGGATAGAAATTAGCATTTATATAGCTGGAATCTTTTAAAATAAAGAACAGACATGCTTTATACAGTATTTTATATTTCCAAAGCAAAAGAAGTTAAATTATATTTCAAAACACTCCTATGAGCTGGGTAAGTTTAACTCTATCTTACGCACTGGAAAGTGGAGAAAGAAGGAATAAAATTTTACCCCAAAGCTTTACAGAGCTGGGGCTGGAACACAGAAAGTACAGCCAAGCCCCAGACCAGGCTGCACTTACAGCACAGTAACTGTGAATGAAATTTTAGCCACACACACGTTCAGGCAGCACACACACAGTCTGCACGGCCTGCAAACACCTGCTGAGGCCATCCGCAAATGCTATGCAGTGAAAGCGAAGAAATATGCATGGGAAAAATACTTGTGGTTTCTGTAGCCTAAAGGTCCTCTGGAAGATCTGGGCTTCTATTTCTGACATGGCCAAAAAAAAGCTGCTGATGAAATGACGAAGCTAAATTACAGATCACGTTGTTTCTCTCAAGCTGCTGCCAAGCTGTTCCAAAACATTGCCAAGCCCCCACATAAGAGCACAACTTCAGCACCTACTTCGTGTTGTGCAGACATAGGCTAGAGGAGCCTCTGGTCACGTCACCCATCTCCAGGAGAGCCAAAGTGGGATGCATTTAACTAAATGAAGGCACCGGTTGAAGCAGATTTTCCACAGTTTGGTAAAAGGAAATTACTTGAAATGGCTGAGTGCTGATTTAAATGTAATAGGAAAGTGTTAAGAAGATCAAAGCGACCTAATTTTATGTTCTTGACTTCCATTTAACACATGCAATAGGTGCGAATGACTACAGCACAGTTCACACCTTCACACACACCAGGCTGTCAGTCTCAGTGGGAAAGTTGTGGGAAAGCATAACTATCCGGACTGATACCGGCTGTCTGTAGTCCAGGTTACAAAAACTGAACTGCCCGAGATGCCAGCCTCGGCCACAGGAAAATGAAAACACCCGCCAATGAGCCCTCTCATTACAGCAGCCATCCAGCCCACTGCACAAGGTCCTGAGAGAGGTCTGTGGTGCCGGGATGGCTTGCAGCAGCCACGGAGATTTCCAGCTGGGGAAGGAAGAAGAAACACTCTTGCTTCTTCTCCATTCTCTCTCCCAGAGTCCACTGGCAGCAGACAGACACACACGAGGGACAGCCTGTCGCTCTGCACGTCAGAGGGGACATGAGTTGTACGGATGCTCATGGTCAAAAAGAGCAGCGGGAGGATGCGGGAGAAGTTCAACCAAACATGCAACATCTAGGCTTAAATGGGACAACTGATAACAAACAATTTTCCTCTCACACAGACAGTTCCTGCACTGAGACAAAAACAGGGAACAATTTCTTCATAGGACTGGCATTGCCCTCTCTTTTATTCTTCCTCTGTTCTTTCAAACAGAAAAAAAATAAAAATCCCATACCATTCCAAAATATGAAACTTCTGGTGTGATTTCAGGAGCTGTGTAACACAGGAGATGTGCAACAACATAACAAGCTTTTCATTCACAGATCACCAGCTCTGTTTCATGTATTAAATATCATTAAATATATGAAGACTTGGGATGCTCAAGTCCTATGAAATATATCCTCTGATGATGAAGCTTATTTTTAGCTTAGTCCCCAAAGTACAGAAGGCTTTCAGAAAACAAACTAATGCAACCTCAGCACTACAGACTTCTGACAAAACCGTCAACAAAAAACTAACTCTCTTGCCAAGAGAGGAACATCAAAATAAAGGATGTCTCATTCTAACTGTCACAGCCCTGAAGGACACATGTGAGGGCATGGACAGCCCCCAGTCCCCCCCAGGACTGGTAGGAAACACAGGGCTCTTCAGAGCGCTGCAAGGGAGGGAGCTCCCTGTTTTCAAAGACAGTAATGGAACAATGACATTGAAATAATATCTTCTTAAGAATACTGTTGCTAATTAGCCTAGAGTTTCCTTCCCCCATGCCATAAGCTACAAAGACATGCTCTTCTCCATCGCACCCATTCATGTGCTCAGGAATAAGGGATCCATTATTCTACTACTGTTTAAGTACATATACACATACGCTCTTCACAAATTCGCCTAGAGAAGATACGGCTGGCTCTGTGCAAGCTGTAAACGTCGCTGTCATCACTTCTGCACTGAATATTTGCGTTTGCAGCAGCTACAGCAATCATCAGAAACAAAGGGCTCCCTCACCGTCCACAGCAGAGTCCCCTCGCATCGCCCTGCCGGGCCCCATCCCCGCTCAGAGCCCTCTTGTCTCCACAAGTACATTAGTCCATTGTTTCGCTTTAACACAGTGGAGTCATCATCCTCTAGCACATTATTCTTTATGCTTTTTGGCAGAGAGAAAGGAAAACACAACAAAATGCCCAAGATCACACTCAACATTTGAAAAAGGAGAAAGGACAGTGTAACACAGCACCCTAAACACAACAGCAGTGGGGGATGAGCCGTTACGGCCACAACCCCGGGGAAGACTTGGAAAGACTTGACATCCTACCACAGGCAGCAAGGCACTTGGTCTTTCAAGAAGGAGGGTGAGGTAAGTCCTGCAGGCAGCTGTGTCAGCTCAGCAGAGGGCTCTTTTATGTCATTAAAGAAACAAAATAACACATTGAAAAGAAAATAACAAGTAAAATGGAATAAAAATACCTTGGATAGTGTATGAAATGCGATGAGAAATATTTTGAATGGTTTGGTATAAGCAATGGTCTGTCTAAAATGTAAGCTCCACTTATGCCAGATGAAATTTTCATGATCAGGCTGCACTAAAAACAAAACAAAACAACCAAAAACCAAAATAAAACAAAGAAAAAAATTCTCAGTAAACACAAGTAGCCATACACTGAGTTCTTTCTCAGGTATAAATAACACCTTTGCAGTTATTTTTAGTTAAATTGTTAGCCCCCAACCTTTGACCTGACATTTTGAGCACTCAACTCGACACTAGTCAGAAAAAACTTTCAGCCAATGAAACAAGTAAGTAGGGCAACAGCGTTATGTGTGACACCACTTTGCAGCCTGATGCCACGATCCGTTACCTATGCAATACTACTTCATCTTCTTGGAGCTTTTTCTCTGAACAAAGCACATAATTAGATGATTTTAAAATTAAGATTACTTCTGAATGGAGGGAACATTTTAATTATGCTTTTACAAAGAGAAATGAGGGAAAGCAAGCTGGGAGACGAGAAGGTGGAGGAGTCCTCTTTCACCCACAGGCAGATAACGATCACTTCCTAGGATACAGAACAACATTACAGTGATATGATACTCAGCCAAATTATCTTGAAAAGGGGTGTTTAACCCCAGCAGACTGAAAGAGTTTGACTGGGAGCAGTTTACCATTCATGGAAACACAAACCATTATGTTCAGTCTTCAGTCAAGATCACACTCAGCTTTTGCCATTTCTGAACAGTGCAGAAGAATAAAGGAATGACAAAACCAAAAAAACCCTTTATTTTTAAGATGACAGGCCCAAACAATAGGCTGAGATCGCTTGCAGTAGCAGGGGACTTGATTCAGACATACTCCCTCTCCATTTCCTCAGGCCTATAGGCTGAGTCACGCAAGGGTAACAGATATTTCTTGTCAAATTAAAGAACAGGAACACACTACGAAATAAATAACTGGTAACGTAAAATAGCCTTATCTATCACAAAAATAATGCTGCTGTCTAATACCAAAAAGTAGCATTCAGATCCTACATCCAAGCCATACACAACTCCACTCCTTATGACAAGTAATTGCCATAGGAAGAGCAATAAATGTCACTAATTTTGAATACCATAATTCCAGTAAAGGACAGAGACAGATTTGTGCATAGGCAGGTACATTTTAAAGACAATTTTGCTTCACCTACAAAATTCTGTTGACAGGCAATATGTTTATGAGGAAATTCACTGTCAGAGTGCTAAAACAGAATAGATGTAGACCTACCTAACTCCTGGGAGCTTGAGATTACAACCTACATTTCAGCAGGGGTTTTTTATGCTGTGAAAAACCACTGCAAAATTCAACACCGAAAAAAAGCTTTGCTCAGAAGAGGTTCAGCACTGGGGAAAAAAAAGCACTACAAGCTCACTTGAGATCCCTTACATGCAGAAAAGGGTTTTGCAGAATATGAATGAAATGACAACACACAAAAAAACAGAAAGTGGTTTAAAAAAAAACCAACTTGTTTTCAAGACATGAAAAAAAACCTTTGTTGAGGATGTGCGTACATCTTAATGCAATACTTCTAATAGCATTGACTAGTACTAACTTTAAATTCTGTATTTCATAGAAATCTAAGGGAGATGCCTTCAGAAGGGCTCTGAATGGAGGAAATGTTACTCCCATGAGGTCACAGCTGTCAGCTGCAGTGGAAACAGGAGCAAGACTGGGCACCTTCAATGTGCACAGAGTGCTGCAACAACACCGACTGATCACTGATAGCTGTCATTACTTAAGGCAGCTTTTAACGACTTCAGTTGACCAATGGAAAAATTGAGGCAAAAAAGAAAAGGCAGTGCATGAAATGAAACATTAAAAGTTACTAACATTAAAGCCAGAGTTGTCAATTTTCCAACAATATTCATTCCTTAAGACCACTACGTTCACTGAAGCTGGTTCCCTCAAAAACCAGAAGAGCTTACTGCATCGCAGCCATTATTGCCATAGCAAACTGTCCAAACAGATCAGGATAATCAAGACATACAGACTAAAAAATCCCTACTGATATTTTTGTTTACCTTCTTCCTCTATAGCAATAGAAATTCCCTTGCTGAAGCAGGAACACTAGAACAGTTAAAAACCTTTTCATCAATAAGCATTTCAGAGGGGATTAAAGAAGCCCAGAGCTATTCAATTTAATCATCAAAGCACAGCATTGTTTCTGTGTGATTTTTACTTCCTATGACTGACGCATTGGATGCATCACTTGATCTTTCAGACTCCTGACTCCACAGCAAATAATGTCAAATAGATGTATAAAAGCATACACACCACAAAAACATCAGCCTGGGAAAACAAACAAAAGGAATACAGAATTCTTGACATCAACCCCAATATTTGCATCAAACCATTCATACCCAAGCCACCAGCATCTCTACCTGGCAAAAGGTATCATTAACAGCCGATTTTAAAAGATTCTGATACGGAATTTGACATGCTTGCCTGTGATGAACTACTTCAATGCTGAGTTGTCTCAATGCCATTTAACACAGATGAGACTGGCAGAAAAGATCAGAGTGAGATATCCTTAATGCAAAATGAAGAGACTAAATAACTGGACAATTTGATGAGAAGACCATTAGTACTTACTTCACCTTTGAACCTAAATCACCGACGTTTGCTAACCCTGAGGACACTGCCAAGGTGCTGATGTTTTAAGGAAGCATTTTTTGTCAGGGTGGTTTGAAGGCCACCACCTTCAGGACATCTTCTCCCTTCACTACTCCAGTGCTAACAGATTTAATTAAATCTTCTGCCTTTTTTTATGGAGTTGCTACTGGTTTCTTCTCTCCTTTTGGAATAGCAGGTTTAGGTTATGGCTAAGGGCACCAACCCCATGGCACATGACAGCTTCATTCTTATTTAAATCAAACCAGCACAAACTGCTGCTAAGGGCCTGATTCGGCAATCTTCAACCATTGAAATCCCCTACTCCTTCAATGCAAGAACAAAAACACAATAAACAGCTTTTATTTAATCTAGCAGTGATGGCCTGGTCTGCTTTATCTCACTGCTTTACATTTTCAAAACAATTAATTTTGAATGATCAAAGAACACAGACTCCCAGGGAAGGTACCTGTGACTCAGGGAACATTGGGGTTAGATCCTGTTCCTAGTGTACACACACAATTACCACCAACATCGATGTGTGTCACGCCCATCAAAGACAGAAAAGGAACTTTGTGATATGCCATTCTACAGCTGAATTATGGCAGCAGGAGAACCAACCCAAGAAAACAACTCCAAAACTAATGCCACTGCTGAAAGGTCAGATAGGATCCATTCTGAAATGCCGGCAGGTTTGAAATCTTGCTGTACTTCTATTAGCTGCAGCTACTCTGAGAGCCACAGGATTAACCAGGGACCAACACAAACCTAGTTTAAGCCAAGTGACATGTTCTACACCCTACACTATAAAGCAGATTCCCAAACTGTGCCAGGATACACGTACATACATGCAGCTGACATGATCAAGTGTCTCCAGCGATGCAAACATAACTCTGACCTAAGTAAGCATCCTATTTTTTGCAATCTCTCAGCATCCCTGTTACATATTTGTGACAGCATATGACCAAAAATAACCTGCCCTATCTACACTCAGAACATTTGCACGTCTTTGTATCTGAGAGTACAACTAAACAAACCTGTTTCATAAAGATCAGTTTCCCCCATGAGGCAGCTATAACAAAAACAAGAGCTCAGAAATTTTACCAAATAACTCCCTCATTGATAAGATGAAATAAAAGAAGTTTACACAACAGAAGGAAAACAAAAGCAGTGTGGAAGTGCTACATATCATTGTAACTGCTTTATCGATGTTCCCAAATAACTTTGAAATACTGATGTTACAGGAATAGAGAAATTACTTAGTACTGCACTCATTCCAACCGCTTATTCAGTCTTGGAATAACTACCCACGGAGAAGATCGTAAACTCCTTTCTTGTGAAACCCATCAGCTTTCATCAGGTATCAATATAAAGTTAAGAGTTCTCTGTAGTACTGAATGTTTTGTGAGCTTCACAGAAAGCAGTTTGATCAACTTATTCAGTAACTTAGGAAGGAACTTCCCCGCCGCAGCAGGGCAGCCCCAGCAGGCTAAAGGGAGCGCTGGCTTCCAGGCACTGGGCGTCCTCCAAGGTGGGAAAGAGGATGCATAGCAGACAAATGCAGAGAAAAGAATAAAGCAACAGAAGGACAAATCTGCAGTATAAAATTACATTATAAGGTTCTGCATGGTTCATCTGAAGGCTCATGAAATAGGTCTGACTTCAAGTAGTTGAAATAAATAGAGGGTTTCCTAAAAATCAGTGACTGTAAACTTGAAACCAAAACACATCCATATTTTTTTCTCTAGAACACTCTTCTTTTTTCAGTACAAATCATGGTTTGAGAGACACATAAGGAATTTTTTCTGCAGGGCTCACCAGCCTGTCCTCTCCCCAACACCTGCCCTCCCCAGTCCCCTGCGAGGGCAGGTCCCAGCTTCACTCTCTAGGCAACGAGATGCTCCCATTGTCACAGTCATTTGCTTTTCTAAAAGACCAAAATTGCTTTTTATACTTACCCTAAAATGAAAGGCAGCTGTAAAAGCCGCCAGCCCTGGCAAGTTTGACACAAGTCAGTGCAATGTATTTAGCCTCACCTCTGCCTGAGCGCGGTGCTGTGCGGCAGCAAACAAGGCTGGACATGTTCGGCAGCACTTGCTCATCGCAAAAGCCTTTGAAATTCAGCCCAGGATGTGCAGCATCTGTTAGGAGCCATTATAAAAACTGGCAACTCTACAAACCCAGGATTTGCTTTTCAAATAGAAGTAATTTAACTGTTCAATAAACAAACAGATAAGAATTCATTCAGCAGTTTTCTAATGCTCTAGGAGTGATCAAGAGCAGCAGCAGCCAGGTCCAGGCAGGAGACAACATTCAACCTTCTGAACAAACTGTTTTAATCACAAAGTTCTTTGCAGCCCTAAATAAGTTCCGTTATCCTCTGTTTCTGGATTTGGTTCTTGGTCCCCTTAACGTGGGAAAGCACCCCTGTTTTCTCCTTTTCCTTTCTAGCTGCTCCCTACAGCCCACACAACAGCAGCACATCTGTCCATTCTCTTCACGCAGCTGCTGAGCCCCTCTTCCTCTGGAGATGTCTCCCCTGCAGCCATGCAGCACTGATAGACACCACTCCAGCGCTCTACCTTCATCTGTACTGCAGGAAACTCTCTTCCCTCATTTTTGAAGTTTCCACCTTGCAGTGCCCCTTTGCACAGTGGCACAGCCCCTCCTCCTCTGTGGAGCCACATCACACCGATGATCCCAGCGC
>WKFP01015056.1:2199760-2346759 GCA_011057875.1 Pterocles orientalis | reverse complement strand
CATCTGAAGGCTCATGAAATAGGTCTGACTTCAAGTAGTTGAAATAAATAGAGGGTTTCCTAAAAATCAGTGACTGTAAACTTGAAACCAAAACACATCCATATTTTTTTCTCTAGAACACTCTTCCTTTTTCAGTACAAATCATGGTTTGAGAGACACATAAGGAATTTTTTTTGCAGGGCTCACCAGCCTGTCCTCTCCCCAACACCTGCCCTCCCCATTCCCCTGCGAGGGCAGGTCCCAGCTTCACTCTCTAGGCAACGAGATGCTCCCATTGTCACAGTCATTTGCTTTTCTAAAAGACCAAAATTGCTTTTTATACTTACCCTAAAATGAAAGGCAGCTGTAAAAGCCGCCAGCCCTGGCAAGTTTGACACAAGTCAGTGCAATGTATTTAGCCTCACCTCTGCCTGAGCGCGGTGCTGTGCGGCAGCAAACAAGGCTGGACATGTTCGGCAGCACTTGCTCATCGCAAAAGCCTTTGAAATTCAGCCCAGGATGTGCAGCATCTGTTAGGAGCCATTATAAAAACTGGCAACTCTACAAACCCAGGATTTGCTTTTCAAATAGAAGTAATTTAACTGTTCAATAAACAAACAGATAAGAATTCATTCAGCAGTTTTCTAACGCTCTAGGAGTGATCAAGAGCAGCAGCAGCCAGGTCCAGGCAGCCTTCCTGGCACCTCTGACATCAAGGGCAGGAGACAACATTCAACCTTCTGAACAAACTGTTTTAATCACAAAGTTCTTTGCAGCCCTAAATAAGTTCCGTTATCCTCTGTTTCTGGATTTGGTTCTTGGTCCCCTTAACGTGGGAAAGCACCCCTGTTTTCTCCTTTTCCTTTCTAGCTGCTCCCTACAGCCCACACAACAGCAGCACATCTGTCCATTCTCTTCACGCAGCTGCTGAGCCCCTCTTCCTCTGGAGATGTCTCCCCTGCAGCCATGCAGCACTGATAGACACCACTCCAGCGCTCTGCCTTCATCTGTACTGCAGGAAACTCTCTTCCCTCATTTTTGAAGTTTCCACCTTGCAGTGCCCCTTTGCACAGTGGCACAGCCCCTCCTCCTCTGTGGAGCCACATCACACCGATGATCCCAGCGCTGAAGCCTCCAAATTCACTTATATCGGCACATCCCAAAAGGTGCAGCCTGACACTGACAATTATTTTCTTCCACCTTCAAAGGGCTGTTGTGTGGATTAACAAGGTAACTTTGTAAAAAGCCCTGAATGTGCAAAGTGCTGTGTAAGTATTAAGGATTATTATTAGAGACTGAGGTGCTCTGAGCCGTTCTACAGTGATGTGATGGGGGCAAGAAATAAAAAGGAGAGTTACTAGTGCTATGCCCCATCAGCAAATGTCACTTCTTGTGCAGACCAGCAGCTACATTTCTTGGTCTCTCCCACCTGCACACCCTGTACCCATGGGCTTACTTTGACTTCTGGATCTAACATGCTCTGACCTGACACAGCCCGGTCTTCACAGACAGCACGCACTAACAATTCAGAAAACTGTTTAACTGCACCTTGAGTCACAACAATCACTCCCGACTAAGCAGTAAATTAATTCTTTGTAAAATCATTCATTTTTAATAGGCATGATACATTAGTCCAACAAACCGCGTTCTTTAACCACATTTCTAACTATATTTCCAGTTTAACTGTTTTTTTAAGCCTACCAGCATTTCTCAGCAGCATCTTCTTTAGCCACTGAAGAAAAGAGGATGCTCTGAGCACAGGACCAGGGGCTGGAAGCTCAATGCCGGGGACCAGCTCTGGGCTGATCTAGGCACAGCCACAGCACACCATCTCTGCCTTACTTGTCTTCTATACAAGTAAAAATTGATATACCAATATTAGAGGAGACAATTAGAGGTGAATGCTTGTAAAGTGCCTGGAACACATGAAGCCTCCCATGAAAGCAAACATCATTATGCAAGATATGTGACCGGGCACAGAGACCCCTTAACACTGCAGGAAATGAAGGCATGCAAAACATAGCGTGTTAATTTTTGTATATTGAAAATAAATTAGCTTTGGGAGAATGTTACCAAGAAACCCATTTCCCTGCTGCACTATCAATTGCACACTCTATACTCACATATTTTATTGTCAAGGTGGTGTGATCTAGTCATGACTCTGGACCAGGATTTTCGATTCAGGGGCTCTACACCCTGCTTTTCCCACCAAAGTTTTCCTCCCACTCCCAAGTCTGTTTCAATTTATAAAATGGAAATAACTATACTGACCTGTTCTGTAGAGGACTTTGAGACTTGCTCATGGCGAGTGCCAAACAAAGGCGAAATATTACTATTAGATATAACCTGAACTCTCTTGAGTCTGTTCCAGCTGCAAACTCAGCCACTCCAAAACACCTCAAGTTCTTAAGCATCTTTTGGTCCTCTTCAACAACAGCTTGATAAAAATGTTCTGCAATACTCTCAAAACCAGCAGATGTACTTTTTTTTTTTAATTAACAAATCACACCACTTGCCATTCTAATTGTATCCAGGAAACACAGCTCTTGACTGTAAACACGGCAAAAGGTGAAAAGACAATGAATTGATGGTAACATCTCTCGACACATACAAATGAAGAAAACTGAGGTCAGCACATGCTGCAAAATCATGACAGATTGCACTCCAGAGGAGCACAAAGATGAGCCAGCACTATGCAACTGGTTTATCTAGGGATTAGTCAGAGGTCACTCCTGCAACAGTTTAGGAAAGCTCATTGCTTAGCTACCAGCAGGACACCTCACATGAACTCTAGCTTCCAGCTACCACTATACATAACCCTTTTGTTGCCCCAAAATAATCACTGCTCAGACAAATAGGTCCCTGACATTATGTCAAGTTGATTACCCCATCTGCTGTCTTGTACCCGTAACACCACAAAATGTCAGACCCAAAGTACAAAAGACTATTCCAAAATCATCTGTTCTCACCAAAAAGGACAATTTCCCTTTTCATTCTAATTTTATCAACATAGCCCTGAAAGTACCATCTCTTTCCAAAGTAAGTATTTCATTAAAAAGTCATATGTCAAAGCCACAGGTCAAAGACGGCCGTTGTGTGTTTGCGCAGTACCACCACAGCAGGCTCTCATTTCATAAGGGGATGAAGATCTGTGAGGGGTGTTAATCATCCCCCTCCTGACTTCTGCCAGCGGAGAGGAGAGTATCCATTCACAGACACCAAACATGCATTTTTATAAGAGGACATTATCTTGGGATGCCTGGCATAACTGGAGACTGTCAGTCAAGGTGCTTTCAAAACACCTACTCAACAGCTCACTGCGCTTCCTTTTGAACAAAAAGTGATAGAAAAAATCTTCCTGTAGCTGAGAGCCATCAGACACACACTGAAAATCTGACAAAACAGAGAGGCAGCCTGCTTATTAAAGGCAATTTAATGAAAAAGATAGATACACACTAACATTGAATAAATCATTAGACTTTGTCCAAACAGAAAAAGCAAAACTTTGGAGACTGATGCTTTAAACACGGCTGCTTTTCGTCCTGGTATTCACTTGAGTTTTATAGGGATCTCATCAGTATGTAATTCTGTTTGCAAATGTTACCTTCAACTTGCACTTTGCCAGACAATTTTACTAATTAATCAGAAGGAAATCTCCAAAGTTAATTCATTAAATTGACAAGCACTGCACTCTGCTGTATCTATCATCAACCCCAAGTAGAATGGAGCAAACCAGACCAACAAAGTGCTGATTGAAAAAAATACATTATCTTAATTACTGCAATATACCCGTACTAGGCAGGGGAAGGGATCCTATGTAAGAGTGATTAAAAACTTCTTTCCCTAATAGCATTAGCATCCCCTGTGGCAGGGGGAGCCCCTCGGACAGGTCTCCATCTGACCAAGCCTGCTCCCTGCCGCTGGGACACGCTCGCAGGTGGATCTCCTCCTGCTCGCAGGGAGGAAGAGATCTGCCCTGGAACCCTTACACCTGCAGTCTGGAGGATCATGCAACCCAAACCAATAGCTATTGGTAAGCATGAGGCATACATAACCCTCAGTCTAACACAATTTAAGTGCAGTTGTAAAACTAGTTCATTGCTTATTTTGGGCACAGCAGAGGAAAGGTGTTGGAAACAAAGCTGCCAGCCTGTGCAGAGGAGCTGTAGGAGATGGAGAGAGGAAAGGAAAAAGGCACAAAGACACAGATGAGAAGGGAGGAATAAAAGGGGAGAGCTGAGGGGTAGGGAGGGAGAAAAAAAATAATAATCAAAAATGAGATTAGTCTTAAAAGAGGTGTGCAGATTTTCCTGTGCTGAAAAAGACAAGCAGCTACTGAGCAAACAGTAATCACTTATTTCAGTGTCAGCTGTGGGTAAAGATGATCCTTTTCACTGACCCTCTGCTGAGAACTGGTGACAGACCTGCTGTTGAAAGATGAAACAATGGGCGCCCAAATGGGCACACCACTTCACAGCCCACGCCTACCACACCACTTGGCGCTCTCTGTGCAGAAAATTTCACAGCAAAGGCATCTTTACATGCTGCTTTATACTGCAGTTAACCCCAAGCACTTGCTGAACAGGACTTTCTGTGCACAAGCCAGATGTGAGCTCCAGCCCTGTCATTCCAGCAGCCCACATTTTTGCACTGTACTTTCTGAATACGCAATGCAAATACTTAGCGTACAATCAGTAGCTTTCCCGATTGCTGCCATGGGGCATTTTCTTTGGCTGAAGAAGACTACTGAGATCATTTAGTTACAACCATGCACATGGAAGGAGTTTCTCGGCCACAGCACATAAAATAATGAAGCGGGCAAGAACAAATTCTAAATCATTAAATTATAAATTAACAACAAGATCTAAACAGTAATTATTTAGAAGAGCTCACTACAGGCTCATGGATAGGAGCATCATGACTAATTATTCCAGTTATCATTTAAACATGGAGTTAAGAAAGATCAGAAACAACGGAAAAATAATCTCACCAATTACATGCGTAAATACAGATTAATGCCATAAGAGTAACTGCTATATGAATATTCAATTGAATTATTAAAGTGTTAATTAGTCACAGACAACTTGATTTTCATTTTTAAATAACCATCTGCAGAAATGTAAACTTGCACATTTTTTTCTCTAACCTCGAAATTCAGAAGTAAAAGGTGATTTATTCAAAGTGTAGAAAGTATCACTGAGGTTAAAGGGCAGGACAACTGACTAAGGAATTGGAAACAGCATTAGAAAATGAAATTCAATGAGCAACCTATGTCCAAATGACAGAAACAGTCCCCAAAAACAAAGCCAAAAAAATTAAAAAAAAAAAAAAAGAGAGAAAAGGAAATAAACACTGAGAAACTAAATAAACAATGAAAAGGTTACTTCAGTATAGGGGAATTTTTTTCACTTTCAGTGTGTGTTCAGATTTCATTTTGCACCTATGAAAGTACTGCCCGTTATTCATACAAAAAAACAAATTGTTTATCGCACGTTGTAGACACACAAAGGAATTAATTCATTAATGCAAAAGGATTATTTCAGATCATTTCCATGCTTATATAATTTCTCATCATGTGTTTCAAAAAGGAACTTCTACTGCATCTTATTTGTTGTTATTCAGGACAGCAGAATTGCTGGAGGGCGCAGCGAGAGCTGAAGAGCAGGTAATTAACACAAAAAGGAAAAACCACAGCAGAAACTCCAGCCAAAATCTCAGCCCCCTGAGTCTTCCTCTGACAGCAGAGAAGGCAGATGGTGGCAGATAGAAATCTCCACTGCACAGGCTTCAGCTAACAAGCACACAGAACACAGGTGATCCGGCAATTTGAAATTTCAACCCAGGTACGAGGCAAGCCTGCTTCAGACAGTGGTTACAGGCAGCCAGTGGAGAGAGATCCTCCTCCCACCTCTTACTTCCACTGGTTAATATTAAGAGCAAAAATTCTGAGAATTTGGATTACCTCCATCACTGACATAATTGCAGGTCACTGAACTGTGCCTCACACATAAAATAAGGCTAAAAAATACTTATTTTGTGGAGATCTTAGAGACATGGGTAGCAAGTCTGTCTAAAAGAACAGTGATCTAGATCTGCAACACAGCAGTGATCTACACTGAAAGAGCCACAATGCAGATGTGACTGTCACAACACACAGTTTTGCCTTTACATTTCCATACCAGATTATATGTCTATTTTCTTAGCAGAAAGGAAGTAAGGCCAATACTTCTGCCATTCAACAGAGCAGATGCAGGGTATTTTTGAAACATTGGCTATTTCGCAATTACCCTAAGTAAAAAGTTGCACTGTACCGTACCATTTTCTTTTGAAATTATCTATTACGTGGGTATCATGAATCACCATATTCACGTACGCATATCCATAGCACATGGAGCATTTATTCATTCTAGATCTCATATGGATTCTTAAATGAACAGATAGCTAATTTCAAAGATGAACATTTTATCATTTTCAACCCATTCTCCCCTTGCCTCCCCCTCCTGCAGTACGGCTTGAAGGCCATCGCAATTCATCCAGAGATCTGCCACTGTTTTACTTGATTTATTTAACCATGGGCTGTACTGTCAACAAGGAAAACTCTATCAATAGCCTGCAGCTAACCAGGTGTCGTGGGTTAAGCAGGGAGGATACCAGGGACCATCTTGTTAACCAAAGACCACACAGTAGCCCAAAAGATCTTTATCTTAGAAATGAAATCTTCCAAAAGCATCTCAAACTGACAGGCTCTTGGAGGCGAAAGGGAAGAAGTTTCTATAACCGCTCTCCTTGTGTGACAAGTTCATTTTCATGCAACCTTTAAAGAAATGAGGATTTCCTGTGCAGCTGTTCCTTAGAGACACTGTTTGCAGGCACCCTGTGCAATCGTCCCTCTGCTCCCTCTTAATTCTAGTCAACAACTGCCACAGGCAGATTACGTAGCTGGGACTTTACTGACACGACTAGGAGCCTATAATAGCACACATAAGCCGACTGATTTTTTTCCTGTTGTCAGTATCACATATAAATACAGAACAGTTAAGAATCTGGCACTTTTCTCTTTTAAAAAATCCGCTGATGATTAAAAAGTATCTCCACATTTTGCTAATCAAATTAAAACAACATAATCTCGTTATGCACTGGGCCAATTTTAGTCCTAAATACTGACGAGATCTGTGGTTATTCCTGTTACCTGTCAGTGGCCATGATCTCCATGGCAGTCTTACTTATTTTAGAAAAATAACGAATTCAAGACTAATGATATACAAACCTGGCCATCTGCTTATACGCTTCTTCAGCCACCGCAAAGATATGTGGATCCATATCCCCCATATTTTGGCCACTGTAGGCATTGATGATATCTTCGCCATAGATAGGCAGTTGTTCATAAGGATTTATGGCCACTAACACGATACCTACAAGGGAAATTAAACAAAAGGAACTATTAATAGTTGTTCCAGAATAAAACAAACCAAAAAATGGCTTTAACACCAACTATTGTTCTAACCTTCCTAAAAATACTAACTAGAGAAGCATAGGGGTCTGATACTACTCACTTCAACATATACTTATTCTGACCACAGTTTTGTGTACAAAAAGTATCATAAGAGTTCACCTCTACCCTGCTTTAGGAAACACATCAGGGACAACTTTTTAGTTTTTCTCTCCGTCCAACTTTTTTAAAGCTATCATGCACAAAACAACCAGATGCAGAGTGTGTTGACTTGAAATACCACCAGCTCAGTGCAGTAAACCAACGAATGTGCATTGTACTTCCCCTCTGTTTTACTGTGAATTACAAATGAGAACGTGATTTGTGACTTATAACTACTGCAGGTCCTCGCCAGCTCTCAGTTTGGATACGTGAAGTGTGTTAACCCTTCAGCCGTTATGCTGTGCCCAGGAATAACTTCTTCAGTTTTTGTAACAAACTTCAAAGTACAGTCATGGTATGATTTGGATTCCAGGGCACCTCTGCCAGTCAGGCAGGACAACCTCCTGCTCAAACAGATAAAAAAAATACATGTAGACATAGTTCATAGGGCTGATACATGGCAGTACATGCCAGGAAATTAAGTAATTACAACTCCAGAAAGCACCATAAAACCCTCATCTTATACATCTATGTGTATAACTACTCACACCTTCCATTTTCTAGTTTTTCCATCCCTATTAAACACGTATCTGCCTTTTCTTAATATCACTCATTACTATAGCATTTCTAAACTCATGCCACCCTTTTTCTCTCCCTGTACAGGAAAACTTAAGTCTTACTCTGTACATCCTTCCTAGCCTCAAAGTGAGATCTCAAATGCTTTTGGTACGATTTTCTTTCTCGTGGGAAACGAGGATTGCTCTGTCCACAGGGATGACTGACAGAGATTACTTACACTTTCTCTCCTGCAACATTTACAATAGGTAGGGAATACATATTTACCCTGTGCAGGGGTGAAAACACTGATCGCTGCCACATGAGAGCCAGCCGCGTCAGGCTAACTGTGCTCTCTTGACATGGCAATTCCTCCTCACCCTGACAGTGTGATCAGGGGGGAAAAAAGAAACTCTAATTTTAACTGTGGCCATTTTAAAAATAAAATTTTCTCTTACATATATATTTTGGTGCCTAAAAGCAAGAATGCAGGTGCAGTTGGTTGCATAGTGACTATAGCAAGCATGCTACATGCTCCTTGGACAAACCACCCCTGAAGAACCTGCCCCAGAAGCATTTCCATAGCACTCCACTTGCTTCTAAATTTGCTCAGAAATTCACATGCACACACACAGACTTCCTCAGTGCAGATCCCAGCCCTCTGCTCTGTTCAGATTACAGTGCTGTGATGTCTACTCTAAGAGACTTTCCCTGGAAAAGCTGGGAGAAGGGAAGTGAAAGCATCTACAGTCTGGCACAGCTGCTGGGAGCATCATCCCATTTTTAAATCCTGTCACACATTTACAGATCAAGCACAAACCGTAGCAAAAACATTAAATAACAATATCTTTCACAAAGAGATCTGAGAGACCTCAATCTATTTCCTCAAATACATGGTAAGTTTTACGTCTAGACACACCCATGTAAGTCAGTGTTTTTCCATCAGCCATGACTTCACTGAAATGACTCAGGAGCTTGAGTCCCTATAAAAGTCTCTATAAAAAATTATGCCAAGTTCTAACGCTGTAGTGATAAGACAAAAAATAAAGAGAAGGGTTAGGGAGGGGGACTTCAGTAATAGCAGACTCGAGGAATATTTTCAGTGTTAGTTTATGACATCTGCCCTTTGTAACTGTGGAAAAGTAGTAAAAAGTTAAGTAAGGCCACGCTGCAGAGCCTCCCAGGCTTGCAAGTCTAATCAAAGAGACATTAAAAAAAAAAAACTGTGTGAGGCTTCAGACAACTCGCTCCTGCTTTTGACTCCATTGGCAAAAATAAACCCCTGAATTCAAAACAAGCAGCCCCATGACAAATCTCCAGCATATTAAATCATTTAACTTCAGTAGCCATCTGTAAAATCAACACGCAACTACCATCTGGAAATATTCTAAACAAGTGAGTTAGGAATTAGATGCTTTCTATGGGACTTTTAAATCAGTCTGTCTCACAGGACTATAATCCAGATTAATTTATATATAACTTCTCTTTATCTCCACTGAATTATATTGCTATTTTAAGAACAATCATGGCCTTTCCAAATCAGAGTTACGTGTGTTGTCTTTCCTACAGTTGCTCTAAATTGAACTCTGGCTACTCTTTTTGCCCAAAATAAGCTTATCTAATTTGTTTATCTTTAACATTTTAAACCCATCTGTGGATAAACTGGATATTAACATAGCAGGTAGTACTGCATACATCTGAACTAACCAGCAGTATTAACTGAGTTTTTATGACAACCACAGCAGTTTTTCCATGTAAGCATTCAAATTTCCCTGTGTAACTTTTCAACTTCCTTCATTAATTCTACCTTTATATTCCCAACAGTAAAGCAAAGTTATAAATCACTTCTGAATTGCTGGTGAAAGGCTGACTTTCAATTAAGAAATCAGGAGATTTTCTGTTCAAAAGTTTGCATCACTTCCAAGTGAAATTTTCAAGAATTTAATATCCACTTGACATACTGCACTAAGACAGCGTGGTTGAATTCATTTCCAGGGCTGTGGACATCTACCCATCCCAGTTCTAGTTCTGCTGGTTGAGAATAACGTAACCATAATTCTCTTGGTGGATTAAAGTGTTTCTAATCTCCTTCGGGCTAAATCAGATGGGTTAGCTCAAATCACCTTCACGGAGTATTTAACCTGGCTAACGTGTGAGCCAGGCTATGGAGGCAAATACAGCTCCTCCCGCAGCAGAGCTCTGAGGCAATGACCTTTGCAGAGGGGAAGAAACTTGTACACAGGACAGGAACTGGCAGAGGGGTTTGAAAGCTGAATGTCTGTGGCCAAAGGATCAGGCTTTTAAAAGCCGACACACCAACTTTATTGTCCTTAGCTTGTAACATAATGTACATGTGCCTACATCCCAAGCTAATAAATCACTGCTTCCCTCCGGTCCGCAGGAAAAACCTCCTTCACCTGCATCCTGGCTGCCAGGAACCCCCACACTACTGGATCCACTTGTTTCTAATGAACCCACATGCAGCTCTCAGAATCATCACCCGAGTCTTGTTTGGAAGCAAAACAGCCGACCAAGCCTCGCCATCCCAGGCCCTTGGCAGACCCATCCCTGAGGAGCCAAAGCCCTTCCAGCCCCACGAGAAACTGTACCACCAGCCCAGCCCACAGCTCAAGCTGCACCAGCAAAAACGTGAAAACAACGCGCTTGCTTCCTGAACACAGCAAAATAAAACCAGCAGGCAGCACGCTCCTTTTGAAATCCTCTTAAATGATGGCAAACACAAAATGATACCTGCCCGTTTGCCAACAGGGGGAACACAAGCCGGGCAGGCTGCCGCACAGGAGGGCTGCGGTGGTACCAGGGGGCTGGGCACCACCAAACGCAGACTGAGTGCACCTCACAGCCTTGGCCGTGGGACTCCGCTTGCACAAAAGCCCTTTCACAAAACATCGTGCGCTTTGCCGTGGGGGCACTCGGGAGAAATACACAATGTCTGAACTGGGGGAACCAAGGTGGTTTGTTTCCCTTTCCAACACTGGGACCAGAACACGTGCCCTGAGCAGGGGTGGCCCAGAGAGGCTGCGGTACGGCCAGCGCTGGAGATACTCAAATACTCAGATACTTTGACTGGCCCAAGCCCTGAGCAGCCTGATCTGGTCAGACCTGTTTTAAGGAGGGAGCTCCACTGAAGGTTTCCAAAGGTCTCTTCCAATCTGAATTATTCTGTGCCTCTAGTCATGCTCTGGCTGCATGATGGGATAAGACGTGGGTATGAATCATCTCCCACTCCTACGGGAGTGAAGGCTGGCTGCAAGGAGAGGGTGGCAAAGCCTGATTCAGTGCCCCATGGTCCAGACACTGCTGAGAACAGGACTGGGAGCAGATGCACTCTGCTGAGCATCCGCAGATTAGGAATAGCCAGAGTGAGCAAAAAGTGGCAGGGCATCAATGCCTGCAGTCAGACCATCACATCACAACGTGTTTAACGTGCTGGGGGCCTCAGCTCTCCATCGCCATCACCACGGGTGGAGCTGCAACAGTGACCAGAAGAGGGAATATCTGACCCTTGGCATGTTCAACATGCACGACAGGACAGGACAAAGGCCTTCAGCTGCAAAACACAAATTCCTGCTTCAGGCACCTGCAACCATGATTAGACGATATCTGTCAAGGGTACCTTGCAGCATGACTTCCCTATTCCATAGTTTCCAAAACAGTGCGAAGTACAATGAAATTACAAACAGCAAGTTTAGTAATATATAACAACACCAAGAAGGCTCAGGACACTTTGACTTGCAATACCAAGAACTGGGACTGTCCTAGAAAAGTCTGATGAGAGACAAAGTTAAATTGTATAGTAAAAAAGAAACCATGGGGCGTGTTTTCTGCTGGTACAATGAATATGCAAGTGATAATCTGACTACACGTACTGGAAAAATGTGTCTTTGCCTTAATCAGACAATAATGAGAAGGAAATTTTCAATATCTGGTTTCTAGCAATCACATCATCACACTATGTTTTTACAGTCCCTGTAAAGATTATGGTATGGAAAGACAGTACTTGCCACAATAGGTATAGATTAGTTTTGAGTCTATAAATCGAACTTTGAGGTTGTGTAAAACAGCAGGTTCATGGAGATAACTGAGCGCTGTGAGGTCATTTTCACCAACAAGTATGTCAGGGTTTCGCAAGGGTGGGAGCTCCTTCGTCTTCGGATCTAGGCAATATTCTAGGTCCTGAAAATCAAATGGAAACACGTGTTGAAAAAGCTGGTGTTCAGTTTTCCTCATTCAGTCCCTCAAAGCACGTTCTTTCCAGCAAAACGTGCCCAAGTTACAAGAACACAATGTAAGATTTAAATTATCTGGTGACTTGAGTTAGCAGTTCCTTCTCCAAAAACATCACTTAAAATTTCCCAAAAGGGTGTTCTATAGGCATAACAGGCATGGGAGATACTACCTTTTTATACTATCACTTAAGTAAACACCTTGCTTTTGCTGCCAAATCATTTTATTAAATAAAACAAAATATGCTATATCAAAAATCTAACCAGTTTTCCCATATTATTTTCCTCTTGAGAAGAACAGAGGAAGCAGTTTCCCACCTGTCTATAGCCAGCTTCAGACGCAGTAATACAACACGAGAGTGTTGGCAGAACGCCACGAAGAACACATACACTGAAAAAATGCTAATTACAATTTTTGCAGATATAAATTAATCTCTGATGTAGATGTTTTAATTGCATCTGTCTCTAGATCTTTATTTACCTGCTGTTTCCCTGTCCTCACACAACGTGACTTCACTGGCAAACACGCCCATTCTGCCACGTGCAATGTGGGGAGCAGCACCACACAGCCTGGAATTTATGCTGGGAAATTAATCTTATCGCATTAAAAAGGTTGTACTCAGCTTGCCATGTAGGCAATATGAGTGAATCAAGGACTGAAATTCATTCAAATACAATATTTATTTAGAAGCTATTTGATATATATATAATCTGTTTTCTTTACTTCACTGCTATATAGAATCTAAGCTGCCCACTGGTAAGAAAAAAATAAATGAAAAATAAATATTTGACCAACTGCAGTAGATCTTTATTTTCCATTAGAAAATCTGAGGAATCACCATCATTATATATTAAAATTAAATAATCATTTAAAGGGCATAAAAAAAAATGAACAGGTCTTCACTAGAATGTTGTGAGCTTTTTGTAGACACGTCATCATTTCTCTACACCCCATACAGCATCATTTTCGTAATGCCCTGAATCCTTGCCCCTTTTTGTCTTTATATCTTCTGATGGCTATGCTCAGCTTCAGAGTCACAGTTCTTTCCCTGCAACACTGCTCTCCCAGCAACACTGTTCTCACTGCAACACCAAACCGGGGCTGCAGGTTTAGCAGCGTGAGTAGAAAAAGATGATGCAACAGAACATAATAGGCAGTTGGGCAAATGCAACGTTTTAAACATTTATTTTTAAAATCAAGCAAAATGGATTTCTGTGACTAAGAAGTATAACCTATCACACCAAAAAAATACTGCTGGAAGTCAGTGAACAAGAATAATTGCACATACATAAATAAGGGTATATTTTGACAGTACAGCTCCCTGTGTTAGACACATCAGTCTCTGGTTGAGAACAAGAACTATCAGCCTACAAACAATATGCAGACCTACCTTGCCCTCTTCAAGTCGAAGCTGGAGGACTTTATCTCCAGGTTTATAATCTTTGAGAAGTTCTGCTGACTTCCAGACCTCCTCTGGATCAGGGATCCAAACCCTGGCATACTGCAATACAATAACAACAGCAAAAGATCAGCAACTTCTTGTTGCAGCATAGTTAGATCACCAATAGAGATGACACCAAAACAATTTTTTTCTTTTTTAAATACATATTTAACAGCCAAACCCTTAAGCAAGAGACAAGTTAATTAGTATGTCTGAGGTGAATAAGTTGTTCTATGGATGAAAGGCTACATGAGCTTAATTTTATTGCCTACACAGAAAGTAAAATGCATTTCTCATGCAAAATAATGTTCCAAGATATACATTCAATGCTGAAAATCTACAGGAAAAAAAAACAACAAACAAACAACTGTGTTTTCAGTAAGATCAAAAACTGGGCTACCAAAAAAATTACTTGAAGCAACTCTTCTGAGTAGGTTCTAAATGCATTTGCAGCATAACATTATATAGCTTTTTTTTCCCCTTTTTCCTAAAAGAACACTTTGGCACATCTGTGTTAACTCAAGCAAAGCTACCTGATCTCAAATTTTAAAAGCTCTTTCCTTTGTAGTTTCAAACAGGGCAAGTTTAAAATGGATTATCTCCAGAACACCAAAAAGAAAAAAACTGTAAAGATTTGGTTTAAATACTAGAAAATACTAAATAAATTTAAAAAAACCCACAGAATTCCAGTTAATGACCATTTCCACACAAACTTTATTCATAAAAGTAACCCAGAAGAAATATATGACGTGTTTTCAAAACCAGAAAGAATATTCCTATTTTTAAAGGAGTGAAAATAATAAAGGTTATCTCATATTCAAGAATCAATTAAAGGCATATGGAAACCATCTAGTTACTTACACAGTTGCACATACATGTAAATATGTACATATGAAAACAGCTCTTGAGAAACACAAGGAAAAGGCTATGATATTTTTAATACATTGCAGCTTTTGAACTGATGCTCTTGCAATGCCCAGAGAGCACTGGGATCATCCCACACCCATCTCCTCTGCAAACAAACCAGCTTCTGGCTTTAGAGGTACAGTCACATTGCAAAACACTCTCAATCCACTAAAATATTTCAAAATAACTGTAACACATTTGTCAAAGCACAGCATTTGATGGCAGAGAAAACTGCATTTGGTCATACGGCTTCATCACCTTGTTGTTGTTCATTACACAACTTTTCTCTTTGTATAGCACCTTGTGCCTCAAAGAATGCTGAAGCTTTTTTTTATTTTTTCCTCTTATTAACCCATTTTTCCCACTACTTAAAATTACGAACTTCTTGTTTCTAGGGATTTTTTGAAAGACCAAACTTCATATTGTCTTCTTATTGCAAGACAGGAAATGACGAAATGTGTTCAGCAAAGGCAGCAGGTCAGAAGCGAGAGCCGAAGAGCCCCAGCCCCTGGCCCAGGGGAGGGAGATGCACCCTTGTCTAGCTGGAGGCTGCCAGGGAAACTCTGTCTGGAAGGATTTTGATCCTCACAAAGTAATTTGCTTCCCATATCCAGGATGCTTCTCAAGGACAGTGAGTAATTTACAACAGCCTAAATCAATGGCTTTTACCCTTAACCCACTGCAGCCTTTAAAGCACTGCCACTGCCTTCGTCTAGAAAGCCCCCCAACTCCTGAAAAGTTTATGCCATCCATGTAAACCAATTCCCTTTACCGAGTGAAAGGAGAAAAACAATTAAATAAAGAATTAAAAATTCATTTTCATTGTTCCCCCTACAGAACATGTTATGCTCCCACACCTGGTCTGTCTTCATCTTCACTGGATGTTTAGGCCAGCCCTAAGAATCTACTTTATACAAAGACAAGAAACTTTGTTCTTTGTAGTAAATACACAGCTGGTTATCTTTTTTCTTTGAGCTGTATTTAGTTTCATATCTATTTGCTACTGTTTTCAGTACAAAAGTGCAGTATAACTTTATTATTTATATACCCTCTTCCCCACTCCCCCCAAAGACACGAATATTGATGAATTACTTGAAAAATGACAGATCTCCAAAGCAATTCTTCAGAATGTGCTCTTGCCATTCCCAGAGCACTGCACAGAACAGCAATGAGGGCCAGCAAAAAGGCAGCGGAGCAGCAGGGAAATAAGCGGCAGGAGACATGGCTCGGGCAATTGGATTATTTATACTGCAGGGCTGAAAACGATTTGCAGGCTAAGAAACCTTCTTTGAGATAAAATGAAGGTGTGTGCTAACAAGTGGATGTGCCAGTGCAAGTACAAACCTACAGAAACGATATAATAATTCCAAAATAATCATCCAGGCCGTGACAACAGAGGTGCAGCACTGGAGTCAAGTACTGCACTCAGGAGCAACGTCCACGTGGCTGTTAAACAAAGGATTCCCTGTGAAGCTCCATAGACACGCATACATCCAAACCTACCCCAATGCACCTGTTCACAGAACTCTCTTTTATTTAAAACAACCCCCAAAACCTAAAAATCAAAGCCCTGACAGAAAGCAGGGAAGTTTTTTAGTTTAAACACACAAATGCTACAGCATCAGCCACAGCCAAAGACCAAACATGTGCCACATTTTGCCCAGGATTTTTTTTCTTTCCCCTCCCTCAGTTACACCAGCAGTTCACCATCCTCAGCATTTCTGATGGGATATGGCTTGCTTCTCATCACCAGAACTGACAGAAAGCAAAGTAAATGCAATATGAAAGAGGAAAGCATTTAAATACTGTCTAGCAGAACAGGTTAGCAGGCTGGTTTCCTCTAGGCTACACAAAGAAAAGTTTCTCCAGGTGAAAAAGGCAGGAGCCTCGCAAGACACAAATACTGTTAACTCCAGGCAGCAAATGCTGTGTAGCAGTTTCTAACTGCGTGATCTACGCCAGCATGAAATCGGCAGCTTCAATTGATTCAGCTGAAACTGTACATCTTCTCCTGTCTAGAGAAGGGAAGGAGAAAGCAGAAAACACATCACCATAGAAACCGGGTTACTACAGACAGCTGAACCTTCCACATGACACAACCCGCAGATATTAAAGTCATCCTATGAGCACTAAGCTGCAGCTTTTCACCTCTAGCATCATTGCCAGCCTTAAACCCTACCAAAGAAAACACCTGGTAAAAGGAACCGGTGGGAGGAAAGAGAGATATGTTCCTAATTATAAGCACTGAATCATTACACAACATTCTCACCTCATTAATTTAGCAGAATGATTTGCAAAATCAGATTTTCATTCTACCTTTTATATAATCGGTTGATGTTAAAATCCCACTGCTGCCTAGCCTCTAGTGGGATCCAGCTCTATAGCAGAAAACAAAGCACCATCGCTGGTGGAAACGGGACCAGGGGCCTCTGTCTCGGGAAAGACCTTATTCTAGTATCTCTATTATTCATCCCTCTTTATTTACTAGTATATAAAATCAAGTTTATGACTACATCAAATAAGACTAAAATACAATAAACTTCTAGAGACATTGATTTACAAATCAGCTTACTAAAAAGCTAAGGAAATTCTAGCCTAAAAATGACAATAAATTCTAAATGCTAGCAGTGAAATGACAAAAATTATGGCGAGAATCAAAAAGACTTTAGTGAAAATGTGCCTGATTATGCTCAATGAATATATTACGCTTTGTAATAGCTCAATACAAATTTTGAACCACCAAACTGCTGATAGAAGAGATAACAGTACGATTTACTCAAGGAAAGGCAGTGAATGAAATTTTAAGTAAATATTGTTACCTTTCACGTCACCCCAAGCTTAGCTGTAGAGTCACCTGCACTTTCCTTTTCAGTATTGATTTGGTTCCAATAAACTCAGCTTTGCTCTCCAGGCAATAACATTGTACTTTCTCCGAGTATGTTTCTGGCTCACCATTGATGACTTCCTCCTATTGTCATCAGACAGGTACGACTGGAAGAGGCACGAGGAGGACATGCAGCCCATCCTCCCTCCCCATGACAAAGCCACGGCAGCCAGCTATCTCCAGCTGAGCATTCACAGAGCCATCACCTACTCTAAACTAGTTTTAAAAAAAATCCAAATGAAAATATAAGGCACACAGACGAGATACCCTTGAATTCAGAAAGAAAACAAACTAACTGCATATTGACAGAACTATTTAAAAACACAGTTTCTTGCTTAGACTCTCTTTCAGCCTCAGCAAACTAACACGAAAAACTCCACCACCTCCAAAATCACACGGAAGTATGGAATGGCCACACTTTGTTCAAAGGTGGGCAAGTTGGGCTGCTGAAAAGTAATTGCTTAGTGATATCTATATCGTGACTTACAGAAAAGAACACAGGGAGAAGTTTCCATTTTTCACTCAGGGTTCAGAGAGCTAGTTGTATTATCACAATTTTACATAATAAGAAAATATAATAGGAAATCACACCATTCTCTCATACCTCATGATTCCATCTTAGATCACATGAAGAAATCAGCAGACTATAATAATTATCCATCAAATGAGACCACATGACTCACAAAGCCTCTCTTCTGAGATATGAACCTCTTGAAGTACTAATTGACATTGCTGACAGAACGGAATCAGCAATGTGAGCGGCTCAGCAGTCGCTTCGCCAGTCAAACATTTTTCTGCTTCCATTGCACAACCACAAACACTGCACAAGGAGATACAGCTATCTTCCCAGCTTAATAGCTCTTCTCATTAAGAGCTGAAAGAGTTTATGAGATGATCTAAATCCAAAATAGGAAATTTCACCCCATAAAAAGCTGTCCCTAGTTTCTCAGCAAAACCTACCCGTACAAGTGAACTTGTACGGTTTTCACTTCAGCAGAGATCATCTATTTATTTATTTATAGACAGCCTCAAAAAAACGTAGTCTTTCAGGTGTTAACTGTGAAGAACTTAGGAAAGACATTGCCCCTCTCTCTTTCAAGAATGACCTCGAGTTTGGGTAGGAACAAAGCAGCTCCTTGATGTCTGGATCAAAGAGATACCATCACTTCTGGCAGCTCTAGCTGAAGGAGCCAATGGAACAGCAACATCTGGTGAAAGTCAAAGCCAAATTTGATCAAAATCATTCAGTGTGAACCTGTTGCTAACTGAATACGGCCACATGGAGAGAGCAGGCTGTATTGTTAAGCTGGAAAAAGAAAAGTGATTGTGCTAGCAAGGCATAACAATAAAAGAGAGCACCAAGTCCTAACAGTTCACCCTGCAGAAGTGTTGAACTTATCTATGCAAAGTGCAAACTTATTAGAAAAGGACTCCGGAGCTGAGTGATTTCATTGGATGGGCTTGCTCTGAAAATGTAATTTGATGCTATTAGAATAATTTCCTTCCACCTTTATATTTTCCCTTATACTTGCTTCACAGTACCGCCACCGTGGATGATAATACTGAGCCTAGAAACACCTGAAGCAGAAAAGTTTGGCTTTTATATTAACATAAGCAGATGCACAGCCAGGTGAGTAACAGGTCAAACACAAGTCTTAATTTGACCAACCTGCATCCCCTACATAGAGACCCTGATCACTCGCACACGGGGCGGGACGAGGTCTCACTTCTTCCACTGCTGAAGCCACTAAAATTCCTGGCATCTGTCCTGCGATGCGCAGGCAGTCCCAAGGGAGCACTGCATTTCTATTACCAAAGTGCTGCTGCTGGCTGCGGCTTGGAAAGAAAGACCAGATTTCATCTCCTTTCATAAAAATGCCAAGTAACCAGGGAGGATCGGAAAGTAGAGCATTTCCATGACACACAGGCTGCTGCAAAACCTCTGACCAACTCATCTAAACTATTCTTCCAGCCTAAGGGAAATAGCATCATTAACTTTGTACAAGAATCAAAACAAAAATTATCCATTTTCTTAAAGGCAGTAACATTCCTTGGGCATGGAGCGTATTTTCTGACTTGTTGCTCAGCAACAGCCATTTACATACCTCTTGTACAGTTTAAGGCCTGATATTTAGAAAGCATTAATTTAAAAAGACATTGATATCACAATGTATGTAGTGGGGAAAACGTGTGACAATTTGTATTAACGTTTTATCTGAAAAATATTCTCACATAGTTTATGTAATAGGAAGATCAAAAGCCTCATGTTATTCACATGGGGGGCATGACACCAGAGCTTAAAAAAATATATCCAAAGAAAAATCAATGCTTAAGAAAATTTTGTGTTTGAAACAATTTTGATTTCTAGACCTGTCGAAAGGAATGAACGCGGCTCTGAAAGATCTTAAAAAAAGGCGGCAATTACAGCTAGATCAAAACCACCGTTTTGGTCACTACTTGAGACACAAAGCAGCTGAATCAGATGAGTGAAAATGTTGAACAGAAGTGTGACAACTACCCTAGACCGAGCGACAGGAAAAAATTCTGACTCATGTAAAACTCCATTTGGGATCACACCCACATAGAGAGGCATAGACTGTATTGCTTTTCCATCCATACCACCACAACAAATGCCAACACTGAATTATACTGTGAGGATTTCAAGAAGAATTTAATTATAAGTCTACCTTAAAGCACCCAATTCATCCAACCTGAAAAACATGTTACAAGAGTTGTAGAAAAGTGTGTACAAAAAATTTAAGGGCAAATTAAACAACTACAGCCATCCCCTGAATATTAAGCTAATGCAACATGTTGCACTGAGGAAAGAATATTAGGAGAAGGATGCATGATTTAATATGTATGTGCTTACAGTGAATGTCGTGGGTATATTATAAAAATACTCCAATTTATTTAAAAAAAAAAAAAACACTTAAGAATACACAAAAAAGCCCATTCAACATGCTATTATTAACTTCATGGGTGCCTGAATTTAAGAGCCAAGAAAACAAATATTATAAGGACAAATGAAACAAGTGGTTGTAGGGTTTTATTTGAACACTAAGATGATGCAAGTCATAATACAGACTCCACAGCATAATCACAGCATAATTAACTAAATGCTGAAGTAAGTTATTTCCAGACCACTGGTACAAATTCAGTCAAGACTCTCATGTCTCTTACATATTTTTACATGCTGATGTCACACAATGAAATGTTTATTTCATCTTCTCAAATTCTTAAATGGATTTAAGATCTTACAGAAGCTTTTAAAAATTATTTTCCCCAAATCTTCCAGAAGCGTCACCCTTAACAGGCAGGATAATGGAATCGTTTCTCGCAACACGCAGCACAGCCCAAGTTCTGCTCAGGGACCGGAGGGACTCCCAGCGCTGGCTGTAGCTGGCTGCTCATCCTGGGTTCATACACGCAGAACGAGGAAGCGTTGCCTTTAGTGTCAGTGTCTCTGCCTCAGCGCAGAGCCATCTGCATCACTGCCGTGAGATTATTTGGTGTATCTAGCAGTTGGTTAGGCAGGAAGGGGAAATAAAGGGCTGCATTGATCAGACAGATGCACTGCGCCGCACTGTGCCACAGCGCTGGAGGTGGAAACAAGAAGTTATTGAGAAAATAGCGGAGCCATAATAGATCACCTAGCTCACAGACGTGAAATAAGGCCAAATTTTCTGAGATTCATAAAACACCTGGAGTACGGACAATTGCTGACTGTGAAAGCTTAATTGAAAAGTTAAAAATGAAAATAAAGATATTTGGCATAAACTTTGATAGTAGATAACGCCATACTTTTCTGTGTATCTTTGCAAAGTTGAGTTCTAGTCCAAACAGCATTCTGTTGTTCTTACTTATTCCTAGCCCCTCCCAAAAGTCACATTGAAAGTAAAACACCTGCTTGAGGTTCTAAAATGCCAAAATTAACTGATTATTTTTTGTTAGAAAGACACAGAAGCCCCAGGCTGAGATACAGGTACATCATTAAAACAGAGCTTTTGCTGACTGAGCTTGAGTTGTTCAGGCAAAACTAGTTTTACTCAGCTAACCAGAGCTAACTCTGTTATTATGGTTAAGTCCACACCACAGTTAGTTTTCTGTCATATTGTAACAGCAACTTGACACCAGTGAAGCACAGCTAATGAGGCTATATTTAGTCCCCACACAAGGAAACCAGAAACAGTACGAATGACCTGGCAAGCTCCAACTCAAAACCAGCCAGCGGCGCTAAACCTCCCAAAGAGCCTCCACAAGTGTCAGGGGGAAGCTGTGAAAGCAGAACTAGGGTCAATGGCCACAGCGTTGCTCTCAGAAACCCTCCGTTGGGAAGCGCCCACAGGAGCCACCGGTGCAGCAGGGACCCCAGTGGCGCCTGGTCCAGCCCATTTCATTAGTGCAATTCTAGCCTTGATCAGCACAATAAATCATGGAAAACACCTCTGTGTTGGAGAGGGGAGTGAAATTAAAACCTCTCACATGAGTTGGAAATTGCATACCATATTTAGCCTTAGAGAAACTATTCCACCCCTCTGCTCTACAAGCATTTTCTATTTGATTGTTTGAAAGAAGTTTGTATTTCCTTTGCACTTCCAATACATAAGATTGTCACAAAGAAGAAGTGTACTGACATCAAATTCTAACCACTTCTGCAAATGCGTCTCCTCATATAAGATTTTTCTAAGAGAAACAATGCCCTAAACAATGAAATTACTGCCTGGCATGGTTGAAAAAGTCTTCTTCATATATCTCCAGATTGTAAGTCAAAATTCTACTTACTTTAAGGCTTTGTTAATAAACTGTTATACTAATAAGTTACTATATGCTTGGCTGTACAGCCTCTTCACCTGTGTTATAACCAAGAAAACAACCAAACACATTCTACTTACTTTAACATACATATAGTCCAAATCATCTCTTTCCATCCCGTGCCGCTTGTAACACAGATTTTCAGCACTTTCAGAGACAGCTGGTGTTTCTTTTCCAAGCAAAATAGGCTCAGTCTCCATGGAAAGTATTTCCATATTTCTTGTATTGGTGTGGACTAACTCATAAGGCAACTTGGGAATCTCTCTCCAGTTTCCTCAGCAAAACAACTGAGGTCATCTGCTTTACAGACACTCGTGAATAACCCAGGCAGTCTGCAGAGAGTAACGTGTGACAAGCCATGTTGGGGCAATGAATTCCCACATTGTTAAAGCAACTCACAGTATTTTTAGTTTATTTCTCTGGTTCTGTGCAGAGATAGCACCCTCCTGTAAATCACAAAGTAATGGCTAAATTATCTTGTATTGGGAAAATCAAATGGAAGAACTCAAAGACACCACTGGTAACTGCAGCAAGAATTCATGATTTTTCATTTCTATTTATAAAAAAAGAGACCATATGGGCATGAAAGTCACTCAGATGAGAAATCTCTGTTCTTCTATATTTAGGACTGTCAAGCTAGAAACGTGCGGTTTACACCTAACCACACAGCAAAGTAGGAAACTTGACAGGTCACACGTTGTATTTCCCCCCTCTGTTAACCACTACAAAGACAGAATGAGAGCTCTTCAAAGCAACACGGCTTTAGCCTTTACATTTAATTTTAAAGAGAGGGCACTCATCAGACAATGGTGTACGTAAGTAGCCTGGCAGAGTCTGCTCTCAACCATCCCCACTGTCTCCTAAGACCTAATAAACTCAACAAGCCACTGCTCCTGCTAATTACTGGTGGCAGCTTTTATTCCCTGTGAATTACCCCAGCAGCCTTACCTACAGCCACACCTGAAGCCAGGTTAACAGGCAAAGACTTGATGAGCAATGAGGGAAATGCAACCGCTTTCAAGATGTTCAGAAAACAACCACAACTTTCACCAGACAGCATGGAGGTAACAGACTCGAAGACGACCCTGCAGACACAGCTGCACTCTGTGTTCCTGACAGCTTCTCTATTTCATCTTCATACTGCTCCCTCAGACCCTTCAGCCTGGGGACTTTCCATTCGTAGTTGCTTATTTGGTGTTAGGTTTGTACCTACTTCTCCCTTAACATTTTAAGAAGCTTTACCCCAGCCTTGAGTACCTCCATGTCACTATTATTTAGGGAAAGATCTGTGACAATTCTTGCTATTGTCTCTGATTAACAGGCCACAGAAATCAAACCCAAGCCACTAAGGAGAACAGATGGTGTAAAGACACAACATCTCTGCCTGTGTAAGCAATCCATTTTCACGTCTTCAAAAGTTACATTAAAATTTGCAGATACTCACATTAAAAGTTGGGTTAATACCTGCAATCCACAGACACTGAATAGGAGTGAAGCCTTCAAATTTTACTAGTAATGCCTAATGTTTCCTGTGCTTCCCTTCCAGCTGCTCAATGCTCAGAATTCAGCAAGAAGGGCACTCCTTTAATGTCATGCACCAAGTACTTATCCTCTCTGAAAACAAACAAACTCCCCTACGCACACACACACAAAACCACACAAACCTTGTAGCCAGCACTGATCTCTTCTTTACGTTTTATTTGTATATAAATAAACTAAGATAGGTAGAAATAAAACTACTAAGTACTGCGATTAACTGCAGAGCAGGCAGCAAAGCAGCTACACTGTGACAGAAAAGTCACGGGTTATGACCCGGATGGCCAGGAACAGGAAGATGCCAAAATGATCCAGATCATCAGCTGGATAACTCCAGTGCTTTTCACATTTGCACACGGCTGGGCAGCTCAGGCTATCCATCTCGCACAGTACTTCATGTTCGGCTGCTGCCTGTAGCAAACTGAAAAAGCGGGCTTCACCAAAAGATGAGTGGAACTATTATCTACAAGAGATGGTGGGGGTCCTGAAAGCAGAAGCTACTCCTGAAAATACACTCTTGCTATTAAATATTAAAATCGAGCTTTGAGTAGATATGTCCTAACTTACTGCAACACTACATACACAGAGCTTAACACAAAGAGCTTACTAAGATGACATCCCTAGGATATGTTTTCATTTGTTTTCCTGCACAAACTATTCTGAGCAGGTACACGTCAGCAAAGTTATTTCACACAAATAAGAGGAAACAGAGAATAAAAGGCCCAGCCTTTCAGATTTATACGGTTGATTTCAAAGCACAAAATTAAGCAACGTGATTGCTCACCCAGAATAAAGATAAATCTTTGCAGGATCAGGCTTAAGCAACCCCAGGGTTAAGCAAAGCCAAGCAACGCTGAGAACAGGGAGGAAATGATGCAGTCCAAAGCAAAGGGTGGCGCAGAGCGTGGCACTGCCACGGGCATGGAAGCATTGTTCTGTGCCAGGAAAGTCACTAAAAGCCTTGCTATTGGCATTGGTAAACGAGGCCTTAGCAACCCAACCATACAACTCTCCATCCTGGATGCAGCTCAAAAGCAAAGCCAAGAAAAGGAAAAAGTTACTGTACAAAGAGCCCTTGAATTCAACACAGTTTGAATTTTCCCTCTCTCCCATGATCTTTAGATAACAGGTTTAATTTTGTGCCTAATGCATTTCTACTTACTTGAAAGTTTTGATACCAATTTAAACCAGTCAAACTTTTGGGAGCATCATCCCCAAAACAAAAACACACATCTGTTGTGGTGTATCATGCGCGGGGTTATGGTCTATAAAAATAACTTAATCAGAAAGATTTAGTTTGAAGTAAAAAATCAAAGTCACAGGCATGATGAAAATTTCCAAGACCCATGGGTTTATTCTAACCCTAGCACCATATTTTCTACAACAAGGACCACCTATTATTAAGGGAAAACAGGAAGTTCTTCCTTGCTATTTCAGCAGCAGAGAAGACAAGCAGAAGGTGCACACTGTTGCTTCATTCGTTTGAGTAGTTTGCTAATGAAGCAGCAGAGCAATAGCCTTGCCCAAACACCGGTTCTTGGCCCTGGGCCCAACTGTACAAATACTCACTATCAGAGTCAAGAACAATACAAGCAGTAGTAAACACTGCTCCACCACAGCGAGCGCAAAATTAGATCAGAGATACCCTCTGCACCTTCAAGGATATGAAAGAAAACCCAACCAAGTACAGGAGTTCGGACTCTGCTTGTCCCTAACTTCATACATGCAAACCAAGGTAAACTGACTTTAACCAAGAGGCATAAAGCAAACCACTGGCTCTTATCAGAGAAGCTCTTGCTCCTTGACAAAGCAAAGTGAAACCGGGTCCATCATCCTCCCCGAGCCAAGATGCCTTTCAAACCAGCAATATCTGTACGTATGCTCATACATACATGCATGTGTCAGAGACACCAGTAACACAAACAAGACTTCAAACAGTTAAATATTTGGTTTGTATATGCTTTGATTTTTCAAGTCATGAAATCCGAATTCAATGAATGTCCCTGTAGGACACCCCACGCAGCTGCCTCCTCCAAGGTCTGCTGCAGAGGCTGTTCTGACTTGCCAGAAATCTAGGCACCATCCCACTGGTACTCACAGGACAGTGGACTTCCCAGCTTTTCCCTCACAGCACAAACACCACCTACAATCAACCTTACTACCACTTCTTGCTTTTTAAAAATCCTGTGAAAAACAGACCATCCAGAAACAGTGAAACCACGTGACACTGGACGTTTCTGCGACTTCCTCCAATTCAACTGCTTCGATGATCAAATTTCAAAAACAAAAACACTTTCTTTAGTCCTATAGAGATTAAACAATCAGTCTCATTAAGGAGAGGGACAAATTACTTTGTTATTAGAACACACAGAGACGATCAAACTCCCAAAGGCCCCATGAGGAGACCCTAAGAGCCAGGTACATCTGTGTGACCGGCCACCTCTCCCTTCCAACTGAGCCTGGAGCTCTGTGGCTCACTGAAGGATAACGGTGGTCATTGCACACATTTCCTGACATAGCAAGAGCTTGACAGCACTTTATCTGATCGTTCATTTATCTAAAAAATAATAGTAATCCATTACCTAAGCCACCTGGCACATGCTACGAAACCACTGCAGTAGAAACAGACTGCAAATAACCAGTGGCAGCCCGATGTACAGACATCTGCAAGGACTGCTGAGCAGTTTGTGGGGGATCCCACATCATCCACTAATATTACTAGTTAAATGTGTTAACATGATACTCAAAGAATTAAATAAGACCAATTTTTAAAAATGTGACCTTCACAATAATACTTTACATGTAATAAAAAATTCACACAACTTGCAAGATTAGGTCCACAGCAAAAAAAAAAAAAAAAAAAAAAGTTGAATATAAAGCTATGATCAATCCCCCAAGAGTAGCTCCCAACTATGCTACCCTTTCAGTGTTTCATTAGGCCTACAGGATATGCCCTCCCAAAGATCATTTGTGGGCTGCAAGAAGCTTTCACAAACAGCTTGCTCTGTCTCCAGCCCCACCGCCCTGCCCAGGGTGGCATCATCTCATCCTCTGGGCACACGCTGCAGCCAGGGGAGCAGCTCTGGTGTAGACTGGGCTCTGACGCAAATCATCACTCCTCTTGCTTCCCAAGACTCACAGTTTCTTTTTAGAAGAATGATAGATTGCGGACATGACACAAAACTGCTGTGAGAAAGCTCAAGAGTTTCTTCAGTTTCTTAGGCTGCTGTGGTTGGCATCTGACTACAGGAAACTTTAAAAAAAAAATAAATAAAATGTCAAGGTTAGGTTAAACCAAGTATTGTTAGACTGCTAGATAATTATATCTCCAGCATCTTCAATTTAAAGACAACAAGGAAAAAGCTGGTGAACACAATTGTGAGTCGTCACTAACAGAGCTGCCATTTATCCCAATGACACAGCAGGTCCCTGAAGCAGAAAAGCAATGGAAGTATCTCCTCTTCGGCTGCTGCATTAGATTTTCAGAAGAGGCAGAGATACAGTTATAAAATATACTGTAGAGGCTCACTGTTATTTGCAGAAGTGATTGTTTGACGGTACACACTTGATTTCTGCAACAGCCTCTCTGAAGTGCATGGGTTCCACTCAGAAGCAGAGCGGGATGCCCAGGATGTGCATGGAGATGAACCATGATCTACTGAGACAACTGGTTACTCTTTAATGTTTAGAAAACACTTATGTCACATGCAACAGTTTGAACAGCAACATACAAGACAACATAATTACGGCAGCTTTTTTTTAATCCCCAAGCAAAGCCCACTAATAAGCACAGGAATTTGGAAATAACAGATATTTTTCCTCTCTTACGCTCAGACTGTTTTTTGATTATTTCCCTCCCCATGTACCACTAACATAAGAAGAGCCACAACCTGCTCAGAATCTGCCTCTTGCCATTTTCGCCTGCAGGGACCCAGCTCAGCTGAAGGGGAAGACCAAGCCCTGGAACACCCTGGCTTCACCCCCAAGCAGCTGCCTGCAGACAGCGCTGGGAAAGCCAGAAAGACTCCTTGCCACGCTGGAGACTGCACAAGTGGCTTTTTGTTCTATGCTGTTCCCTCTGACACTTCCCTAACTCAATTTACTGCCTATAAACCCTCAAACTGAACCATTTCGAGGAGAGAGCAGCAGGACTGAAGGTCAGCTACTGAGCTCAGCTTTCCCAGACCATGGTTTCCAGGGAAAACCATTTACTTGTTCCTCTATGTTCAAAATTGCCCCTCACTTGAACTAAAATTGGATTAGGCCTCAAATTAGAAACAAGCTAGCTGGAGCTAGCTGCCCCTAATCTCAGAGATACTGGAAAAGGAAGAACATACTGGTAGCAGCAAGAATAAAAACAAATGAATGTCTGACCGAATGGCTAAATAAATAAATAAGTGCGCTGCACACAGCCATACAAAACCGAAACAGAAATCCTGAGAGGGCAAAGCAGCGTGCTCCAGGAAAGCACAGCATGAAACAGAAACAACTCAAACCCAGAGAAAAAAAGGAATGAAATGTGGAACAAAAATGACTGAACCATGTCAGCTCACTGACTTTAAAAGAGGCAGCATAAACATAGTGTCTGATCTGCTTTGTTCATTTTCATACACAGGCAATGAGTATGTGCTGGGGCTTGGTTTTACACACCTGAAATTCACAAAGGGGATGCCTGACATGAATCGTGGCAGTTCGGTCAGTGTGGAGAGAAGTCAGATGAGTTCCAGGTCTAGGCAAAGCATTCTCACTTGTTCTTAACTTCCAAGAAAAGTGGATTACACCCAACAAAAGCCGACGCATGGCCTAGATTGACCCTATCAATTTTTATGGACCAGCAAAAGTAGGTATGTATCTGTCGTTGGCCAGCATTTACCAAAACGCTGATCAACAACATCCAAGCACCAGTCAGCAGTGGTATGGTGATTCAGGACACACCAAGATTCCCCTAAGTTTGTTCCCAAAGTCAAAGAACCAAAACTTTCAGAAATGATCTTATAGCAGGACCACCAACCTGCCAGGAGAGACGGTCTCTCTTGAACACCCAGCAGCTTTCCTATCCGGTACCCAATGCAGAGCCACGCCTTCCTCAGGAACTACAAGGAGCCCTGAGCCTTCCACTGTAACTCAGTCCCAAGACAACAGGACACACACATTTTTGGGGCAGCTTCTGACTCAAGGAATTTAACCCCTCAAGGAAATTAATTCAAGGTCAGATGGGGTGGGAAATTTAAAAGAAAAAAATATGTATTTCTGATCAACTCTTTACAAGACATTTTAATTCCATAACAAGAACATCCACAGAGAGAGAAATCAAGAATGCCTTTCCAAAATAACTCCCTACATAGAGGAGGTCTGTTGGGCACCTGGGAACACCTCTGCAGCATCATTCTCTCTTGACAAGAATGCTAATTCTCGTCCCTTTTTGCAACGATAGTTGACAGAGATACCCTTCTATAAGACACAAGATGCCTCATATTAACTAACGCATTCAGCATTCTTTAAGGGGGTGCGGGCATGCACCTCACTTCCTCACATTCAATGTTTCCTATATAAACATACTATTCAGATGTGGTCAACCCTACAGAAAGGACTGTCCAGTTTGATTTGTACCAATGCCCAGCCAACTTGCTGTCCACCATATCCGAGTGGGAGGACTCTACAAATAAGGTAACTATTCATGCCCAAACAAAAAGGCTGTTTTGTTTCCTTTCTCACTTCATACAAAGAGCTAGACTGGGGATAATTTAAGAGTATTTCATAAAGTAGCTCAAGGATCCAGACGGCATGGCTTTTCATAAAACACACTTTGACTGTGCAAGCTTTCTGCAGTAAGTATTTGGAGTTTGCTATGTTGTACTGCGGTGCTCAGTTCTGGTAACTCCAGTGATCCCTTCTGCCCTTAAAAACCTGTGGTCTGTCATATTTTTACAGATTTTTACACTAGATCAAGGCAGAGTAATGACAACAACGCATTGCTCGTGGATAAAACACTCATTTCCAAGCTCTCGACTTGCAGGCTTTGCCATCACCACGACGCGCAGGGCAGTGACAGTTTCCGGGTAGAAACTGATGAGGTACTAACAGACAAGACTATAAAGATCAGAAAAACGTCTGTTTAAAGAGCGAACAAGAGCCACACACCGCATCATTGCTGGCTTTAGGGCTTCCGAACGACTGCCAAAAGAATAAATACGAGCTAAAGGCGCAGTGTCATCAAAAAGGTTCGTTTAATACCGAAGCGCCTGGGTTGCAGAAGGCTACGTTCTGCAGGAACGGGACGATCCATCTGCAGGAGATAACCGGGCAGCTCGGAACGGCTGCTCCAACCCAAAGCGCTTCTGCCGGGAGCGGCCCGGCCCCGCCGTGCTGCCCGACCCCCGCCCGCTCCCGGCAGCTCGGCGGTGCCCGCGGCGGGCAGGGCGGCACGGCCGCTCCCCGCGATGCTCTGCGGGCGGCCGCCGCCGCAGCCCCCCCGCCCCGGCCGGCGGGCAGAGCCTCCCGGGAAGCGGCGGGGCCGGGACTCACCGGGATGCGGGGCCGTCTCGGGAAGAGGTGCCGGCTCCCACCGTGGCGACCCCACCGCGGGGCCCGTGCCCGCCCTCCCTCCGCTCGTGCGAAGCGGCGATGCCCGCCCGGGCCGCGCTCCCCCCTTGCCGCCGCCCCCGCACAGCCCCCGGCCCCGCCGCTGCCGCCCTACCTTCGTGTAGAGCTCGGAGGCTGCCATGGCGCCGGGCGCGGGCGGGCGGCCCCTCTGCGGCAGCCCGGCGGCGGGAGGCGGAGGCAGGAGGATGCTCGCTCAGGCGGCGGCCCGGGCGCGGCGCGCCATGTTGCTACCTGGCGGGCGGCGGGGCTGCCGCCGCTCTGTGCATTGTGGGAGCGCCGGGCCGGGCGGCGCGATGCCTCCCACCGGCGGGCGGGCGGTGGGGCCGCTGCCCGAGGAGCGCCCCAAGCCGCGGGGACAGTGGCGCCGCACCCCAGGCGCTGCCGGACCCCCGAGGGTCGCGGCACGGGGTGTACCGGGGGAGGAGGACCGAAGGACAGGGCTGCGAGAGACCCGCGGCGGCGCTCCGCCAGCCCCGGCCCAGCCCGCTCCTCCTCCCGCCCCCCACGGCGGCCTGCCGCTTTGTGCCAGAACCGGTATCTCCCCCCTATCCCGCTTTTTTTCCCCTTTTTTTTTTTCTTCCCCTCCCCGTGAACTGAACGAATTACTCGTTTCTTCATCAGGGCCGTTTCCAGCTTTTGCTGCTTTCCAGCCCCTCTACTCCGAGGTGCGGTTCCCAAACCCGCCCCCCTGCAGCCCGGGCACCGCCACCGCCGGGCCCCGGGCACGGTCCCTCCCCGGCAGACAGCCCGCTGCTAACACAGGAGATCAGCCGGCTGGGCAGCTGCCTCATCTGTTGGATTTACATCTGGGTTACAGCCCACTGCAGCCTCTACGTGCCTGGCTGCCATGCTACACAGATCCCACTGTGTACTTCTGCGTCTGTTTCTCAGGTGCCAAGTTTTCCATTTTTTGTTTTCTCTCTCTCATCCTGATCCTATCCCTCACATCCTTTACCTCTTCCAGCTTGACTGCATCTTTATCATTCAAAGCACTACTGAAAACACTGAAGAGAACTGCGCCCAAACCAGTTCCTTCAAAAAGCAAGTCCAGTTCTCACCAAGAAATGAAGGTGCACCTATTGGGAATGAAAAGCATAGTCCCTGTTCTGGTCCTGAGATGGCAGCTCATTTGCTTTATGAATCATTAATAGGTGTTTTCTACAGCTAACATTATGGCAAGAGTTCCTTTGACAGCAGAATTGAAGCTACTATCTTTCTGTATTTTCCTCCTTCACCTTGGGAGTGCATCCTACCAGCCCAAGTGGTCCAAAATACAAAACAAGTCTGAAACAGTTACATTTGCCACACTCTCCACCGAAGTACTTTCACTTTTTAAGTGGTATCATCTCTGCAAAATTCAACTGTTAGACAACACCTCTGTATTCAGGGGGCAATATCAGGACTCCCCCTGAAACTCGCTGTGACTATCAAAGAAACAGACAAACCTGTTCTACAGAGAAAGTAAGCCTTGAAAGAGATGGCTGACCTGCTCAAAATCACTCATCAACTTAGTAACAGCCAGAAATACAAATCAAGCTATCTTGAATCCCAAAATAAACACTCTCAATGAATGCTATAATCTACCTGTCCCTTACTGCTACTATTTAAAGAAAGGAGATAGAGAAAGTAGCAATCACAAATTAAAAATAGTTATAATGAAAATACAGAGCCTTACCTGGAGTTTTTTGCACAAGATGCAGATATATGGTTTTCACAGCTAGTAAACTAAGGTTAGCAAATTCCAGAAAGAGGTTAAAAAATGTTGATTTTGCTAGGAGAGTTCAGAGTTGAAACTCTAATGAGAACTGAATTTAAAAACACCTTCCTTCCTATGTTCTGCCACTATGTCCAGGATTATCAACCACAGTTACTGTCCCATGCCTAGGAAGCTCACTCCCATCAGCAGAATTGGACACTTGCTCTCAGTCCTAAGAGAAGCCCAGAACTGGTTCCTGCGAACTGCTGTCCAGGTCAGGGTGAGGTTTTTGGCTAATAACTGTGCACAGCTGCTCTTCACATGTACACGATAGCAAAACAGAGAGATCTATACTAAAGCTACCAGTCATCTTTCATGTGTAACAGAAAAGTCCTGTGGAGTTCATTTAAGAGTGTGATCATCTGCCTTTAACAAGCTTTAATTGGAGAATCTGGATGTATGAACCACAGAAATCTCACAGTTTTTGCTCTCAGAATGGACCTGAACCTCCCTTTTGACTGTGTGCTGCTTCATATCTGATATTTAATACCCTTTCTTCAGGATGGTATCCATTCTAAATGCAAAGACACTAATTTCAGGAGTTCACCTGGACTGTGGATTACCGTATAAACCATTCACAGCTGAAGCTCAGGAGCCAAATGTAATTATAAGCCCCAGCAAAAAATAGCTATCCAAGTCCAAAATATGCTATGATTTGACACAATTTGCATAAACCAGGATTTCAAATCTGTCATTAAGGACAAGAATTGGGGGCACTGAAAGTTGCCAAGGAACAACCTGTTTGTAATTTATCTAGACTGACTACTTAATTATTACTTTGTGTCTCCTGCATCAAACATTTGCTGGCAAGATTTTAAATATCCTCATCTCATATCTTGCACAGCATCTTTTCAAAAAGATCGTTTATGGCATTCAATTTCAGAGTGTATTCCCAGGGTATTCCAGCTGACAATGTATGGCTGATGTAGCCGACACAGTCCACATGCATAATTTTATACTAAATTTGAACCCCATTAAAAAGACAGAAAATAATCCTTCTATGAATTGAGATTAGTTTATGTAATTTTTTCAGAAGTGACTACAAAGCATCTGTCCTATCTTTTTTCTTACTTCTATGTTCTGTTTACATCCGTGATCTGTTCAACTGTGGCAGAAAAACTCCCTTCTCAGTTAGGACTTCCTATTCTGCTGCTGTCATACTGTGCTGCAAGTGAGCAGTGGATTCTCTGTTGACCAGACAAAAAAGGGAAATCATTAGAAGCACAGAAATAATATAGGCTGGTAACATATGGAATATGAGATGGTCTGCGTGGCACAGTGGCTGGGCCTATCCACTCCTTCAGAAAAGCATTTCTGTTTTCAACATTCACCATCAGTTTAATTCCAAGAGGCTTTCACCGGAAAGACAGACAAACCGAACTGAGGAATTAATAGGCTAAAATCCTCCTCCTACCCTTACTTGTATTCTCACACTACAAGAATTAGGCCTGTAACTTTTAGATGTAGAAAACAAAACAGGGCTGGTTTCAGCCAGTACTGACTGAACAGTTACCAACTCCGAAATGTAACATAACAGATACACAGGAAGATATAAAGTCACTTACCATCCATGTATCCTCCCAATAACACTTGGGATTTACTTCCAGGTTTTTTCGGCTTACAGAAAAGACAAGACACAATTCTTAACCTACACGATGAAAGTCCATGCAGAAAGCTTGCTCCATCCATCTATGCCTAGACGAGGAAGATTTCTCTGTCTCTAGAACATCACATACAAATTTTCTTTTCTATGCACTGGCAGAATTCTTTTCAACAGCATAAAAACCATCCCCTGAGAACAGACCTGAAGTTCAGAAGAATCCACAGCTCTCATTCTTTCATTTAAGCATCTGTGTAATTTCAGCCATGTAATCCAATGCCGCGCATTTAAAAACCCAAATCCCATTTTTTAAGGAAGACTCTTAAGAGTTGTTTTTTTCCTCAAACCCAGTAAGGAAACAACCCTACCATACCACCACAGACAGAATTACCAGCAGAGGTTGAATCCAGTCTCTGTGGAGACTCCCTGAACCCAGAATGTCAATGACAGTTATCTGGCTATTCTGCAATATTGTCGAGGAAAGTTGACAGATTATCCAACCATGTTCCTGTTATTAAAAAAGAGCTACAACACTGTTCTGCAATAAGGTAAAAAAACTAAACCCAACTGAAATCTGCTATTAAATGTAGACAAGGTCAGAAACAGAAAGGACTTCATCTTCCCATTTTAAACCCAAGTCAAATAAACATCTGAAAGCGGTGGAGGTTTTCTCAATATTTTCCAAAGCAGTAAGTAAACAGCTTTCTGTGCCTGCTATAAATACACAAGAATATTTATCATAACCATGTAACAAGCAGCATCCTCATTGTAACAAAGATGTACTGCCTGAGAAAGGGACAATTCAGTCATCTGCCCCTCAACCAAAGCTTTTTCAAGCACATCAGCTGAGCTCAAGGCTGTCTGCCTCTGTGCTAGTACTCCAGAAACATTTTCAAGATACTTAATGGGAATAAATGCTTTGAATATGCACAGAACTTTTCTGATTTCCAGTTACTCTGGATCTATAGATGCCAGAAATTGGGATGAAAAAGCCAAAGATGTGGATCTGAAAGAGGGTGGCCCACTTGTACTAAAGCAGGAATAACCAAACCACACATTCAGCCCAACTCCACTTTTAAGATAAAACAACATTCATTCTGCTTGCCTGCTCCCCCCATCCATTCGTCCCAACCTCACAAAAAGCTGCCCAGCCATCAAATAAACAAGATACTGCAATCCTGCCTCCCTCCTGAACAACATGGTCATGTTTCACAAGAATAGCCACTAAATGCAAAGCTTTTTGGAGCACAGGTCTGTCAACTGTGCCTGCCTCAGCTCTAATTAGAAACAGATTTGGGCAATAAACCTTCTTTGCCTGAAGATTGATGCCACTCCCCATAGAGAGACGCAGATAAGTTACTTTAGGTTACTAATGCCAGTGTTAATGCAGCCTTTGCACCGTCTCAGCATGGTATTTGAATGACACTACTTAAACTGGACATTTTTCTCCTCCCTTTGTTGGAGATGCAGAGTATAGAGGGTGTTACTATGGCCTTGGTGACTAAGCTAATTGTGTAAATATACTACTTAGGTCCTGAAGCTGCACAAAGATCAGCCCCTAAGTCACAGTCTGAATATGAAATTAGTTGGACTTTTTCCAGCATCTTGATTTATTGGAAAAGTAGCCATATTCAGGCCAATATGGTCTGTAGCAATGCAAACTTCTATCTGCCAACCTAATTCCCAGAAATCCCCTTCACTCACTGCAAGGGACCAAAACAATCATCTGTTACAGAGTTTTCAAACAATAAGCTTTAATTGCCTTATTAGAAAAATAAGCACTGAAATAGATATATAAATGTGATTACATTAAAGTAATTCTGTAGTCTAACATACTAGAAACCAAAGGCCTGTCATATTTTTAATAATACATAGTAGCAAGATTTCAGTTTTAGAAATTTTCCGTAGAGAATACCGAAGTATGCAGTATCTTTTAGGAAACCACAGTAAAGACGAGACAAATCTCCACGTTGCAATAAAAACTAAGTAGATCAATTTATTCTGTATACTATACAATGTGTAAGTTTGTAAAGAACAATTGACATTTTCATCACCTTAACATCTTGACTGGGTGTAAATATGTCCAACAAAATGTACTCCTGCGGCCTTTACACAAACACTGTCCTACTACATCAAGAACAATGAGAGGGAAGCCTTTGGTACTACAGATTTGGGGACATATTTGTGAAGTTGTAATTAATCCACTTAAGTATCTTGAATAAAATGGTGCTATCTGCTAATATAAGCCTACATGAGTACTACTCTAATAACTAAACACTTGTCTATCTTTAAAGGCAAGATATGAAAGGGACTGCCAGTCTACAGTGCGGATAGGTTTTCTTTGAAAAAGGTAATTATCAAATGGTAAAACTCATATAATACATTATGTACATAAGTTTAGATAGCTGAGTTATCTTGCTGGAGGAAGCTGAAAGTAAGCATCAATTTGCAGCCATGTTTGATTTATTGTTAAGTGATTATCGGATTTAAGTTTTATACAGCGTATAGAACCAAAATAGCTGTGCCTGCTGCTGAGGTCTCTCAGATGTGAAGACTTGTAATCAGTCACTGACTCAGTTAGTATTACAGTACTTCAAATATACACATGGATAATATATTCATAGCTGAATTTGTAGTAATCTTAAGAGCTGCGGATCACTGAGTGAACATTGGAAGAGTTCATGTTGTCCAACCAGCAGGGCAAGCCGAGCTGTAGCTAAGTGAGTGGAATGTTTAAATTTAAATGGCTATTTTTTTTACACCTTCCCGAACATCAAGAAAGCTCATCTTATGTAAGCTACAGAACAGTGGCACCAGACAATACACAGCAAGTCACCTTAAATTGTTCAAAATTTGTTTCAGGCCCAGTCCTATCATTAAGTTTCAATTTCATTTATCCATACAAAAATAAAGAGGGATTTTCACATTAGGAGAAACATCTATAAAATGCGGTTTGCTTCAATGTATCCAGTTTCCTTGCTATTCTCCCAGCCTAATTTCTTACTTAAAGAAGTAAGTCAGATTCTTCAACCTGTTCTGCAAAAATCACTAATTCTTTATACTAGTGAAGGATAAACAATAAGGACAGTCCTGACAAAGCCTACTTAGTGGCTAGAAAAGGGCTATACAAACTTGAAAAGAATCAGATCAGCAATTTCTGAATTCTCTGGAATGACTTCTCTTGAGCCAAAGACATTATACAGACACCAATATACTTTGCTCATGTTCTGATCAAAACAGAACCAAATCAAGATTTTTTCATTTTCTCTTATTTATTTATGTTTGCCTTTAGAAGAGAGCATTGAAGAAAATATGGGCCAGTGTTCTTTTTGACTAGCAGTCCTTTATCTTGTAAGACCTTTCTGAATGCCAACAAAAAGCACATCTTTCCAAAAGCATGCATCCTTAATAGTGTTTTCTTTTACAATGCCCACATTGGTGCTTTGTTTTTAATAGGCTGTTTCACAACTGTTTCTTTAAAGAAAAAAGTATTCAGTAAACCATCTTTTAAAGAGTTTCCTATGCTCCCATAAAAACCAAAGTCTGTGATTACCTATATTAAAATCAATTACATTATGAATCATACTGCATTTTTAATATTCTGATTTAATTGAACAAATGTGCTTTTAAATGTACCAAGTTACCTGTCTAATATTAGCTATGTATTCTGGTGATCTAGTACTTAGGATCTGCATCATAAAGCTGAACTGAAGTTCATTGTTCTTTTCAGACATTAAAAGTTACCTATTTCTCAACAGGTCATTATACAAATACTACTTCCAGTTCTTTGTTTCCCCAAAGTCAATGAGGGGCTGCTGTATAACAAAAAGAAAAGGAGGTAATTTACTACCACTTCAGGAGTCCAAAAAAAAAAATGATACCCTTCTGTCTAAAATAGCCCCAAGACAATTGCATATCAAACCTTAGCAAGCCTAGTTTTGGAGTTCACCACACAGGAAACTCTCTCGAACAGTACATTTAGCCATCTCCCATGTCATCAGACAGAGCATTTCAGCTTTAAAAGCCTAAAAGGACCGCTGAACAGAAAGGGCACTTGCCTCCAAATACAGGTTAAAATTTCCAGATTTATATCTGAATGCTGTTGCAAAACAAAATATGTAACTGTAAAAGCATAAGGCTGAGTCAAGTATAAATAGAACTGTTTCACAATTTTCAGGTATTCAATTTTTACTTTCAGTAGCAAGACTGGGCTCTTAGTTTCAGGACAAGACTTCGAAAGATTCAGAATCACTTGTGCTTTGATTGGCACGTTATCTGCTTTTTAAAATGTAAAACTAAGATGTTTGCAAAAGGTTGTGCAAAACTATTGTATTTACAAAAATGGCACAAGAGTGAATTCAACAGTCTATGCACATGCACACTTCATTCACATCTTCAACAAAAGTGTGTCCTAAGCTACAGAACTGAAAAGAATACCAGCTTCAACAGGCAGTTGTCAATAAGCATTAGATTCACACGAGTTACACCAGAATGGGCAAATATTGCCCAAGTAAAAACTCTATTGTTAAAGCTGAAACAGGTTTAAGGCCGTTCAAGTTCAAAAGCAGAAACAAAATTCAGTCAGAGCCCTGTCTTTTGTTTTTTTACATGCTTTACCACCTAGCAACTTGTGGTCTAAACCTCTATTTTAGACAACAAACCCAAACACAGAAGAAAAACCCAACACAACTGGAGGTTATATTAAATACAAATATGCTGTAATTAAGATGAAATAACAAAAGCAGAAACATTAGAAGTTGTAAAACTTGCGATGTCACTTGCTGGAACCAGTCCTACACTAGGAAATGGGCAATATGTACATTTTCAAGTAGATTACATTGCTCTAACCAAACTTGTCCTTTTTAATCAGTGCATTGTTCTCAACTAGTCCAAATACTACACGTTTTACTCTTAACAGTACTCCCTTATAATAGCAGCACATGCTATCACTACCTGCAAAGCTGTCAGTCTCATGACTTAGTGTAAGAAAGAAAAAGGGGGATGTGAGGGTGAGAAATAACTATTAAGGAGAAACAACAGGAATGAGAATAATCATGCAGTTCAGCTGTTCTCGTCAGCCAGCCAGCTTGCTAGCAACAAGAGATGGTTTCCGCTGTGGAAGATCCTGTGGAGTAGGAATATGGTCACCAGTGACTTCTGTCTTGTCAGGAGCTGCTGTAGGCAGTTGCTTATTCTTCATCTTTGCTTTAGCCATGTTGTAATCACCAGAATCAAAGTATTTTTGCTAGAAGACAAAACACATATATTTAAAAGTCTGTCATCTTATCAGATGCATACACTGAATTACATGGTTAAGTAGATTTTTTTTTAAATTTTAAAACAGTTATAAAATCTTCTGTATTTGGCACAGTAGCTGTATGTTGATTAAAAAAATGGTATCAAGATCATTAAGCACACATAGCTAAACTCTTAACGCTAGTTAAGTATACAGTTAAGGTTCTACATATACCATTTAACCCACACCATACATACATGAACATTATTTTTGCCCTTTTTTTTCCAAAAGCTCTGGTCTCCCACAAGTGAATCACAGAATCACAGAATGTTAGGGATTGGAAGGGACCTCGAAAGATCATCTAGTCCAATCCCCCTGCCGAAGCAGGAACACCTAGATCAGATCGCACAGGAACGCATCCAGGCGGGCTTTGAATGTCTCCAGAGAAGGAGACTCCACAACCTCTCTGGGCAGCCTGTTCCAGTGCTCTGTCACCCTCACTGTAAAGAAGTTTTTTCTCATATTCAAGTGGAACCTCCTATGTTCCAGCTTGAGCCCATTGCCCCTTGTCCTATCACTGGATGTCCCAGAGAAGAGCCTGGCTCCATCCTCCTGACACTCACCCTTCACATATTTATAAACATTGATTAGGTCACCCCTCAGTCTCCTCTTTTCCAGACTAAAGAGACCCAGCTCTCTCAGCCTTTCCTCATAAGGGAGATGCTCCATTCCCTTAATCATCCTCGTGGCTCTGCGCTGGACTCTCTCCAGCAGTTCCCTGTCCCTCCTGAACTGAGGGGCCCAGAACTGGACACAATATTCCAGATGAAACCTTGAGTTTTGTAAATTCTGTGACAGTGAACAAGTTCTGCTACACAGAATAACCAAATATTGCATGAACTAAAGGTGGAGAATAGAGCCCTCTCTATCATACCAGAAGATCAAAGTAGCATGAAACTGCATGCTAACAAGAAAGCCTCTTATCTGTCTATATTAAAACAGTGCAACTAAAATCCCTAAAGTTCCAAACCCATTATTTAGTGAAGTCAGATCTACTGTGCAGTCCTTCTTAAAAGCACAGTACGAAGGAAATTCTTATACCACACTCCAGGTTTCTTGTGAATATAAAAGTGAATACATTAAGTCTGAATTTCTAGAGCACTGTTTCTTAATATTTCAGCAAATTTTTATTAGCGTTACCTTTAACAGTCTTTTTTGTTGTCAGTTTTCTCAAGATATTAAGTTATCTATGGATGTTAAAGCCAAATAACTGTTACAATTTATCTGCATCATGGTCAGATGAGGCATGGAATTTCACCCGAGGTCTGCATTAGGTCCTCAACTGCTCACTGACACATTTCTTGGAGAAAGTTGCTTTTTGTTTACATCTTACAATGAGGTCTACCATTAAGGTATGTGTAACCTATTATTTCGAACAGATTGTCATCTGGGGCCAAAAAAAAATAGATCCAGGACAAAGATTTACACTAGCAACTGCTCCTTACAATCACAACCTTCTCTGAAGAGAACATTCCCTAGTTAGCTTTATACAGGTTTATTCCTCAGTCAGCTGATCAGCAGCCATCACTACCTGCTATGTTTAAGTGCTTCCAGGCAGCATATTACCACCATACTCTTTATTTTGCATTAGTACTAGCCAGCTGCAAAATGTTCAGTAGCATCAGTTGTTGGAGAGAAGTAATTTGAACACCTGACTTAACAGGCCTTTACTTAAGGAAGAACAGGGAAGGTTGTTCAGCCTCCTGAAGAAGGCTTTAAATGTTCCCTGCCAAAGCCTTAAAGTTACCAAATGTGTTTTTCCCATGCAGTCAGCAGTACATCTGAACCACGCACTTTTATGAATAAACCTTCCCAATTCAATCCTTGTGATGGTGTAATCCCTATTTACACCATGATGTTACAGCACTGCATCTGCAGACTAGACCTCAAGTTACAACATAACCTGATTTGGAAAAAGGCTTTCATGCCCTTCAAGACTGAAGCAAACAAAAGAAAGTTTTAAACAGCAAATAGGTAATAACAGAATTGCCTGATCTTTAGACGTGCTATTGTCGTTAATAGATACCTATTTCAGTCCACATAAGAGCTCCAAATAGAATCCCTCTACAGGAACATCGTTTAGCATGGTTCCCATCTACTCTGCACCCAATGCAGAATATTTCTGGAGAGCAAGTATCAACGGGTAGGGTGTGTCCTAGTTGCCAAATCAAAGAAAAATTGAGCTACAGTTGACTACATATATTTAGAAGAATATCTGAGAAAACCTACTATCTTTCATGCATTAGAATATCAGTCCATTTCTTCTTTTAACTTATTCCTGTATTTTCCTCTGATTTACTCTAGCTTCTCATAGATGGCCTGTATTTGATCCTCCCTTTCAGACTTTGTCTGTCCACGTGTCTTCCACGTCACAAACACTATCTGAAAGTATACTCTCTATCCTCACTCTGTTCTAAACCTCAGCAATCCAGGAAGCCCACAGTGCACCAGACATCTATATCAAATAAAGATGCTTCCTCTTTTAAGACACTGAGCTCACTAAACAACAATCGTAGAAAATAAAATGGAAGAAAGTTACTACCACCACATCAGGAGAGGAGAACTGAAGAAAGCAGATTACGAACTGGAATCTACAACTTTATGCCATCTTTCATCAAAGTAGCAAAATCCCAAACGCTCAAGTCAATTGAGATGCCCACTGTTCTGCCTCTGCTCAAATTTAAAAATACAGGCTGCAACAACCTTTGCATCAAATAGTGCTGTAATCAAGATAAAGATATTGTACAGATCGTTATTGTTGGTGGTGACTTTTCCTCACATTTGCACTGAGTGAAAGCAGGTCTAATTCCTCTGCGACCACCAATCCTCAGGTAGTGGATGCTGGTCTGTTTTCCTGAATTATCATCACAATACACACTTACCTTCTCCCTTCTATATCTAAAAGTACACTGAACCCACTGAAGTCTCATTTAGGCTGCCCTTGACCACATAACACCATAACTCACAGAAGGAATCACTAATCTACAACCTGCCCCTGCCCAGCAGCCATTAACTCTGCTGCATATGCTGCAACTTATTCGAGAAAGCTTATTAAAAAAACCTCCCAACAGTAACAATTCCCAGGTGATGTTACCAGACAGCACAGAACTAGATCAGCACTGAACTCCAACAGCTGGTTTGCGAACGATTTATACTTGGAATCATTGGGTGCACTCAAAGTGCCTAGACAACAGTAAAAAAAAAAACCAGACCATTGTGACAGCAACGAAAGCACCATCAGAAGTAGCGATATACTAGGATTATTCCAAAAACAGAGTTCTAGCATGCCTGAAAGGCATTACATAATCACTTCATAAATAATTAAACTAAAAACATAAACAGTTGAATAACTAAGAAAATAAGAGACACTAGTCAAATGTGGAACAATATTGAAATAGTAACCCACTCTTCATTCTTTTTTCATTATTTTTTGGTTAGGGTGTATATTCAGAATTGCACCACTGTTCTCAAGCCACTGACGTCAGATGGTGCCTGGCATAACACAGCAGACGCTAAGGTTTCGTGTGCTAGAAACATGAATACTAAGAGCGGGCATACATGTTGGGGACCTAAGAATAGGTAGAATAAGATCAGTACAAAGCAGGGATGAGGTTCTGACCCTTACAGTTTACTATCACGTTTTTACGAAGTTAAAACAGCAACACTGAGCCATCTTCTAAGTTAAATTTTTTCTAAAAAGTGCAGTCAAGCCATTGATGCTGTAAGCAGCTATGCTCCCAATTTGGCTTTATTTTTTGTGGAAACAATTTTTTTTTCCTTGTGCTTTCACAGACAAAATTTAAATTTCTTAGCCTTCTTTTATGCGAAGACCTGTGGAGTTAAAAAAAAAATAAAAATCACAGATACAGATATTTCGGAATTTCTTGTCCATACCCTGTGGACAATAAAGAACTCACTCCTTTTTGAAGCCTCTTCCTCAAGAAGTCTGAGCCTCCTGGCTTCTGGCCCAGATGAGGATATCTTGCTTTCAATTTTGCTTCTTCAGCTTTCTCAGGGCTGATCACCTTATCCTCCATTTCCTGAAAGACAATTAGCAACACTGTAAATTAATATAAAATAATTAATTATTTATGCAGAATACCTTTGCAGGTAATTCACTAACATGCCAGCTTCTGCTACCAAGTCAACATATAAATTATTTGAACAGACTTTCTTATCCATTCTCAAATACTGACAGCAGCTGTAGGAGTTCAGCCTCCCATCTCAGATACCTCTCCTGGAGACATGTTTGAATCTAGTCAACGCATTTCTCTTTCACGTAAAAGTAGTCCATACAAAAACTAAATTATTCAATTTTGACCAAAAAAAGATCATCCAAACAAAAAAACGTTTTTTGGTAAAAGCAACGGTTCCACTAAGAAAAAAACAATGTTGAAAGCTGGGCAAGAGCCACAGGACTTTTTTTAAAACTGTCCCTATTTGATCATGAAGTTGCACAGACAAGCTAGCACTTGCATTGCCACAATCTAGTTTGTATGACTGCTCTAACTGCAATGTGTTGATATTAATTGTGAAACAGTGTTAAAGTAGCTCAGTCTCAAAAACATGCCTGCTAGCCTACTGGAACAACAGCAACAATACTGTATTTCTCTATACACATCTATGATTATCCTAAAATTATGAGGATGAAGACAGTCAGTGCATTTGTCTAAAATAAAATGCCTATTTTATGAATATACTGTAAAATATGGATGCTCAAAGTAACTATTTGAAGATACTCCCTTGGCAAAAACTGCCATTTGTACCACCAGTCTTTCAACACTGACCTCTACTTTACACTCATCTGTTCCAGTCCATGTAGTAAGTTGATGTACGAATTACAATTTCTTTTATTAAATAATTTCTAAAATTTTTTTTTTTTTTGGCGTGTGAGTCATTGCCAGTTCAGGAAAAATATATATTGATTTGCACTGACTGCTGTAATTCTTGAATTGTTATCATCATCTGAAGTCACGGAAAGATTTTTATGCAGGAAAGAAGAATTGCCATTAAGATCAGGAGAGCCCCATGTTCATCAGCGACTAAGGTTTCATATCCGCTTGGAGCAGCTTAGGCAGACCCCCTCACACCCTTTTCCATCCATGTCATAATCCTTTGCACTGCATCAGTCATACGCATCAGGACTGCATGTACTCCACATGAATGTGTCACAAAAATTAATTCAACAGGAAAAATAACCATCTACCTTTTTTTTTTTTTCTTTTCCTTGTTGGGCTGTGTTTCATTCTGATCAGTTTCCACAAACTGGACCACCAAGCAGCTGCACAGACGGTTATCTTACCACAGCCGCAGGAACAGAGAGGTACAAGCTGCTGAGAGCTACTTAAGCTAGAACTGCCAAAGAACTAGAACCACCACACCAGCCTACCCCAGTGCTTTCCTACATCTCTTACAAAAGCTGGAAGTCCCATAACATTCAACATCTTTTTGGTAAGAAACCTCAGAAGAAAAGCTTATAACAACAGATTTAAAATATAACATTGTCTAGTTGCTCCATTAGGCCAAGACATCCCAAAGACAGCTTTGCACAACACAATGGGAATCTGAATTAATGGTTCTACCAAGGAAAGACAGAAATTCTCATAACAGTTTAAGAGAAACCTCTATGAGGACAGGAACCAATGTTGTTTATTACATGAAAGCACAGCTAGGCAACACAATGCAAAATACAAATAAATATGAAGGGCAAAGTTTCCCTGAACATAGAACTATACTATTTCTCGCTACATAGTATCATACTGGCCAAGACTGCAGTTATCATACGTTATAAAGACCATTCTTCAGATGCTCTTCTTCCTATTGTGCTTTGTTATGCCGACACTGAATTTTCTCAAAAGCAATCCTTTCAGCTAAACACTTTTAACATCTAATGCTGAATCACTGGGTACACACTGTTGAGCCAACAAAGCATTTGAGGGGGCATGTTTTGCCAACACTAACCAAAAGGAGATAATTTTTAAGAAGAGGGCCAACAATAAATAGCTTACATAAACATGTATTCATGGTGCATCAAAGGAGACACTTATGCAAACTCACAGGGCTGACAAATCATTGCACTGCAGGCAAACAAAACACAAAATACTGTGTTATGCATCAATACAGCTGAAAAGTATACAGGCTACGGTCACTTACTCTTGATGACCAAAAACAACTACAACTTAAAAAACTACGTAAGATGAATTAAATAATTTCAGTACAAAGACCTGGGATGTCCAACAAAACCATCCGATGGCAGGTTCTAAAAATAATTAAGAAAGCAGTTCTTCATATAAAATATAGTTGAGCTGAAGAACCATTTGCCAAAGGATACATGTATTCAGAAAGCAACCTGATGTCTTCACTCACAGCTCAGAAGGCTTTAAACCACAGTTTGACGAGAGCTGGGATAGTTTTCTGGGGAAGACCACTACACGCATGTCCTGACCTTAGACGCTTCTGTGCACTAGATGGTATTGAGCACTCTTGGAGATGTGCTGTTGAGCCACAAAGGCTTTAACCAGAGCTCAAAGGCCATTCGTACATTTACAACATTCTCCCTTGAGCTACAGAAGCAACAACCAAGTGACTAACAAATGACTGGGGGGGCGGAAATCAAGATACACCACGCTCTTCTTCCTAGCGACAACCACACAAAAGTTATAATTTTAGTTCTCTACAGGAATTTGACGCAGCTAATGAAGCCTGCTTACTTCATTAAAAGGATCTATCAGGAAGGCAGTAGTTACCTAATGCATTTAAAGACAGCTTTTGCTTTTAATCTTTACAGAGGTACTGGCAGCGTACCCTGTTGGACAACTGAACCGTACAACAAAAAGAACAGAGCTATCAGCCTTTTCAAACTCTGGTATGAAGAGCTCATGCTCTCTAGCTAACGACATCAGACAACATGTGAAGTAGAAAATGGGGAAAACATGACAACAGCACAGTTCTACAGTGAACTGATGTGGCAAAAGCCAGTCCAGAAACAAAATGCACCACCTCTAACAGCTTCCTGAAAAATATAGGTTTTTAAGGCAAAACCAAGCATGTGTTCTCCAATGTCTAAAGTTTCTTTGTTGCTGAACTTCCCCCTTGCCACTATCCTGAGCTTTCACACCAAGAAGAGGAAATGCTGGTCTTTGGCAAGTTTTCAATATTACTCTCTTGTCTAACACATGCACAAGCTTCTTACAGGATGTTAGAAAAGTTTAGAAGAGGTCTGATCATGAAAACACTGCCTCAAAATTCATTTAGGAGCTTCATCTTTTTTAAGGATGCATATGAATAACCACTGCAAAATGGGTTGTTTATATAAGTATTTCAAAGCTAAGCATTAATAGGAGTAAATCTTCAATTTTGCCTACCTAGGCAAACACTTTTAGGGAAGGTTAATACTGCAATGCCATAATAGCACTGATATCACAGTATCCTAACAAGCTAGAAACTCACCGAAAACAAAGTTTTATTTTATTGACTTTAATAACTTGTCTTGAATACATGACCAAATTAAAACTAGATCAGCAGACAGTAAGACTCCTGTCTCTCAGACAGGGAGTGATTTTTCAAAACACAGTGTATTAAGCACTGCATTTGAAGACTTCAGGCTGAAATTTAGTTAGCAAAACCAGCCCCCAGTCACCTGACTTCACCAGAACACACTAGAAGCCATCACAATAAACTTGCTACCACATGTTTTACTATACTCTTATTACAGGGCTATTCTAGGAGTGCTGCATAGGCCAGGGATTTACTTTTATAGGCTTCAAAAAGGAACGGTATCCCTTCAGCAGTCTAACACAAACGTTAGGTCGAGCTGCAGAACACAGGCATTGAAGAGTAGATACAGACCTGCCATAGAAGCTGGTTCTGATTACTGCACCTATGGAGAAGGTATCGTTCCATATTAACCCCAAAGCTCGCCTACTTGTATGACTAACTCGGGTTACAGATTGTAAATTATTAAACAAAAACTTGACAGCTGAGGTAGATCAAGGCTTTTCATTTAGCGCCCTTCAAAGCAGCTCTCGTGTTTCATAACTTCTCCCGATCAAAAATAGCTCCGGAGATTGCAACTGAGTCCACACAGCAGTGACAACACTAAAAAACGAACGGCTTCTTAAAGTCACAGCCAACAGAGGGAAACTGCTGACAGCATACAGTCACCTATGAAGCCAAATCCCAGCTAGGAATCTATAAAATCATTAGTTACAGCGATAATACAAACGCGCCATCACAAGATAACTCAGCCAATTATTCCTTCTAAAAGCCCCAACTAGAACAGGCCACAGCTATTGTGTTTTGGACACACCTCCTCCTAAACACATTACATTAAGAGCTGAAAATTTTCTAAAAGTGAAACAAACGCTTAGCCGCCGGATTATCGCTGTTTTCCAGCCGCTGCGACGGTGACCCGACATTGTGTCCCGCAGGAGGCCCTGGCGGGCACCGCGCCCGGCGGAGAGGGGGGCCGAGCCGGCTGGAGAGCGAGGCAGCGCCATTAGCCCGGCCAGGCCAGAGCACGGCGGCGATTCACCAGAGAACAAGAATTCCCAGGGCAGAGGCCAACATGGAGGTGCCGCTCCTCCGCCTCCCGCCTCCACCAGCGGCAGCGCCCGCCCAGCCGCTCCGGCCCGCAGCACGGCGCCGCTCCCGCCACTGGCCCTGGGCCCAGTCCCGCCCGGCCCGGCGATAGAAGGCGGCTGGAAAGAGCCGCCCGGCTCCCCCTGGCCTCCACCGCGGCGACGGCCACTGCTCTAAGGGGGCGCCGGGCGCGGAGAGAAGGACGGCCAGGCCCGGGAGGCGCTGCCTTAAGGGCCGCGGCGGCCCGCGAGGTCCCCTCGGCTGAGGGAGGAAGAGGCCCGGCCACGGTCCCCCGCTCCTCCTCAGCACGCAGATGGAGGCGGGAGAAGCCCCACGGGCCTCCTTCTGCTCCTCCACGGGGCTGCGCGGGAGCTTTCAGTCACCTACCTTCTGCTCCTCGGCCGAGGCGGGCTCGGGGCTCTCAGCAGACATGGCGCCGCGGCAGCAGGACGGCGGGGAGGAGGCAGGCGAGGGAGGCGCGACCGCCGCTCCTCCGCGCAGCGCAGCGCTGCCACCACCTCCCGCACAAGATGGCGGCCGCTCACACGACGGCGCGCCGACAGGACCAGACTTCCTCCGCGCTCACGTCCCCGGTGGCACGGCCACTCGCCCAGCGCCGCGCAGGAGCCGCTTCCGTCTCCGCCCCCTGACGTCACGTCCGCTGCCGGGAGGTGTAGTCCGGCGGGGGAGGCCGCGGCCGGCGCCGCCCGAGGTACCGGGTCCGGGGCGCTCCTGGAGACATGGGCCGGGCGGGGCCCTCTGGCGGGCGCAGGGCCCAAAGCACCGAGCCGCAGCCAGCCACTGAGCCCTACCCGCAGCGCAGGAGACGGCCGAGCAGCACCCCGGGCCCCGCTCGGTCCGCGCTGCCCCTGCGGGCTGGCCCACGCAACCAGGAAAAAAGGGAAAAAAAACCCTCTGCCGCTTGTCTAAAATTACTTCGTTTGGCTGCTGGGTGCTCAGCAGCTCTGCTTGGGGACCTCTTCTGAATCCCAGACGCCAGCGGACCGGGTCGGAGGTCTCCGCGTGGTGTCGGGTTGTATAACCCATCTTCTTCCCTCCCCATCTGCTTTGTGAGAGCTCCAACCCCCCTGGGCCGCTCTTATCCTTGAAGAGCACGAAGGAGGGGTTTAAACAAGCTCACCATTAATAAATCTTTACGGGTCCCTTAATATGGGGATTATGTGGACAATAACGTAGAGATTTTACTTAACATGCAGTTAAATGACTGTCCCCTCCTGCTTTTCCAGTACTAAATGTGCTTTCCTAGCATCTTGCACCACTTTCCTGTCATTTTGACCCCCAGCCCTGCCACCACGGTGTGTCGCCCGGTTCAGGGAACCCTCCGCCTGAGAACCAGCACAGACCACGCACACGGGCGTGGTGAGCCAGCCTGGGCACAGCTCAGGAAGGATAGGCAAGGACAGGCTTTGCGTGTTTCAGGTCCAGAAGGCAGATTGAGACAGGTCAGAAAGGTCTCTAACAGAACCTGTAAATTCAGAAGTTTTTCACTAAAAGCCCCCCCCCCAGCCAGTACTTGGAAGCCCTTTTTTGAGCAACTGATTGTCCAGAGACCAGGACTGTGTAGTAGCAGGGAACTCAAGGCTTGTGCATATCCCCTGTTCAGAAAGGGATACAGCAGGGCAGATTGCACAGGAAAATCATAGAAGGCACTAGCAAGTATTCTTTCCTAATGATAGAAAAAGCAATTACAATTTTCTAGCAAAAGCAGGGAGAAATTATCTGAAGGTGCAAAAAACAGTAACTTTGTCATCATAAAAAGGATGAAGTTCATAGATTTTGAAAGGAAGCAGAACAACAAAGCACTGACAGCAGACAAGAATGCAAACTTCAGGAATTTCTTTCAAATGTGAGGAAAAACACAGTTTTGAGGATTCAGCAGTTCCTTAATGAATTTCTTTAAGGGAACAAGGGTAAACTATACAATGCAGAAGAAGTATGGGAAGTAAATTAAGAACCTCAGGAAAAGCACAAGTTGTTCAATGGCCTCAAATAGAAGAAAGCAGCATATAGAAACTAGGTCAAATTTTTAAGGGTGTGCATCTAAAGCCGATCATGAAGACAAAGGGGCACAGAATCATTACTGAATGATCTTGTAGAAGACCAAAGGATTTTTGTTTAATGTGGCATGATCAAGATAGCTAGTGTAATAAACAGGGTACAACCTCAAGCTGGAATAAGGAAAGATTGGTTTATAGGATACTTGAATCAGTTATTTTTTTCCTTATCTGTTAAATATTTTCAACTTGGATGAAAAATTATCCTTAAGGGTTTAGAAAACTGACTGAAGCAATCTCCTACTAATTAGTGGTCATCTGTACAGGAACCTGTAGAAAATGGATGGGTTTTCCAGGAGACTGACAGCTTGGCCATTTTTCTGAATTTAAATAGGAGTAAGGGGAGGACAGAATACAAGCTATACAATTAAGCTGTCAAATCAATAATTACCTGACCAATCATCCAAAATAAGCACTCAAAAAAAAAAAAAAAAAAAAAAAAACACCACCTGGTAGTGTTATATTTCCTGTAACAAAAAGGAAACGCGTGGAGAAGTAGGTGAAGGCAACTGAAGTTCCAGACACCTTCTGGTATTAATATGGTCTCTGACACTTTCCCATGCAAATTAACAAAACTTCACTAGATTAAACTTTAATGTGGTGAATGCAAGTTTGGTTGGAAATGGCTATCAGTTGTTCAACAGCAATGATGTGTTTGGTAGGGTTGCATAAAGGGCTTCCCAGGGTCAACACTGGTCATCATTAGTGACCCTGATAATGTAAATGTACTACAAACTTACTAATATTAGCAGATTACATTGAGTAAGAGGAGCTGCAAGAACACTAGGAAATAATTGCAATTCAGATTCAAAAAGATCAGATACAAAAAATCTTGGGTAGTTGGAGAATGAAGTTCAATACTGACACATGCAGGAAAGGTACCATAGGGGGAAGAGGCAGGAAGGACACCTCTGTTACACTGGATAGCAAGGTGAACGCAAGTTAACATCTCCTGATACTGAAAAATCAAGTATTATCATGGGATGTATGAAGAGGACTTTAATGCATGAGACTTATCAACCAGTCCTTCCAGTCTAATTGGCACAGAGAGGCCCTGCTTGGGATGCTGTGTCCAGCTTGAGGGACTTCAAGACAGATTCATACCAAAAGAAGAAAGCAAAGAAACAGAACAATGAGAGGTACAGAAAATAAAATCTATAGGGCAAGGCTGACTGAACAGTCTGGGGTTGTCTTAGGAAGCAAGACTGAGAAGGGAGATAAAAGAACTAAATTGTTTTCTTTGCTTATAGTAAAAAGGCCAAGTAGCATTTGACTTCAACTGCATCAAGATTTAGTTGGACATTATAAATCGCTTTCTTGTGAGAAATATAAACACCGTAAGAGATTACTTGGAGCCTCTGTCACTGGAGGCCCTCATAAACCACTCAAACATTTGTCAAAAATCATTCTGCATGGTTGAGCCTATTGAAGAGTAAAGAGAAGAAGCAAATAACCTCTCAGAAATTAGTCTAGTCTTATTTCTGAACCTGTGCCTGGAAGGTCCTGTGGAATTCAGATCATATTTTATGAACATTCAGCATTTCTCCAGGTGTCCCCCTAATGGAAAGTGTCAACACAGATCAATCTGTAAATGGAGGATGACTTAGATAAATCACAGTTGTGCATGGATAATCTAAGGTCACTTTCACTCTGAATCCATAGAGGGACTAAGTGTAGTTTGACTATTTAAGTCAACAGAAATTTATTTCCTAGACATGACTTGTAGTGACCACATATTCAAAATCCACACTTCTTTGCTGTTCAAAACAAAATATATTACTCTGATGGAAGAAAAGGATAGCTTAAAGAAGTAATTTAAAATTATCAAGATACAGACATACAGTGTATATTGTCAAAATAAAAGGTTAATCTACTACAGGTCAGGTGTGACTTTTCATTAAAAGTGTGTCCTTTTCTCATCCTTTTTTTCCATGAAGTATGCAAGCAGATGTGCACGACGACACAAACAAGTACTTTGAGGATACATGCTGTTTGCTTATGACTCAATAGTAGCTACAAAGAAACTAGGACACATTCTCATTATACTAGTTCTGTACACAGTATAACTGCAGTTGTACTTGACTCTTCTGCTACTACAAGAAAGCTTATCTCAGTTTTACAGGGCACACAAATGACTAGAAACTGTAAACAATATCTTCCTGTACAGTGTCTCTAAAATAAATGCTAGCTAACCTTTGAAAACCTAGTGTAACAAAGGGGAAAATACTTTGAAAACCTAGTGTAACAAAGGGGAAAATACTGAAGTGGGGAACAGACTCAGCAATACCCAAGCTTTGCCCTTCTGCAGCAAGTCATTTGAATATATGAGTGAGCTGATAAGTATCATCTGGAAAGTCTGGTCTCCCTTACTTTCCCTGGCAGACTTTCTAGAGATTTCACGATACACTGACTTCTCCTCCCATTTAAGGGCAGTGCTGAATATATAAGATGCATGTTCATTCTTTCTCCAGTCTTCATCAGATAAGCACGTTATACTCCCAAATAGGAAGGTCACCTTTCATATTACTGACACTCTGAAAGCCTGCAGCAATGTAAAGACAAACATATAAACCAAGGTAAGGGAGTTGAGAAGCTCCCAAGATCTTCAGCAAATGTTGTAGAGCTTCATTTTTCTTATTAAATACGTACCTCAAATACAATCAAATGCTTCTAACTTTATTTCTCTCAGTTACACAGTTTAATACTTAGCATAAACTGTTTATCTGTGTTTTGTTTGAGAAACACACATACGTATTGACAAATATTTATATGCCCCATGTAGCATTTCTGGTAAAACTTCCTGTGGCCACCTAGTGGCTTAAATGGAATTGACCTATTAAAAATATTTAGGATTACATGAAGATCCTCCTTATCTAAAAATAAAACAAAAAGTACAAGTTCATAGATTTTGCATATATTTAAGATATAAATACTAATTTGTTTGCACAGTACATCTTTAACACAATCTGAGAAATCAAATGGGGGAGGGCGGGAATTTCATGTGAGAAAAACTAATAACAGAAAGCAAAATTAAAGTGGCCCTTAAGGAAAGAAAGAAAATGAGGGAGGAAAATATGAATCAAACCAACGATGTGAATGTACAAGTGAGTAAACAAACAATGGGCACTATGGTCGCAAGTGTTACAAAATGTATGTGAGAAAAAAAAAAAGGTACCATTAAAGAGAAAAAAAAAGAAAGCTAAATGCTTGCATAGTATGAAATGTTATGGAAATTCACCTGTTGTCCCCATTTCAATAACTTAAATGAATATCACTTAAAACATCACACAGATTAAAGACATCTGTATATATTTCAGATTTCAATATTAATGCCAAAAATACATAGTATGATTTTACATAGGATTTATGCTACATTAGAACACTAAAGACAAACATCACTTGAGTATTAAATGAAACATTAAATATTAAATAACTGAAAAATAAAATAAAAAGTGTAAACACTAAACTAACTTGGGAATTTGCTATTGCAACACATCCAATGAAGTGGTTTTAAACAGTACAAAAAGATTAGATTTAAGTATGCTTCCAGTCTACTTGGAATACACAAAGCTCATTCCAGAAACCTTTTAAAAACTGGTCCAGGATTACACAAGAACCTTCTCTCTCTTGAGCACTATTTTCATTCCTTTACAGACTTAAGTTTATACTGTCATCTCTACTGATCTTTGCTTGTAAGGAGTAATCAACAGTAAAATGAATACTTTAGTTTGCCACTGTTTGTTAGCATCTTGGTGAAAACTGAGGATTTGTTGGAGATTCAGTGTAAGATTTGAGTTCATATGCAGCGCCGCTATCAACTTCCATGGATTTCCGAGAGAATAGGAGCCTTACATCTCTGTGGAGGTAGATCTTTCCAGATTTAGAACTCTGGAACCTGCAAAGATACAAATATCTGTATTATCTAAAACAACAAATTAATCTTTAAATATTATTGAATTAAATGCATTCCTTTAAGAGATTATGGTCAAAAAACATTCGAACATACAGAATTAGTCAGTTAAAATGAAAGAAGAAAGAAAAACCTAACGTTTTCCATTTACTTTGTTTCCTTTGGCATATATACAAAGGCATATATGTATATCAAATATGTATTTCAGTGCTATCATGTAGATAGATTTCATTGCTCTCTTTATGAATGTACCAGCAAGAAGTTTACTACTGCTTTATACCACACACCAAATTTAAACCCAACTTGAAAAGCAGTAGGCATGGGGATCTCTGTAGGCAGACAGTAGAGTTTTTTTCACAGAATATGGAGCTATTTCAAAGAGGCTATAATCACCAAAGTAAAAAGTGGCCAGTTCCCCCAACCTGCCAGGAATGTGCTACTTCCACTTTCCCTGAGATTTAACAGCTATAGATATGAGAGATGAGATCTGCATTTCAGAGAACTGTATCCTATAGTCTTCATCTGGCAGAACTCCTTAATTTCCTTCCCTCAACCAGAAAAGGCAGGAGAGCCTAAGGAACATTTCTTACAGCAACTGAACTTAATGTTGCTATCACTACGCCACAGTAAGGGAGAAAAGCTATTGCTACCATAATAGAAATAGAAACAAAAAGTTATTGCATTGTAACGACAAAATGATACCATGACACATGCTGAGAGAGCAGTGCACATTGTATTATCACATGCAATACAATTTGCACAGATATTTTAATTGACCCCACTGAAGCAAAAGTAATATATCTCTAGAATAAATCTAGCCATAATCAGGCTGAAATTCTGAGAGGTAGGAGGAAAAACAGACAACTACAGAAGATCCATCAAGGTTTCATTGTCTGTGGCAGGCACATTGTAGAAATGGATTCTGCGCTACCGTTTTGTTCAGACGAGTGATGCAGAACACCCTGTAGTCATCCCCACAGCCAGACAAAGGAAAATTCTGCTATTCTAGATACAGCTGTCAAGGGCATTAAATGTGTCGGGGTTCAGCAAAATGTTCCTACCAGCTCCCACAGAGCTCCCCATCCATCACTATTTATTTGCTCGGTGCTGTCAGTGTGAAAGCCCTTTACCTGGGTAGGCAAAGGGGAGAAGATTCTATCTTACGACTCTGGAGGAGAGCACAAGAAAGAGTGAAAGAGGCAAGGGACAAACTGAACACCACAAACAGTTAATTCAGCATATAGCTCATAAGACATTTTAAAATGAAAAATTTTATTGAAAGATCTTCTGCAGCAAAAGTATGATTGAAGTTAATTCATACAGAATAGATACATCTAGTTATCAAAAGCACCACCATAAAGCAGAGTTCAATTCCCATTTTACACATGGATCTATCCGTAAATAATTCGCAAGGTCTATTTCTAAACTCCTCAAGCTTACTATTTTCTATTAGTGCGAATCCTGCAAGAATCCCTTTGCCCAGTAAATAACGCTTCTCTGTAACGAGGTTTTTCTGAGTGTGGCGTTTCACAAAGATTGATGAGTGGGCGACAGCAGCAGAGTGAGGGAGATTCTTCTCATCTCTGCTTCCATCACCTAATTTTTTTTCTTTGAAAAATGTTTATCATAGTAATTGGGATTTAGAAATGTTGCTCTTCATACACGCAAACACATCAGAATAATCAAGAGACAACCATTACATACACCCTTGCGGGGTGGTGATGGAATGGCCAGCATGGGACTGACTCCAGAGCTGCAGCGGCTCCAGTAGTTCTGTGTAAAGGAATCAAGAAAAACACAGAGGGCTCTGACAGATGGTGTCCTAGGAAGAGTATCAATAGACAAATACAAGAAGGCATAAACACACAAATATCACATGAGCTAGAAAGTCTGGCAGAGGAAAGAAAGTTATAAATATTACTGAAGAAATTACAAATACAAGCACAAAACCCCTATATAGATTTTACAGTCCCATCAAAAATCACAAAGAAGAGTGTGAGCCATATATAGCAGGATGATCACAAAAACACTCACAAATACACTCTAATGGCATACTTACCGGTATCTCCAACATACAGAACTGCATGCAGAAGCTGCATACAAAATAAATCTGGCATTTTAAGAGAGTGCTGGGTAAAATCTGGCCAACAATGTTAAGTTCCAGACCTATGCAGGCATTTTTGCTGAATTACCACTTGAAAAGAAGCTTTCATAATGTGAGTGCTGACAACTGTGATTAAGGCCTCGCAAGCAGATGCGGCCACAATGCAGCTTACTGGCAGTGACTTCATTTGTTTTTTTGAGCAAAATTTCAACATGTAAGCTTAAGATGCTTGTCTTCACAACTACTGCAACTAAAATCTGAAAGGCTGTTCTAAGCCAACTTGAGTAACAACAACAACAACAACAAATCTTAATACTTTAAAGTTTTTAGGTTTCTAAGGTTTCAGTAAAACAGGTTTGAAGAAACATTGCTGCTTTTAAAAATGAAGTTTTAAAACCAACTTACATATGAATTAATATACTACTAAGACTTTTTAAGCTCTCCTGATTAAAACCATCTTTAGTAAAGAAGGCTACTAGATTGACAACTGAGTCTTTTGTAAAATCTGAAGTATTCTGTATAATAAACCATGTGACAGATCAGAATAAACTACAGTAATATTTCAAAGAATTTTGCAGTTCTTCCGTTATGAGAAAGGACTCACTGTTTGGGTTCATCTCTGAAACAAAAAAGCTTCTGGCATACTCTGCAGGTGTTCACTTTACAAAGTAAGCAGCTAACCGTCGTAATTATCACACTTTGTTTTTCCAGCCAGAAATAGATGCATTTCCAATTACACATTATAAATCCATGAGCTGATCCCTACCAGAGGTCTGAAAACTGAGCTAAATTGTACAGGTATTTCAAAACTAGAAGCATCAGAGCTGCTTCATTTCTGTCTCTCAGCACCTATCAGAAATAGAAAGCTCATGAAAGAAAACTTCTAGCTATAAAAGACAGAGAAGAAAGCAGGTTTGCCTTCAAATAGAAGTAATTATTGGGTCTGTCTACAACAAATTTACAAACTTAAGGGTACACAAGTTACTGGCCTTTGTGCCTGTACACCAGACCCAACTGGCCACCTTTGCAGCTGATGCCTGTCCCGAGTTCCTCTGCATCAGTTACATTTACATTACAAGTGAATAGAGCCTTTGATTTGAGCTACACACTCTTTTTCAGAATTTACCCCAAAAGAAAACTTTTAGAATGTGGTTAAGTTAGACATGGGAAGTTAGTGTGGCCTGAAAGGCTGAATTTCAATCCAGGCTAAAATTCACATGAAAACACAGTTCAACAGCCTCGTTGTGATGCTATTTTCACACTCCAGTAAACCAACACACTTTTTTAATGACTGTCAACTTTCATTCAACGGGAAAGCTTGGCATGGAATAACTGCCCTAGACAAAGTTGTGTTTCAAAAGTCTGGTAAGTAGAAATCAATGCCACTAAGTAGGGAAAATAATATGTACCAGAAGTAATTCTACAACAAGTTAAAAAGAAAAGTGTAAGAGATTTGATTTTGTTCTGCTTGCTTACTTCAGAACATCAGCCGCCAGTGGGTTTCCACTGGGCCTGCCCATGTGTGGTTTGTTCACTGCAATAATGCAGGCAAAAGTCTGCGAACTGCAGGACAGAGTATATCCATCATGCCTCCTTTGTTTCAAACTGCAGTTTCTAGAACATCCTGAGAGCAACAGCACAGTATCTGGCTTCAAGCAGTGCTCTGTAAATCATTTAAGGAAGATGGTGTGAATATTTTATTAAGTGAAAGGAATTATCAGTGGTATTGCATCATGAAACAGGTATTTACATTTTTACCACGAAACACTATTTTTAGGAATAACTCGGAATGCTTTTCATGTTACAAGCTGTTCTGGTGAAGAATATTCCAGGCAGAACAAAATCCTCTTGCTAAGAATTAAGCTTTACAAGGCTATACAAAATACTTCAATTACAAGAAAGAGATATTTTAACAAGAAAGATATTTTAACTTTGTTTCTCCCAAACAGAATCCAAATTATTTATTAGCTCTTCTTCCTCTACTATTTATCTTAAAGACCACGTTAAAAGTATTATTTTTTTAAAATAAGTCCGTATACAAAAACGCTGGCTGGGAAAGAAATAATGAGAAATTTTGGCAGGTACTTGTTTTTTTGTGGTTTTGTTTGGTTGGTTTTGGGCTGCTTTTTTTGTTTTGTATTGTTGTGGTGGGTTTTTTTAAACTCTGAGGAGCTTACCTCAGATGTATGAGGTAGCGTAGTAGCTTTTCTTCAGTCTGTTGACTATTTTCTTTATTGACAGTTCTCTTGATTTCTCGTCTCACAGGAACAGAAAAAGTTCTTTGCCGTAGGAATGTTTGATGATTAGCTGGCATTTCTCTCAAGTCATAGATCACCACAAACATCTTCACCACAGTTTTGTTAGGATTAAATAAGGTCTGAAAAGACAAACAGTTCAATACTCTATAGATACGACAAAATAAAAAAGAAAAAACAAAAACCCCCCACAAACTCTGCTTGCCAAAAGTCGCCATCCTCTATATACACTTTGTTTCACTGCCATTGTTTTTCAGTTTCTCAACACTTCAGCTACCAGAAATTCCCATTTTTTAAATATACTAAACACAACCTAATCTGAATAAAACAGTAGTATATTACTGTGACTATTACTTTGCTAATCTGCATCCCCATTTCTGTCTACACTGTTTTCTAGACACAACACATTCACAGGAAGCACAGTGGTGGGCTCCACTTTTAAACCTGAAATTACCAAACTGTTACTCTGGACTGGGTTCTTAAAAGAAAGAGGCAGATTGTTGGTCCTAAGCAATGACTGTGATTTACCTTCTGATTTTATTGCAAAAAATAGGTGGTGCTAAAATGTTTCAAAATTTAGATTCAACTGAGTATTTAATCTTAATCTCTTTAGAAGGATTTCAGAATTAGGACTGTGACCTAATTATTTCTGCATTACTTCTTCAAAACCACAGCTATTCTGCTGTCCCCAGCTATTCTGAATCTTCAGTAATTGATTTTAAGTCCCTTCACAGCACAGATGGGCTCAAAGGTTGGGAGTCTTTTTTGTCCCACAGATTACACACAGATTTCTAGTCTGAGTAACTACAGTACCTACAGAGATGCATATTTCCACCGCTAGCTTCATGCTCATCTCCCAACAACCTCATCTCCTCTGCATGACTTTCTTGATGTAGTGGTTTCAAGGGACCCTTATCTGCTGAGTACCTACCACTTGTATTGTTCCTGAAGGCGGTACCCGATAACCCCTTTTACCAAGGGACTCCAAAGTAATTACACCCTAGAAAAAAAAGGCACACATTTAGTTCACAGCGAGAGAGAGCGAGAAACAAATCCAAGTGTTCTATTCACGTATTTATTTGAAAAAAATCATTAATGTATAAAAACTAAAGATAGAGAAGGCAATGCATTTAAGATGCAGTTAAAAATCAACAGTAGTGGACCTTACAGATACTTTGGCAGATCATTTAAAAACTGTGCAATAAGGGGTATGTTCTCCTCTTGAAACAAGATTCACATTTCCACATCTTTAAAACAGCAGCTAGGGCGCTATGGCAAAATAGAGCTGTCTTTTCAAAATGGCTTGTAAATTAAAACGGACGATTTGTCTCCTCCTTTCCATTTTTATATCGCCTACAATTGCACCAATAATACTCCAAATCTCACAGACCTAATTTCTGCTTTTCAAAGGCAGCAGATGCGCTTAATCTTCCATTCTAATCCAAACTTCAACAACGATGACATCTGCTTTTGATGTATAAAGCATCCGAGTGCCCCACAGGGCACCATAACACGCCAAGGGAACCCTCTGGTACTGCTCCAGTTAACATGCAGTGTACAACAGTTAGACCCCACTGCACTGGACTTAAAAAAAAAAAAAAAAGACCCCAAAGCAGAGAAACTAGCTATACAAACAGAAACAATGTTTCTGATGATGGAGGCACAATACCAATGTTCCATTAATCCTGGGAGACTCAGCCAAAATACCATGTTTAGAGCAAGTAGAAAAGCCTGCAACAATGAAACCCAGCTAGGAAAATAAGCAGTGCTACTTTAACCATTTGAGGAACATCAGAATCCCTTCACCTCCTGGAAAATCACGTGAAATAATCTAGAAAGATGAAAGCAAAACCATAGATACTTCTTTGCAGTAAAGACATATACAAGTTTAAATTCTGTCACTCAAACTTAACTTGCAAAGCCATTTCATTTTCTTAATATTTTTAAAAACAAAAAGCCAGAAATACAGTAAGTTCTATGAATATAAAACCTAAATATTAGGATAATCAGATGTTCAATGCTTTACTTACATGTTTAAACAGACTATTTACTGTATTTTAGACAGACATACACAGAGGAAAACCTCTCAAAATCTGATCTGTCACTCATGTTAAGATTGAGGTTCCTTAACAGGCGTTCAGAACAAATCTAGCTGTCTGATTCAATGCTAGCATAAGACACCTTTTGGAAACACTTTTAGACATACCAAAACTGTGCTGTCATTGTAAAAATGTAGAACAGAATTAGCACCCAGATACTGAGAACAAAAATACTGTGTCAGTGTGAGCATCAGCAAACCACGCAGCTTGTTAGAGTGTCACATGTCACGCTAGCTCAGACAATATCTGCTTCAAAAGAAAGGGTTGAACAACTTCTGAAACTAAGGTCTCCACCAGCAATTGTACCTTGGCCTGCACCTAAGCCACTTGCTGGCAGGCTGGTTAGTTGCCCAGGGCAGCTGCTTGTTGAGACAACAAAATGTATCCCATTAAATCCAGCTATTGCCTCACTGCCTATTTTAAGTTAGATGGATAGAAAGAGACAGTGGGGGTTGATCACTCTAGTGTGGAGGGAGATAAATACATTCAATATCCCAAGATGAGAGCAGTTGGATGGTGGGGCACAGCAATGGGAAGAAAAGCACTAGTGAGGGATAATAAGAAGGGGCAGAACTCTATCATATGCAGTTGAAGACAACCTAGCTCCCTGCAAATCCCTACTTCCTGAACCCTTTACTCACTGAGCTTTTGTTCTCCACCTCCACTGACCAGAATTTATTTAAAATAAATCCAACCACACACTTACCATGTAAGGAGAGGGTGCATTATCGTCTGACACGCTGTAGAATGACACTTCAACTGGCAGAGTCATGTGCGTGGGACAAAAGACTCCACTTGCTCCCACTTCCGCTGTGAAACCCTCCACGACACCAAGCGGGTCTAAGCGAAAATTCAGGACAGATTCCTGAAAAAAAAACCAAAAAACAAAAAACACACACATACAGCTTAAGTTGGGAACACCTCAAATAAAACACAGCAAAACTAAACAGCAAACAAGGAAACAAGTTTATAAGAACTTGGGTCTTTCGTAAGGTGACCTGCCAAAAAATATCACTGAGGCAAAAATTATGATGAACAGCAGAACATTCATCAAGATGACAGTGGTTTAAGAGAAAGCATCATCCAAATCAGTTTACTGCACTGATTTAACACAGCTTTTGTAACATATTAAGTAGACTTTAAAAGCAACTCGTATCTGGATCTCTGAGACAGATGATGTCTGAGGTTTGAAATAGGTGCCTTGACAGCTGGAAATTAAAACAAATTTTATTCAATTTCATTATGAACTTTTACATTGTAATCAGGCTGGAATTATTCACAGTAATGCACTTTTAAAAGCAGTACAGAAGAAAACTAAAAATACCACAAGAATTCTAGAGAATATGCAATACCTCAAAGTTTCCCAGAAGGCTAAGACTTGTTACTGGTGGAGCACTAGAACTTAGAAATGGTTTCCCATGGCTCTCTTGATCACTGTCTCTGTTTATACATTGTTGTGGGCTATTTAAAAAAAAAAAAAAGGACAAAATAAATACAAAGGATAAACACATTTGCTTTTGTCTTCTGGGTATAAACTGCTCTAGAAAGAATCATTTACTTACTGTATTACAAAATGTTGTCCTAAAGAAGTAACAGTTGAACATTGCCTGTTCATACTTTAGCAAAACATTTCCTAGTTCACTGAAAAAATACTTTCACAAGTTTTACATTATGAGGAAAACAATAAAAACTTAGGTTGTTCATTAACTCCATTAGCAGGAACCAAAGTATCAGTTTATTTTCTATTGTATGCTGATGTTTTTGTCTCATACCCTGAAGTTTCCAACACCACACTGCCTTACTAAAAGCTGTGTATGTTACGTGTATTAATGTATAAAAGGTCATGGTTGGTCCCTTTTGAAAGTTAAGTTCTCTGAAGATGTTAAGGCAAAATGTTTAACCCATTCAACATTAAGAACAAAACATAACACAAAAGTAACACTGATTTGAAGAAGAATCAATAATTACTATCTTTTCTGTTTGAAAACTCAGGTGTATCTTACAGCATACCTACCCCTGCGCTGGACAGAGGTCATCCCAGCAGCGCCTCTCAGACCATGGTTATGTCCCAGAGTCACGCAAGCCTGGAGACCCCGGGGCAACTCTGCTGCCAAGCCTTATTTCAAAATAAGGATTCTTTTGAAAGGCATCCATTTTTTGTCTTTGCTAACACGCTTTTTTGTTGCATACAGATATGTGTATACATTATGCCTCCCCCAAAATTCTTAATGTTTCTGGTAAATGAAACATACCTTCTTGCAGCCAGACATTTCAACTGCAGCAGCGACGAATCCAGATCAAAGCACCCAGACTGTGTTTTCCTTTGAGGAACCTCAAGAGGGAAAGAAGATGCTAATCTGAAAACTGTACCTCTAGTAAGGACAATTCTGCCAAGTAAGCATGTTTGCCAAGAATTTTCATGACTTTACAAAATTTTTAAAACAGAGCAGAAGAAAGTAATTCCTATACATTCTAAACTTAGTGAAGAAAATTCTAAAATTATTAATGCAAGACTGTAAATTCTGATTACAAGTAAGTACTTTAAAGTAAACGCTCATCCAAGAAGCTGATATCTCCTTGGAACAGTACAGAACATTACTCATAAACAGGCTGTAACAATTCCCACCCAAGTTCCTTGAAAATACAACAGCCTTTACAAGCACTGAAGAATAAAATATATCATGTGTTGGTTATAGAATACCACTACTTCAGTAGTTTTAAATGGGACTGCCTTTTTCTTTAAAGCTCCCAACAACCTACCAAAAACTGTAACACTTCCCCAATGTCTTTGCCTTATCACAGCAGCTTTGTATCACTTAGTCATTCAATGACATCTTTGATTGCTGAAGAATATATGGTACAAACTGTTCACAGAAACAAAACCTTTGGAATAATAGGCAATCAGGTATTAATAACTTGCACAAAAACTCTTAAATGACAAAATGTTAGCTTACACTTAAAACGCTAATCTTCAAAATGTTTTCTTTTGTGCTCTAAAATAGCACTAAAGCATTTTTTTTGCCATAGAATTTTCTAATGTCACCTTTTGTTAAACTTGATAGGATCGCAGCAACTACCTCTTTAATGTTTTCTTTTCCAGAATTATTGTTCAACTTCATTTGAGTAATAACTCTCAAATTTCCACTTGCAAGAGTTTTCACTCTGACACTGAAAGTGAACACACACACACACACACACACACTTCACCCAGGTAACTTGTCAAATATTCTACCATACACTTCCTTTCTCATTTAAAAGATGTTATAATTTCAACAGTAACTTACAGGACTTGAAAGCAGAGGCAATCCAGTTCTGGGATGAAAAGCCTTTGTTGAAGTTCCATCCAAGGATCGAAAATTATGTTTCCGCCATACATTTGTGTGTTTCAGAGACGGTGCTTTCTGTTAGCAAAACAAATTTACTCAAGATATCAATGAGATATTTCAATGGCTTATCATGGCAATACTTTGCTTGCTGTAAGGGAGGAGACTTCTGAACTGGGTGGATCTGCATCACACTAGCATGTTATGAAATATTCAGTAAAAATTCCCCTTGACTCAATCTACAATCACACAGACTGTTCACCAAAGACGACATACATATTCAGGTTCTGGTATATTTACAAAAAACTTATAATTAAGAAGGTACAGGGGAGGGACTACCGGCCAAACATTACTTCAAACTAAGAAGAGAGCAGTAACATGTTGCTTTCTACAAAGTCAGACTTAAATCCCTCTTCATATTGGTACTGAGCAGATACAGGGGACAAGCTAAGAGCAGCTACAGGAACGTGTCTTTTCCTCTATGTATTTACCTGTACATCTGAGTTCTTCAGCCGCTCACACTTAACTACACCGTCTTCTGTAGGTTTCTTCTGAGAAGTGCTTTGGAAATCAAGGCCTATTGGGTCTTCATTCTCATCATGTGCAGTTTTTGTTTTATCTTGTTTGGTTTTGTTTTTGAAACTCTCATGGTCTTTATTTAAATAATTTTCAATACTAATAAGCTGAGTATTTTGCTCATAAATATTTGGTTTTTTTGAGTCTTTATCTAAACATTTGAGCTCATTTTTGTGCAAAGAGTCAGATGCCTGCATCACAGTTGCTTTTTTTGTACCTTCAAGTATTCTGCATTTATCTATCTGTAAATTGTTAAAACTGTCCGTGCTGTTGTTCTCACTAACAACTGTTCTTTCTTTAAGTTTATTTGTGCAAATCTGTTCATCAATGCTGCTGAAATTTGAACACTGTTTAATTCTATTGGTTATCTGCTCTTTCTGTTCATAACCAGAACATATAGCTTCCAATTTACCTATCAATTCAGATTTATTTTCTTTAATACATGATGATGATGTGTGAATGTTAGTAAATGCATGAGAAGTTTTATTTGAAGTCTGATGAAATGCATTTCGGACAGCTTCACCGGGTTTTGCTAAAACCAATTTTCTTCTTGCTTGGAGTTTCACAGAAGCCTTCAGTTCTCCATCAAACCTAGAAGGACCGATAGGAGTATCAGGTGTCTTCATCGTTGATTTACTGCTGTCTTCTAACAAATTAAAATCAGATTTAGCAAAAGAAACAGAAGACGCTTCCTTGCGTTTCTTCAGCAAATTTTCATCTTCATACGTACTTCGGAAAGTTTTTGAAGTAACTGGGCTAGTCTCTTGCACTTTGAATGGACGTCCAGTAACATGAGAAGTAGCTGGATCACAATGAATCAAGTGTTGGGCAATCCTTGCTATCACCTCCTGCCGCTCCTGAAGCAGAGAATCTATCAGGGGATTACTCTCTCCTGCCAACTGACGGCCACAGTGGTTCACTGGAACATGGGCATTGAGCAGTGGAATCTCTGGTATTGCTCCAGTTTTGCCTTCACCACCATGTTCTTGTATTGCACTATCTAAGTTGGCAATAGAAACAGGGGAGGTTTCCTTGCCTTTCCTTGGTAAGTTTTCATCTTCGTATGCACCCCGAAAAGCTTTCGGTGTAGCCGAGCTGTTTTCATGTATGTTGAATGGACGTCCAGGAACAACTGGTGAAGTAGCTGGATCACAGTGAATCAAGTGCTGAGCAATCCTCGCAATGACTTCTTGTCGCTCTTGAAGTAAAGAGCCTATCAAAGGATTGGTTTCTCCTGTAGGCTGATGAGAGCAATGACTATTCAAAACATGGGAGTCAACTAGAGAAAAGGATTTAAATGTTCTGATAGGTGTTTCATGAGTTTGTGTCTTATTGTCTGCTGTAGCACTATAGCACTGAACTTTAGACTGCGATGCCCTAAAGTCAGATCCGAGTCCGGTAGATGGATACAGTTTTAAATTTCTGATAGGTGTAGTAAATTCAGGCGTCTTTTTTCCATTAAGCAGGCCTTCAGGTGCCATTGTCCATGTCTGTTTCCCACAGAAGCGCTGCGGACTGGAGGTACTGCATTGCTGTGCCACACTGTAATCACTGTGCTGATGTAACTTACGGTCTTGCATTCGCTTTTCATAAAAGCTAAGGTTGGTGTGAATACTACAGGTCAAAACTGGGTAGTTCGATTGTCTGGGCAAGGACTGGACGCTGACTCTCAAGGCCACATTATGAGAAACATTAGGAACAGGAAAGACATGCTCAGTTGGTGTCTGAGAGAACGTCCATTGAAAGTCCACATCTGCAGCACTCACCCTGAAACAATACAGAAAGGCATTTACAGAAATATCTAAATGAAGAGTCTTTAACGATCTACTTCACAACACAAACGTCTAAGAAAAAGCACTAGAGACGCCAGCAACTGCTATAATTTGCGCAGTATACTAGTCCTATACAACCGCCAAAGTACATGGCACCTTCTGAATGCAAACAGGACAACAGGAGGGAAGAATGGTTTCAAGACAAGTTGCAACAACCTGCAAACAGCAAATTAGTTTTTTTCCATCCCAGACGTACCTGTACAGAATATTTCGAGGAACAGCACCATGTGAAACACTCAGCCACGCACTTAGCTGAGAGAAGAAGACAAAAGAGCGAACAGCCAATAAAAGGGTCTTCTCTTCAATAAATCGATCTCCACTCCTAAAATGTATTAAGAGAAACACATTCACGTTGGTAAGAACATACAGGGAACTATTGGAACCAGGACATTTTCAGATCTTAATTCTGAAAATAAAACAGCTGAATCAAGCAAAACAATGAAACTCCTCATTTTGAAGACTACAGATGCTGATTTGGTTGTATCCACATAATAATTTATATAATCTTACATAACAAATAATGTATAGAAGTAACCATTTTCAGCTAGAAGCATTTCACATTCTGCACTATACGATGTGCCCTGCAGGAAGTACGAGTACAGGAAGACTAAGACTAAAAAGATGCTTAGTTTTCACTGTTAAATAGTGTTTTTCTTAGATCAGTCCTCATGACAAAGGGCCAGTTCAAAACCACTAGCCAATTACTTCAAGGACTTTAATTTTAATATGACAAGATCCTTACAACTATCAGCTAAATCTAATATCCAACTTACTGTCGAGGAACTGGCTCCAAAATCCACCTTTCTAACAGCAAAGCATCTTGTTTGATTGCAGGATCATTTAAATCATTCCCCTCAGTGGTGGGCCCTTCATCACTATAGCAACAGTCTGGAAGAAGCATCACTTCTACCATGATTGGAATATTGTTCTTCCACAGCAGCATAACCTCAGATCTGGTTCGCCTGGCTTGACGACACTGAGGGAAAGAAAAAATGTCAACATATGCAAGCCATAAAAATACTAACTAGATTTAAATCTACCTTAAAAACATGCTTCAAAGTACTGGAAAAGGGTAAGGGTCAAATTCTGTAAAATAAGTTTCACCAAATCAGATATAAGATTTCAGAGCTACTAAATGAAAAACTATTAACAAATCCTTTGCCGCTGCTGTTTGAGCAACTTCTGCAGAAAATTAAGAGAGCTCATAAAAATACATTTCCCCAACCACTATACTTCACTACCTTGTACTTCTGTCTCCACAAGTCATCCTCTTAGACACACTCACTTTATGAATTCTGTGTCTTAGAATGGGCTAACTTCTTGCATGAATAACTTAAATTTACAAAGCACTTCGTAACTTTTACTTGAGAGATGGGATGCTCCAACCTTACTCCCAAATAGACTAGCTAGATTTGATATGCGCATGTTTTTTGGATCACTAACTTTTCAAGAATACCTGAAAAAGCAAAAAGTTAGGCAAGTCAGCCTACATTTTCTCAAAAAAAAGACCATAAATGCTAAGTATAGTTCTCACTATTTGCATAATAAAGACTCAAATAGCTACTGCATTCAGGTAGTTGTGCAGAACTTTGTGTTCAAGGATAAAAGGCTTAATGATCTCTCAATTTTAAGGACAGATCTATTGTTAGTACTATACTGAATTACATACTCATTTAAACACAGGACTGACAGAAAGCAAGTGTTATTCATGCTTAACTGTGAATCTACCCTGGGGTTCTTGGCTGACTTTAATCGGGGTAGCAAGGATGCATGCCAGGACCCTCAAAATGAAGCAGGTACATCATACCTGAGCCAGTTTGTCACTGCATTCATGCTTAGTTGTTGGCAGCTGACTTGATTGTGCCGGTGGGCAATGAAAGCCCTCTGTTCTGCCCTTGATCGAATACTCGGGCGTTCGACCTTCGGTGATCAGCAAGGCCAAGGAGACCAGGAACTCCTCAGCTTCATATTCAAAGTATTCATCCAAAGTATCTGTCATTCCAAAAAGACAAAAAATGACATCTGCTGCATAACAAGCTTTCAACTGTTGGCTGACCCTGCATTTTGTTTCAATTTACAAAACAAGCTAAGGGAAATAATAGATCTTTGTATCAGACTGGCTGCACTCCCCATAAGGCCCAGGTTACTGTACCACCACAAAATACCCTTGTTCATCTCATAACGTTGTCACTACAAGCAGACAAAATTAGAAATACTCTAAAGAAAGCTTCACATAGTAACTGGTCAATGCACCACATCACAATGGTGCTGAGAAACAAGTGTTTGTGTTGTCAATCACAGCTGGTTCATAGCTTCTCCAGAAGAAAAAAAATTTCCTGGGCTCTAGTGGAAGAAGTCTGATGGTAGTGTGACTTGGCATCGTTAGTATCATGTGACAGATAGAAAGAACAGGCACAATATATAATAAAATACACTTAAAAATAAGTAAGAAAAAATAGAAAGATTTACTTCTATTAGAAAAAACGGCACACAACATTCTTTAAGATTTTTATTGCGAGCCCCTCCTGCTGAGAGCAAGGCTTACTTGAGAAGTCTATTTTTAGTTACCAGTAACACATAGGAAAGGTCCCCAAGGAAAATACAGAGTATTCATTGTTTTGTACCATGGGCAGTCTGAACTTGCACAAAGAATTAAAACCCAACAAGCCTCTGCAGACAAAGCAGCAGTTGACATCGCTCTTCATGAGTTGCCCTGATGCACTAGATTCCCACAGAGGTAGGATGCACCAGTCCCTGGATTTTACGGTGTTTTGTCAAGCACCCTTCTCTTTTGCCTCCCTCAACACAAGGGTGTCACACATCATTCAGATTCAAGTACAACCAACAATGTCACTCCCCTCTCTGCTTGGAAACACTTAAGTTTCAAAATTATTTAGTTATTGAAGAAAAATCTCTCTTCCAAGAAAGCTAAAACACATTCACCTCAGAGTCTATTTTAAGAGCAGCAAAGAAAAACATGTGGAGTCAAGGCTGCCAGCCATTCTTTACCTTTATTTATATGCTTTAGGGGAACAAAAGCACATGACATCTTCACAATTTTAGACTAAGTGTCCTATGTCATCCCCCAAAACAAAACTGCCACAGGGACAGAGTTAATTTCTATTCATGTTTTGATTACTGTGCATAAAATACCTTTCCACTTGGAAAAAACAGAATTCAAAAGTCCTTTTTGTCTTCATTCTCTAATAGCAGAGCACTTAGCAAACACGGTGAGACAGGCTTGAGAGATCCATACAAGAAGGGCTGCATGAAACAAAAGCTCCAATTAAACGTGCAATTACCTGCATATGCAAATTGCAGAGTGTGCAACACTAGCTTTTGCATGTACGTATTTGCCTAGTTCAGGCCTGTACTCCATGGACCCCAGGGCTTACAGCCTATTCTGAGGGATCTACATAAGGTAAATAAGATAAGTCAGCCCACAGCGTGGAACTCCGTTCACTGCACAGGAGTCCTCCTCATCTTTACTGACTCTTTTTTTCCCCCCTTTTTAAAGGAATGCATGTACACAGCTGCTTGGGGTTGGCAGGAAGGGACAGGCAATAACCGGGTTCCTCTTCCTGACGTGCACCCACATCTGCCCACAGCACACACAGGTGGTATGGCATTCCTGATCCATGCCATATGTGCCACATCTGCACGTACACCTCTCTGAAAAGGTGCCAGGCGCTAGACACCACAGCCAGCACAAGTCCTGTGGCCCCATCCTCTGGGGGACAGCAGGGAAGGGGCTCTCGTGCCAGCTGCCTGCCCCCGCCCTGGGTAGCACCCTGACCAGGATGGAACTGCAGCCCCAGCAGAGCAGGGTGCTGCCAGGACAATCCATTTGGCCACCACCTGTCCTCAGGCAGAAGAAAAGCCAGAGAATAGATAAATTACTGTGAAGGACCCCATATGGCACATGAACGATACATTAAATCCTCTGGCATGAGTAAAACTGGTCATTCATCTGACGCACGGCAGAAAATGAGTAATAAAGGGTGCATGAAAGATTAAAGGAAGGTAAATAACAGAGAGGACAAGACATTTAAGTAGTGGTATGAATCACCTACAAAATTAGGCACCTGCAATTTTTTTTTTTTTCCTTCAGCAGAAAGTCCGGTGAACAATAGGCAAGTCATACTAAGGGGTAGGGAAACAGAAGTTGGAAAGACTCTGAAAAGGATTTGGGTATTACAGCTGACAAAAAAAATAATTGCAGCATTATCTTGCATCATGCTCATCTTTGTATGTCCAAAGGCCATGGTAACATTAAGAAAGCCACAGCAGGAGGGATCACTACTGGAATATTTTTCCTATGCTGACACAGAAGTTGCAAAAATCTAGAAAGTGTTCAGCAGGAGTGATATTAATTTAAACAAGAATTGCCTCCCACTTAGCAGACTAAACAGAAGGGGAATTCACCCTTAAGAAAATATGTAAGAGGAATTCTGTTTAGTTAAAATATGTAAAAACATCTATGGTTTTAAAGAAAAAAAAATTGAAGAGCTTGATCAAGACCTGCACATGCTTATGCAGACAGATCCTCTCTCAATCACCTTCTTACTGTAGCAGAAGCATGCACAGTTAAGATGTGATACCTGAAAGTTCACACCAAAAAATTTTAAATGGCAAGTAGCAGTAAAATAGACATGTCCTTTAATTAACATTAGCAAGTTACCATGCGAAGCAGTAGACCTTCTATTATTTGGGTCCTTTTAGAAATAATCCATATTTCACCAAAAGCTTCTGGACTTGACACAAATTAATAGACAAATCCTATGGCCTGAGTGCTTCTGCTGAGCTGGTTCAATTTAGGTAAAAAACCCACACCCTTTTTGCATTAAAAACATCTGATACTAAAACTAATACGGTATACTTAAAATGCATCACAAAGTGACATAACAAGCCATAGATAGTTTAGGCATGTCCCAGTGCAAGATCCAGTAAATCTAATAAATAGGCAAGATCTAGTGAGTAAAGCAAGGTAAATAAATCTAAAATAATAACTACCTAAGGTTCAGAAAACATACACAATATTACTTTATGTAAACAGGTAACACTTTCAAGTTCAATTTGCAAACACTGCTTCTGTTCCTGATTCAGAATTTATTTCAGAAGCAACCAGTTCCTTGCCTCCAGCATGGAAGATGAGGCCCAACTAGAGACATATTTGCATTGGCTGAAGTTACAAAAACACAATGTTGTTTCAAAATAAAAACTGTATCTTGTTAAAGGATGACAAACAGCAAGTATTGAACTAGGAAATGCTACTGTTTTCCTAACAGCATTATACAGACAGGGACATCACTTTAAATTATGTCAGCAATGTAACTAACCAGCTACTTGATCTGAACTTAAAAAAAAAAATAAAGCACAAATAGCAATGGATATTGAGAAATGTTTTCCTACAAAGTTCATGCGGCATATTGGCTTTTTAGCTCCACTTGATTTTTACATCACTTAGCAACTTCTGAGAGTTTTCATAAAGGAAAAAACCCTATATTGAGAAGCCTGGTAATTGTTCCTATACAACAGACAAAGATGATGCAAGTTGATGTAATTGAGGACAAGGCTGGAAAGACATTTATAGCAACAGCCAACTAACTCAGTGTTTAGTTAAAAACATCTTACTGTGTGTGTGCTGTAACTGTTCGCTTTTGTGTATGAATCAGCCCTGTTCAAGACACGCATCATATATTGTGTGTAGAATAACCACAATCCTATAATCTGACTATACAAATATGATTCTTTTGTGCTTCATCTCTAGCAACAGAAAATGCAAGTATATTTTACAAAATACACATCCCTCCAGTGTCTGGGTTTTATTCCAGTTAGTTGACACAAGTACATAGGAATAAAAGTAACAAAGCACTACAGCCCTTTAATCAATAGATTGAAACTAAATTTTATTGATAAGGTGGTTAAAAGAGAAAGCAGCAGATGTCAGACTACTCTAGGAGGGAAAAAGAGAAAAATAGATAGAAGCTACCACACACAAACCAAAACATACAATACTGGAGAACTGGAACCTGGAGGCACATAATTTTGTCTTCCTTTGTCTCCTGCACATACCAACTTCAACAAAGACTGATTTCCTATGTTTTCTGGACAAACAGAAAAGCCCATTTAACCAGAGATGTCAAAAAAGAGAGTCTTCAAATCCTTGTCCTCCCCCATTCGCTACAAACGTGCACAATCACTGGAGCACGAAAAGACTAAGAACTCAAAACCCTCCCCAAAAAGTTAAATTGGCTCACATCCTAAAACATCTATGGAAGTTATGGATCCACTTGACCGTAACCCAAGGACTCTTCCAAAACTTCATTCAGTCCAGTTGTGCCCAGTTGACTCCTTTCCCAACTAGGTCATGCTAGTGCAGACCAACTCCCTTCCCTTTCCTATTGCAGCATTTTCTGTAGTAATCATGGAAAATGTTTTCCCAAAATACATGTATTAGAAGAGCATTTAATCTATTTTCTAAGCTTAGACAGGAAACAAAGACATTTGGTATCACGTAACCCACTGTGCTCCAGGGCCACCAAAAGACCATCTGCAAGCTGCTGCCCTGTCCTGCCCAGGGACAGTGAGGTAGTGAACGGCCCCAGCAGAGCTCCTTGTGCCCTGTGCCACCCTCCTGTCATGACCAGGCAGTGCTACAATCTCTGATCTCTCTTAGCACATCCTTATTTTATATCCCCTGCACCTTTCATACTGCACTGGGCACCACAAATACCTACCAGGCTTGTCCTCCTCTTCTGAGCAGAAGGGCTCATTTAGGTAAAGTGTGTTTCTTCAAAGAAAGCCAAATTTTTTCAACTTGGAAGTATCCATCAGTCCTGACATCTACTGATTCGGATGGCTACTTTCTTAGAGAGTCCATGAAACAACTAATAGTTGCCTTTAAATATGCTCTGTAACAGTCCAGACCTTCCCTGGAAAAACTTGAGGTATCCATAACAGATTTTGAAGGTCATCAATTTAAAGTAATCAGATTTCTACTTCACTTCTTAGCAAGCTGAAACCCAGTAAGCAAAACACTAAACAGAACACAGAGTACATGGTGTAGGCTGTTGGGGCTCCCAGCTGACGCAAGCCCTGCTCCTGCCCTACCCCAGCTGTCCGGCAGGCACCATGGCATGGTTGCCCACCTCTGCTCTTTGCTTCCTTCACGTGCTACATTTTTTTTTTAAGACTACAAATATTGCTTAAGTACTTGGATCTTATTTTTTTGTACTTTTAGTACAGGCAGTCTGTAAGGAGATGCTTCAGCCTAAGAGTGCCATGGCAGGTGAGCCCAGTACACTGGTGAAAAAGTGGCTGCACTGTCGGCATTCAGAACCTATCACCACCACCGTTCTGCATTTACAAAATTACAGCAAAAGCTCTCTGACCCTTCCCCCAAAGCAGTCAACACTGAACAAGTTTTGTTATCTCACTATCCCAATAAGTAGGTTAAGGGTAATTCCATATTTTAGGAGTAAGTCAGGGATTCAAGAAACTACTGTAAAGGAAATGAAACACAATGTAAACATTTGACTAACAACTTCTCTTCTGGAATTAGAAACCCCACATTGTGCTTCACTTCAAAAGAAAGTTGCCCTTGAACCCCCCAAATTCATGATTCTCTGAGTGAGCAGTCATGTTGTGTCTGCATACTACAAACCTGTAATTATATCTGAAGTCACTCGCTTCAAAAGCCTTGCAATATTAAGAGTTTAAGTACAACTTAAGGTATCAAGAGTTAAAAGTCATGAGGTGGTCTATTTGCTTCAAGAAATAAGCTACTAGTTGAGTTTACTTAAATTCAAGCAAACATAATGAACAACTTACCTTATCTTAGGAATACTACTATAAAGATTTTTTTTTCCCCACACTGACTCCTGTCTTACATTCTTAGGGCTCAAGATCTTTGAGCTTGGGGACAGCCATTACAAAAACATAAGGAAAGTAGCACAGTACCTCATCTTACTCTTGATGTCTCCTTATTTTTTCCAGGGTACCAGACTGACCCACTACCTCATTACCAACGCAGTTCAGCTGCAGGCAGGAAATGGCAGCATAGGAACTTCACATTGGGATTGATGCCTACCAGCTATTCAAAGAAAATAGTTTAAGCTATAAAAAATTGCTGAATCTACTTAGTTTTGTATAGGAGAATAGGAAGAAATTCACCTGCTTTTGCATTGTTATACCAGTTATAATTAGAAAAACAAAACAAAGCACACCATCTTCTAAAGGGGGGATTTTTAAAAATCAAGGCACAGCCACATGGCAGCTGATGAAGATACTCTGGAGCTCCAGAGCAATAAAAGGAAAAAATATCAATCAGTATCAATCAGTGCCATAAGCTCCACTCCAGACTGCAGTGCCGCAGTAACTCCCCTGGTAGGTGTGTATCACCGCCGATCTATCGCATGCTTCTGCTAGATGCCTCTCAGCATCCAGAGCTAATCTCGAGGCAGCTTTACTGTAAATAAAGTTACCAAAAAGAGACTAGTCTTAAAATCAGGCTGAAAAAAAAAAAAAAAACCACCCACCACATACAACTTGCATTTTACTAAAAATTATTCAGTTTCAAACAGCTTAATGAGTACAGAAATAAAATCCAGTTAATTTAAAGCTTAAATTTCCTGCAGTAATCTCAGAAAACACTGCTCTTTGAGAGTGTAAAATACAGACTGTTAAACTGATCTGGGTGTTCCCATCTTGCTTCCTGCGTTTTGGCCGACATCCTATTTTGCCATCACCATACTGCTTACTGAGTCACTTCTCTTCTTCCAACTGTAGCTTTCTATTTTTACCTAAGCAACAACAGTTTAACCTGCTTCTTTTGATTTTCTGGCATTAAACCAAATTCCAGATCCAATATTTCAATTTTGAGTAGGGAAACTGGTTTTATTTTCCTTTTCTTTGTTCAGTTAAGAGAATACTTAAGAACAAATTATATAAACGGAATTGTTTCTCCCTCCGCAAGGAAATCACAAACTGTGAAGTAGGTCAATCATGATTTCATCATCTGTATTTAGTAATGTGAAGTTTGAGGCTCGTTTCAAACCTCAGTTCACCAAGAGTTGCAAAAGAACTCATATATTCTAAAATAGTCATTCCACTGTATCCTGACATGCATAAGTAAGTGCTGAAACGTCACTGGAAAGCTGTGAGATTTTCAGTGCTGCAATGTTTATTTTAAATATAAGCCAGTTGGAGGAACAGAACATATGCTTTTTGCTGATCTCTAAACTCACTAGTCTACAGAACAGGTTACAAAAAATGCTACTTGTACTGACATGCTGTAACTGGACAGGTACTGAAAGCAAAGAGGATTCTCTCAGCTAATGCCCTTACTTAAGCACACATCCGTTTGTGTTTTCCTTTATATTACAGTTTCCTAGATTCTGATTTAGTTAAATATGGCTACATAAAAAAGCTCTAAAGTTATATTATAATGAAACAAACATGCCTATCAGGAGCAGACTAATTTCTGAGTGTTCCACTTGTTCTTCTCTAGCTTTTTACATTTTTCTATTGTTCTGTTGATGCTCTGCCTAAATTAGATTATGTTAGAATTAACTGTGCGCCTCGATAAACTTAACTGAACAGAAAAATCTTAACAACCTGACAAAGCAATAGGATTTTCAATTCTGCAACTCAAAACTATTTTTTTCAGGTATTTCTGTTAGTTCATAAAAGAAAACAATTGGAAGAAAACATCTCTTTTAGAATAAGCATCTTATGTGGCACTAAGTATAGAAGAGACACTCAGCTGTAATTGGAAAGAAATAAAGGATTTATATCTAGCCTCAACTTTCACCATCAATACTGTGATTTACCGCCCTTGTAAATACACTGACAAAAATTTTGCAGAATTATATTGAAAACAAATTACTTAAATGCTCCTATTTTAAATCCCACCCTAGTTCACAGGAGGAAGCAAGGGCAATGTGGAGATCAGATCTAGGCTAGCTTCACAGTCACTGCCGCCATAATGTGAAACCGCATCCAACATGCTTGGTTTCAGGAGTTGAAGGAGCCATGTGTCACCCTAGAACAGAAAACAGAGCGCACTTCAGCTTACAGAATTTGTGAAAATTTCTTCCCAGGGTGTTTTCTGGAAAAAACAAGAATTTTTATATCAAAATATTCAATAATATTTTTCCTCTCGCTTCCTTCACTGATACTGATGCTGAGGACTGTTTCACCTTTCACCAAGGCTTCCCCAGCCAAGGGAACTGTGTTTGGAGGTGAGGATGATGATGGCTGATTACTATCTTCACTATTGTTACTCACTAATTCAAGAACCAGCTCAGCAGCAACTACATGGCTGAAGACAAACAGACTGAAGGCTTTTATCAACTTGCTCAACTTTATGTTAGCTGTAAATATCATTCTGCAGTGGCTCCATAGCTGCTTCTTTCTTTTCAAAGGAAGCACAACACGAATTAACAATGAAAAAGCACATGTATTTGGCTAAGCCTCATCTCCTTCGGAAAGCATGTATCCATACAACAGCTGCAGCAATTGAGTACTGGGAGGTTGAACTCCACTTGGAAGCCAAGACAGTCCTCCCATTAAACAGGTTGACAGCAGCTCTGCATTAAATTCCAGCTGTGATAGCATTTTTAATAATAAATAAATAAAAATGCATGTAAAAATTATTTGAGGCCTTAAACACAACATAATTCAGGACAAGTTTCCTCTTTAATTTGTTTAACAATCCAGCTTGACAAAGTTTCAACTATTTGCAGACTTCTGCAATATTTTATAGAGATTGGTTTAAAGATGGAAAGCAGTAATTTGCGATAATAAATCACTCTCAGATGTTACTGGAAAACAACACAGGACTGTTTAAAAATCCTACAGTTGGTATTTCAATGCTTATGAGAGCTGCCAGAGAGAACAGCCCTCTACTTAAAACATGACATGTTTGCATCTTGTGCCGACTGGATTTTTGCTGAAGCACTACTCAGCTTATTCCTCTGTAGCTTTTCATCTTCACAATGTACACAGGTATCTTTGGGAACAGCATTCATAGTGCTGTAGGGTTACACTTGCCAAAAAAACACAGTTTTTTTTAAATTTCCCCACTAACACTAAAAATTAATCTCTTTAGGGTATTTCATGCTTTATCTCATCTCCTTAAATATTTATTGTATTTAGAATCTGACAATATACTTTCAAGTGTTCTCATGCTTATTTTCCTGTTAATACAGATAAAATAACACTGCTTTTATGAGGAGGAATGTAAAGTAGCCTTCACCTCTCAAAAAGATTTTGAGGGAATGATATGGAAGAGTCATTAAGGGCCTGAACAAAACTGAAATGGGAGCAGAAAAAACTCTTGCTGGGTAAGGCCAGCTACCCTCTGTGTGAGCACAGGTTCCATTTTGGTTTATAATCACCAGGTACAAACTGGTATTCTTCTTCCCTAAAATCACTGAAGAAAAAAAAATAGTTACATCATGTGCCATTTGCTTCAGATCATCATAGTCAGACCTCTTGAAAATAAACCAGAGTGAATTTGAAAAGGGCAATGTGAAAGCACTGACTCATTTTTGGGTGGAATCAGCAGGGATGCCACTGCCACTGGAGTCAGGGAAACCCCCTGAAAAAAGTACCATGATGGCTTATGGGATCACACATTATGGAAACCCTGCACTAAGCACTCAGCCTTCAACTCACTATTGTTGTCAAAGCAAGTGATGTTTCCTAAGTACTAAAGCACTAAGCCTTCCACACAGCCTGAAAACTTTCAACAATCAGTAGCCAAATGCTCTCATCTTCATGCTACAGTCAGGTGCCAACAAGCCCAACTGATGGGTTCTGATAGCCATGGTCTTCAGACTCTGAAATCAGGAACTCCTGCCTTCAACAAGTTAAACTCACATAAATCAAATGTCCCTAGTAATTCCTCCCTGCTTTTAATCTCTTGAAAAGAATGTACAGAAAGATACAAGGTGACTGTAAAGACTACTGAGGAACCTCTTGTATGTTGAAAATCTCCTAAAAGCTACAAATCAGTATCTATTTTTAATAGATATTGCAATTCCTCAGTTCTACTGTGGTAACAAAAAACCCAAAACAACAGTAAGCCAGAGAAGGCTGTGGGATGGGGGTGGGCATAAGTCTAGATGTTTTGGGGAAAAAAAAAACCAAAACCCCACATCTATGACCTAGTTTACTTTCTGGTTAAAGTAGTTACTCTATCAAAAGACTATTAAAAAAACTGGGGCCTCCCGCATGACTAGTATGTATTTTCTTCAGGGTCAAGAATTTTTATCATTATCTAGATGTGTCACATTTTCAGAAAGTTTTGGTTTCATTCCTAGCGTTACAAATTCGCTAACAGTACAGAGGAGGTGCTATCAGCAACTCACCCTTGCAGCGATACGCCCTGCACTTACCCAAAAAGCAACTCCTCTCCCTCAAGGGCACACAACACCTAATGTCAAATATGCCGTTGTCTTAGAGGAACCTATAAAAACTATAAATGTTATGAATAAAAAGAAAGCCCTGAGAATGCCAGCACTGTTGCCCAGGTCAGCAGATATCCCTGTTTCAGCTAACCTGAGATCCAGATAGGTGAAAGTTAATTTGCTTTATTTTTAAATCCTAGAGAAGATGACAGTCTGTGCAGTTTTCCATGAGGCTGAAAAGACCTCAGTGGCTAGGAATTAAATATCTGCAACATCCTGAGTGGTAATCATAGAATGGCCTGGGTTGAAAAGGACCATAGTGATCATCTAGTTTCAACCCCCCCACCATATGCAGGGCTGCCAGTAATGAACTTTCAGGTCAATCCAAACCATCAGAATAGCCATTTTACATGTCTAGACCTATTTCATCTGTGCAGGTACTGAACAGCTTGATGGATGCAGGTTTTGCTCTTCTGCTTTCAAGCAATTTCAAGCATCACCAGGATCTAGCTGAGCAACATTTATCTTGTTACAGTCCAGATTTACTTTAAGATTTAAAATAACAATTAAAAAAAAAAAAACCCAACAGACTAATGAAACTCTGGAGCATCCAGACCTTGTAAGGTTTTTTACCTCCACACATACACACATCTTGGAAAGTACCTTTTTAAAAACTGGGCCCACTTAAACACTGAAATTTCAAATAACATACTTGTTTGCTTACAAAATTTAAGTGTCTGCTTTCCCTCTCCTCTTCATTCAACCATCCTGCCAGGCTTCCATCGCAGCTTTGAAGGCTACCAGAAACACCCAGCCACTGGGCACCTCACAAAACAAAACAAGGTTATGGCAAGCCTAGATGCAAGATACTCATATCCAAAGTGCCAAAATTAACACTACTAGAGCAAGAATAATAGTGCTCTATTCATAATGTATCTGTTCAAAACAATTCCCCCTTCTCAGGGGAAAAAGTGAGTTCATGGATGACTGCGCTGCTGCTGGCTCGGAGTGAAGCCAGGCACGGTGAGGACCAGCAGGCAAAAGTCTCCCTGCGCAGCACTGACCTCGAGTCACCCACATCCCTGGCCTCCGCTCCAAGTTTATTGGTTGCACGTGTGTTTTGTAACACCCTGTACTGCGTATTCTTAGAACATACTTTCCAGAGAACCGAAGGGACAGGTCTCACCCCTCCATGACCACTTCCAACCCAATCTCACCAGCAGCAGCACCCTGCTCCTCAAGATAAACTAGCAGCTTACAGAATAGTAAAGGATCCAACCTCTATGTTTGCGTGCTTTAAAATCAGGTGACCTGTGAGTCAAGAGACAGGGCAATAAATTATTAGGAAAAACAAAACACTACACTAAAAATAGTATACACAAGCAGCATATGAAAAACAACAGTTTTTATCCAGTCAAAGCTCAAGGCCAACCACAGGCTCTTGTATTCTGTGCAAAAACAACTGACATAAGCAAAGGAAGACAAACAAATAAAATCCAACTTTAATTCCTCTGTGATAACTTGCAAATATATATTTAATCAGAAGTACAGAGCAGGGGAAAAAAGTCTTGAATTTGGGACCAGCAGAAAAGGTATTAATGTCCAAAGTAAATATTCAGTGAAACTTAAGTCAGAAGATGTCAAAATTACTTTATTTTAGGGAAAATTGCTCCAAGGTGCCTTCAGCTCAGAAATACCAAAAAGTCACTCTCTGCTACATATCAGCTACTAGCACAGTTCTGTCAACATTAAGGATTCGCCCACTTGTCAGGTTTAATAGATTTAACAAATTATTGTAAATGCTCAAGTTGAGCACCAGGCAAAAACAAAGCCCCCACAAATACTACAGAATCCAAGTGTCTGATGGACGTACTTGTTTTGTCAACTCTTTCAGTTACCAAAAAAGAGATGCTGTTAAAAACCAATAAAGAAAACAAATTTCATTACTATCAAGTAACAACAATGCATAGTTCTGTTGTAGGGAAAGGATTTTTTTTTAAAGACATAACAAAGAAGTAAGCATAGAAGAGCATAGTCTAAAAGATTTTAAGTTTACATATGACTACATAGGCTATTACTGTAAACAGCTGGGTTTTGCAATCACTTATCTTCAAGAACTAATTAAAAACATATCCAAGAGATTTTTAGCACAGAACATTTTATTCTTACCATCTGAATTAGTGGCTGATCTTAAAAGGACCAGAATCTGGCACGACAACAAGCAACCTGCCCTCTTTATCCCCAGAAAAATGTGCAAATTGGGTTCACTACACCCTTATTGCTGGGTTGGATCCCTAGGAAATATCATTTAGAGAATTGCTTTCAGCCTGAGTTGGTTTTACTCTTGACTATGGAAAAACACAGCCTGAAATACTGAGATTTTCTTCAGAGATAAGTTCTTCACAGCCCAAGCTGTGATGCAGCTGGAAGCAGGGCTGCCAGCGGGGACCTTGGAGCTGGGCACAGCCCACCCAGATGCCACCTGGGCCCCAGTTTGCAGATCACCGTGCCTCACCTGCCTGTGCGGGGAAACGCCAGCAGTGCCTGCAGGACTTCTCATGGAATTCAGCACTGAAAATAAGTGGGAAAAAGACACAGAAAAGACTATGCCTCACCAGCATCCAGCCTCATGAGGAAGGTACATTTGGTTGGTATCTAACAGAAACCATATTTGCCTGTTGTCTTTTTTGCCTCTCAAAACATCATCTTTCATATCAAGCAAATGACTTTTCTTAAAAAACTTCCAAAATTTTCCATGGCTTACTACCATTCCTGCTGTCTCATTCACTATTGCAGTAAACTTCCAATTAGTCTCTGCTTTAATTACTTGTACTTCCTCCCCCCTATGTTGTCCTATAGTTGGGAAGAAAACACTTCATGCTAAATGACTCTGCTTCCCAGCTTCTCTGTTACAGTGATCTTAGGACTCTGTACTCTGGGAGCACAGCTTATCTGTCTCATCAGTTTTATCCCTTTGTTTCCTTACAGTCCTCTGTTAGAAGTCATTGATTTTGTGTTTGATACTTGCATAAGGTCTGAGGTGAGGATGCTCTTTTGTTCCATGGTTGTATAATACCCAGTAAAACAGGATACCTGAATGTGCCTCTTAATTTGTATCACAAATAACAAATAACAATCTTCAGGTAAGAACTCCAGGAATTCACTTCCCTTCTCTTTAGAAGTAATATTATGACTGAGTTATACACCTGGGGGCTGAAAACTTCCTTGATCCATCTAGACAAACACACACAGCAATATGATAGACTCTGGAAATACAGTTTGAGAATATAGGGGCTTGGTACACATCTACATGAAGGACTTCCTTTGCTCTGTAAAGACACCACCGTTGTAGTGTAAGAGCCACAGGCACAGACGTACCTCACAAAAACAGCACGAGCTGAAGAAACTGTGTCTTCTTAACAGCATTGATAAAACAGACTCAGAAGAGGTTTATGCTTTATGAGAAGTGACCTGCGTTCAGTATTACACACAGGTCTTGTGCATGGCTTTCCTAGGGGAGCCGATCAAACCCTGCCTCGGCAGCACTTCCCTCCAGTAGTTTCAGTGCCGTGAAGCTTAGTCTATACCAACATTCCTTCAGGTGTCCTACCCTAAAGAGAGATATTGAACCTGCTGGTTTGAATGTAACTATAGTTAAACTATACTTAACTATAGGAACTGTAGAGTAACTTTGATAGTAAAATAAGAAAGATAACACTCGAGGAACTTCTAGCATCCTGCTCACAGCAGCCAAAGGCAAGCACCTTGGCAAACAGTGCACAGACAAAGCGGGGCAGGAGCAGCACTTCTCCAGAATACTCTCCCAGTCTCTAACAATTGAACCAAAGGGGCAGAGAAGGTCCTACCCTGTCCAGGGGCAAATAGCTTCAAGCCCCTCCATGGTCCCCACTACAAACCTCTGCTGTCCTACACTGACATCCCCGTGCTCCCACCAAGGGAGCAAGTCAGACAAAAGCCACGTCACCCCACAAGCTATAGGTTCGTCCTCGCTCCTCTGTACCATGCCCAGCCCAAGTACATAGAACTTCCTACCTCTTTCTCCCTTGCAACGCTGTACTACTTGCAGCAGGTAATTTTCACGTTAAATTAAATGAAAAGGATTCAGACAGATCTGTTCAGCTTATAAACTTTCTGATTAAAACTAATGCTTCAACTGCCAGGCATTTAAAAGCATATAGTCCTTCAGATATCTTTTAGAAAGATCTTATAGGAACTAAAATACTCAAGGCTTCTAGGAATTCATATCCACATTCTCTTAGTTTACATTTTCTCCTCCTTCAGGTGGTCTCATTTGCCTTTTACAATGTATTTTAAAGTCGTAAAACCAACAAGTCATCTTCAGTTTCACAAACTTTGCTAAAACTGGAGAGGAAAAAAAAAGTGTTAGTTGCTACGGCAGCAGTGAGGAGTCTCTGGGTCAGGATGCAGAGAACTTCTCTTGTTCTATCTGATCATTTGCATCAGATAGATCATTTGCAACAGACATCTGTTATTAACTATTTAGCAAGTGTCTTGCTTGTTAGCCCTCGTGTTTGGTATTTAAGTTTGCAGAATCTAACTCCCCACCTTCACCCCTTTTGTAAAGCTCCTAATTAACATGGAAATTCATCTGAGGGCTGTTATCTTTCAGGTAGGATGACCATCATTACTTAAACTTGGTCAATATTCTCCTTTCTCACCAAGGAAAAGGCACATGTTTATGCAGACACTATCATCTGGAAGCAGCAGCTTTATTGTTAGAGGCATCAATTTGAAAAGAATTTCATCAGACAGTAGATGATGTGGCTGAACTGCAAGACAGGCTCTACATGTTATATTCCCAAATCCTGCAATCCCTCAATCTTCTATATCCCATATTCTCAATACTGCAGAAGAAAACATTTTTTAAATATCCTTTCAGACTATGAACAGCATAGACTCAACTATGTGATGATACTGGTAAAGAAATACTGCCTCTTAAACTCCAAAAGAATCTGAAATATATTCATCTACTAGCTGTATACATCAAGAAAACAAAAAATTAATTCTCACATTTACAAGCTTAGAATTTTAGAGTTAAAAATATTTTACCTTATCTTGACTACACTATCTTAATACTGATTTCTACGACCTAAAGGAAAATACAGACTTTCGGACTCTAGTCCTAGGAGAGCAGGTCAGTCTTGCTGTTCCTCATTCGTCGTGCTTGCAGAAGAAATATACAATATACAATGACAAAAAGGGAACAGCATGATCATTTCTTTTACTGTTCCTAAAACTACTTAAAAAAAAAATCAGTACTATTAAGAGCAAATAAGAGGCCTTCAGCAGGAAGCCCTTGTTTCAGCCATGTAACAAGGAAACACTGCATCACATACGCTAAGAGCATTCTGTTCACAGGCATAGCCCATAAAGCTCATATTCCCCAAACTTATCAAGTGGAAGAAAAACTCAAAAAGTATTTATGTGGGAATATGGAATGAGCGTTGCAGAGCATCAGAAGACGGATTCACACATCCAAATAACAAAACAGTATCTTCCAGGCTAGTCTTTCACTCAGATGACAAGCAGGCCAGCAGCCTCTTCCATGCACTAGCAACCTCAGCATGGCAAGACCTGGTGCAGATACAGCACTGGCTAAGACACCTTCCCAGATTCTGCGAAGAGGAGAGATTTGGTAGATACAACCACACATGCATAGGATCGATCTGACATAATGCAATGCTTTAGAAGCCCATGTGATACCATATCAAAACAAGAACCCAGACAGTTTCATTACTTCTGATTCCAATGAGAACGATGCAACAGTCTAGAAGTACCTGAAAAGGTTTTTCTTTCAGCATGTTCAGGAAAAGTCTCCATGACAGATATTCAACTTCACATGTGAAGGCTTGGTGAACTGCATCCAGGGCAGCTTTCTGACTATCAAACCATGTCAAGTGCAAAGACTTGGTTCAGCTCCAAGAAGCTATGCGAACACTGATGGCATACCTAAGTCCAAGATAAATACAGTCACACATGGGGAAGAACTGTTAGGCACATTTTCTACCTACATGTAAGGCACCTATAAATTCCACCGAGGTGCATTTTTAAAATTATTTTCCCAGAATAACTGAAAAGCAAGAATATGAGAAACAAACCAAACAGTGCAAATGCACTGTTAATAATAAAGCTTTTAAAAAATATTCACAAGGAGAAGAGATAGAAACACTCAAGAATTCAAGAATTTTATTTTAATGGACAACACATTAAACATTATATAGTAAGCAGGTTAAGTGGGAGCTGATACCCTTATAACTTTATTACAACATCATGTCTGTTAAAAAAAAAATCACACCTACAAGCTGGAAACTTCTGCAGCACTGCTGCTAGAACAGAACTAGCTATCAGGGTACTTAAAGCACACAGGAAAAAGCACAGGATTTGTTAGGAAGTGTCTTTAGGTGAGGAATATAGATCAAGAATCACATTATTTTATCTGAAATAAAGACAAAACAAAAAGCCCAGAGCAAACTATTTTCATTACATCTGACCTCTTCTACTGCAGTTTCTTTCTGTAGTCCTCTTCTTTCCTACTTCATCTTTCAAAACTTTGATGTTACAACCTGTTCATTGTCATCTAAGTGGTGGGTAATTTATCTTGTGGAACTTTGTCAGAACATGTTTGACCACCCAAAATGCTCCTCCTAGCTAGTGAGGCTACCTCCAGCTTCAGCAGGTTTGTTTCAGTATTTCCAGTCCAGATTAGAGGGTGGGGTGGAAGGAAAGGCATAAGGCTAGCAGACCAAAAGGCAGAGACTGTACTTCTTCATCAGAAATGCAAGGAGCGAGCTCTGAAAGAACCGAGATGAAATTGATTATGGTGGAGCAGCATGAAGCTCCTCGGGTAATTTTTCCAATGCTATTAACCTTCACCTACAAGGCCTGCCCTTAAGCGGTTAAACAGTAACCTGCAAAAGTAAAAAAGTTACAAAAGAGACAATATATGCTTCTCATTTAAAAAATTTCTGGGAGAAAGGCCAGGCCCATAAAATTGTTTTTAAACTTTATTTGGGAGAATAAACGAGGACATTACAATTCTCAAGCTGTGTAAAAGACTGCTCATTTTAAAATGGACACCAGAGCCTACTATGGAATTTTGAATGCATAAAACAAAAAAACATTTTTGACAGTTTTAGAATTGAACTGTGTCACACAGCACAATTCAGCTATTTACAAGTTTCCACATTGTAAGTCATGTTATTAAGCTTTAATAGTCTTCTGGTACACAACAGAATAAAATGTTACAGAGGGTCAAAATCTAAAGGCTTAACAGAATTTCAGCCAAGAATCTAGTTTGCCTCCCTCTCTCCTAACATATGGTAATTTCCTACATAGCAAAATGGCAGACACTAAATTAACACATTTAAAATTTAATAGATGCAACTATGAAATTTCACTTCGTCCTCTCAAAAATTCCGTACTACTTTATAAAGCAGTGCTTCAACGATTCAAAACCAATATTCCCACACAAACCACAAGACTACACTAGTAGAATTGTTCCTCCTCCTGTATCAGGAGGTGAACATCTAATGCCAGCAGGCTCACTTAGCTAGAGCTCCAGTACCTTTCAGAGGAATACCAACAAGGTCTAGACCCAAAAAGAAAATACATGCAAGTACTTGGATGGAAAAACATTTGCATTTTTAGAGAACAGGTTTGCATAAAAAGGAATGGATAACCCTCAATTCAGCAGAGTTTAGTATGCTATTTAATTAGCTTTAAGCATAGTATATAGTTGAGCAACCAGTAAGCTGCTAATTAAAAATACATATTTTTAGTTGCCCCCAAAGCTGAGTATTTGCATCAGCTTCATTTGCCCCAAGACAAACAAGTAGTGGCAAAGGGCTGATAATGCTTTCATGCATTGTTTCTAGCAGAAATCAAAATACTGTAATAGTTTCCTCCTGCTGGAAGAGGAAGAAGAAAAAAAAAAAAAAGAGAGAAACTTGACCTACATAACAAGGCACAGAAGAAACTCAGTTAAGCTTCAGGGTGGTTTTCTGAGGGGGTAGAGGGTTTTTCCTCCATAACAATGAAGAGTCAAGCAGTTACATATGGCTACACTAACTACAACTGGTAGCAGATTTGACATTTAACTGGATGTCTCACTTCTAAGGCTTAAAAATATCCCCCTCCTGTTCCAGGCCATTTAATACTCTTGCCCTAACAATGTAATGAATTAACAGAGTTAATTTTTAGGCTATCCATTACTCTCCTTTAAAGGGAGGTTAAAAGAAAAAAAAAAAAGCCTCACAAACCTCCAGCCTTTCATAGGCTCAGTATCCGGAACGAAAGGAAGAACATATGGTGAAACTGTTTGTTTTTTTAAAGGAACTATTTACAGACTAAGCACAGCACACTTCTTCAGCTCAACCGGAGAGGCGAACTTCAGTACGGACAGATTTGAAACAGCCTCTCCCAGGAAAACACCAACAGAACTTGCAGATTACTGCTACAGCACACAGCCTGAGCTTGGCCCAGCCCCGGGAAGCCTGTCCGGCCCGGTGCTACCGGCCTGCGAGCCTCCCCCCGCCGCTCCCCCCCCGCCCCGGATCGCCTCCGAACTCCATCCAAGGACACCCCACTCGGGCGGGGGGGCGCAGCCGCCGGGTCCCGCTCCCGGCCGCCCGCGCAGCCAGCCGAGCCCGGGGGTGGGGGGGAGCGGCGGGGGCCCGTTCCCCGCCGGTACACACCTTCTCCGCGCGGCCCGGTGCTCCCGCAGCGAGCCCCGCCGGCGCGCCGGCGCGGGTGGGTGCCCACGGCATCTCCCACAAAGGAGGCAGAGTAGGGCCGCGCATAGCAACAGGCCCGGGCGGCCATTGGCCCCGCCGGGCGAGCGCCGGCCTCCTCGGCGGCACGGCCCGGCCCCCGCCCGCCCCCGGCCCGGCCCCCGCCCGCCCCGCCGCCCGCCGGGGCAGGTGAACGGGGAGGGGAGCAGCCACGGCAGCACCAACCGCTCGGGTCGGTGTCGGAGCGCTGCTGTGAACACAAAGAGCTGTGTTCTCCCACACACCGCCAGGCGTGCCCCCTGTGGGAAGCGGCTGTGGCGGAACCGCCGACCGAACGCCGGGCTCGGAGCAGCTCCCGAGGGTCCGCACGCCGGCCCCGCACCCGTCACGTTCTCACACGGCACCAGGTCTGAGGAGCCGGCCCCGAGCAGCGCCGTACGCGAGGGGACGAACAGTGACATGGGGAGGGAAAAGCCGGCGGCAGCCCGAACTCCGGCCGGCACAGGCCGAGTGGCCGCACGCAGCAGGAGGAAAATGCCATCACTGGCTCTCCTGGCATTACTGGAGCTCTTAAAGCACCTGATGAGCTCCCTACTTCAGCTTTTTTTTTCCTCATCCTCTCCTCAGTTTTGTAGTGGGCACTGCTAGGGGCTAACTGATGAAGGTGTTTCAAGACAGTAGCCTCAGAGCTGCACAGGTTATTCCAGGAGCTGTCTAAACAACATGATGTCGGCATTAAACCATTTCATCCAGTTCTTACCTATTTTACAAGAGCTAAAGTCAGATGACATTCAGCACATTAACAAAATCAGTACACACACACAAAATCTTACTCTCAGCCTAACTACGTCACAAAACAAGAATAAAATCCTTGTTGTGTAATTAGATGCCATGAAACTATGAGAAGTCCAGATCAAACTGGATTTCACAACCACATTCAAAACCCAGTAGCACTCACTAACCTGCTCAAGAGCATGGAAAACATGCTATTTATTTCACAGAACAATGACTTTTCCCCACTCACATTTTATATAGCAGTATCATTTAGCTGTGGTTGTAAGAAAACATAGACTATACCAGATTTTTAAGTAGACATTTTATCCAAGGAACGTTGAATACCCTTTAGTAGTTGGCTCATTTAAAGATTGTAGATACAGATAGCACCTTACAGAAAGTTATACACAAAACATACCATTTCATTAGTCACTGACACTCAAGCTTCCTGTATATTTTATCTCAGTTTGCTTTCCAAGTATTTTTCTTCCATGGAACATTTACTTCTACAAAAACACCGTAGTTTACATAGCTGTCTGAAAAAGCAGTTTCCAGTTTTCTTAATCAAGCAACCACCTAGTCTTTGAAAAAAAGCACTCAGATTATTTTCTATGAAACAGTTATTCAACATCTATGGGAGGAATGGGAGGGATAAGATGAATATTTATCACACTGGTAAACACAGTATGTTTAAAAGTTTTGCTAACAAGAGGCAGAAGCAACAACCCCAAGTCAATTCCCATGGGGCCAGCAGAGACAGCATTCAGGAGCCACCAGTTGTTTTTACAGGCCAGCTAACAATGTTTAAGTGAGGAGCAGCTGCCTCTAGATGACAGGTATACCTACCCACCACAACGCTCCTGAATGGCCTCCCCACGTTGGGCTACTGGAGTGCCACCACAAAGATCCTTTTCACACCTGATATACTTCAAATGCAGTAAAAGTAGGACAACATGTTGACACTCCAGCTTCTAAGCTTACTGTCCTAAGCCAGCCACAGATCTACACAACTGAGCTCTGCGCATATTTGTGGAAGAACACCCCAGAAATGATGTGTCTGGCCTAATAAAATGCTGACTTTACAAAATACAATATTAGAAATTCCACCAAACAAAACCCACCTTGAATCATGCTACTCACTTATCCAGTGGAAGCACAAGATACATATATATCAGGACATTGCTAGTGTGACAGACAGAAGAGAATACAGTAGCACACAGAGATATACCTAGGACTTTATCCTAGGCTGCATATTCCACCACCATAAAGTAGCTGCACTTAAAATACTTATACCCTTACAGTTTTAATACTGTGCAAAATGACTAATAATAAGCAAGAAAAACAGACTGTACTTTAACCCACCTTCTGCCACAACCAGGATAACACTAATTAAAATTAAAAAAGATGGGGTTTTGATAATAATGGATTTTCTCCAACATAAATTTTAGGAATAATCAGTCCTACACATTATATAAAGCAGGAAATCCCAGGCAACCATGGTTCATCTCAGTATCAAGTCAACTACACATTAATTCAGCGGCACTTGCCAGTAGACATAATTGGCATCATCCCCACATCACAAAAAACCACCCACCTTCTGCCTTTGGAGAGCCATGCTAAAGCACAGGATGTCTACTAACAAGCTAGTTCAGGAAAACACTCTAGTTCAGATTCAGACTTGCCTTCCACTGGAAAAGTGAGGTGTGCCTGGGACCCCTAAGGATTAAAGCATAAGCAATTTCATAGTATCTTAGGTTTACACAGACTAGTTGTAGAGACGAGCTAAAAACAAAACCACACTTCTACCAATGCATGCCTTGCTTGAAGTGATCATTTTGGATTGAGTTATTAATTTGCAGAATCTAAAAACACTAAGAACTCATGTAGACAACCCTATTGCCCTACTTCCCCCTCAGATGCTCAGTTCCTCAGAATAAAGCTGAGGTCAGTTCATGTTAAAGAGCTGATAAGACATACCCTCCACAGTCTTAATAATTTATGTAGAGCTTTCCTTTTCTGATGTTTAAAGTCAAACCTTATGAGTGAGAAAAATGACATACAGTCTATAGCACACCTAGAAAAGTTGTCAGCACTAGATGCTAACAGCTCTGCTATGATTTTAAAACAAAATCGGTGCAGATCATAAAGCTGCTTAACATTTCAGATGAGAAGCTTAACTGAGAATGAATACAACCAGCTGATATAAAGTGGCCTAAAAGAGTAGCCTTCCAGTACTGAAAAGGGGCCTACAAGAAAGTTGGAGAGGGACTTTTTGTGAGGGGATGTAGTGATAGGACAAGCAGTAATAGTTTTAAGCTGAAAGAGAGCAGATTTAGATTAGATATCAGGAAGAAATTTTTTCCTGTCAGGGTGGTGAGGCACTGAAACCAGTTGCCCAGAGAAGCTGTGGATGCCCCATCCCTGGAGGGGTTCAAGGCCAGGCTGGATGAAGCTTTGAGCAACCTGGGCTAGTAGGAGGTGTCCCTGCCCATGGCAGGGGGGTTGGAACTAAAGGATCTTTAAGATCCCTTCCAACCCAAACCATTCTATAATTGTATAATCATTTATGAAACTGAAGGCCATTATATATTCTCAAAATTAAGATGGGATTAAAAAACACACGATGCATATCAAGCAGCACCACTTATATCACATCATATTGTATCATAGAATGGTTTGGATTGGAAGGGACCTTAGATATCATCTAACCTTTTCCCTCTAACAGATCCAAAAATCTTTTCTCACAGAAGCTCATTAAAACAATGAGACTATCAGTAGGAAACATCCAAAGGCACTAACAGTCAGATACAACAATTTTAGTGAACTTCATAGCTTGATGTGAGGCAGATGTGTATTCTAGCAGTTTTACACTGATCTCCTGATCTTTACCTTAAAATTTTTCTGTCAACTAGTCCTCCTGTTTCAGCTCCATAAGCTGGCGACTTGGTTCTACTAATTCACTTTTTAACAGCATGTGCATTTCTAAAAGGGGGTCTTCCAAACATTCCTAGCACTAAGGTGGTACAAGGTGTCTGAACATTCTGCTACTGCATGCAGTTGCAGCAGCAATCATCACCCACTCCTCTCCTCCAACCCAGCCATCCAGATACACTGTTTCTCATGGCTTCTCCATCCTAAACAAATTTCTCTGGCCTTTTGAATAGCATGTGCTTCAAAAAGAAGCAGCTGTTTCCCCTTCAAAATAAAGCAAAACAAAGCCATATTTTTCATTAAAAGGCATCTGAAGTGGGGAACCTTGCATAGGAAATATGCTTAAAGAGTTGTGCTTAAAGAATTATACAGCAGAGAAAAAAGGATTTACCTTTGAGCAGCATGAGCATTGATATTAATCCCTTTCCCCTAACCATGCATTCCCAGTCCATACCAATCTTGATGACTTTGTTCTTGTTCAGTTCCTACTGGTAGGAAACTCCTCCTCCTCCTTTACCCCACATCACTGGAATATTTACTAAAGCTCTTCTCTTCCTGATGCATCTGTTCTCTTCTCCCCTAGCCCCAAGTCCAACTACTTCATCAGAATTAAAAGCCTAATAAGAAAAGCTGTAACAAAAAAAGAGCAAGTAAATAGAATGTCTTACTGGGGCTGTGTTGTAAATATTCAGAGCTAACATGCAAACAAAATGCACTGATACTTGTGACTTTACAGAAAACAGCACAAAGCATCAATACATGAAAAATTCACGCTGCCAGCATAGAAGTTAAGCCTTCAGTGGCTAGTAGTCACAGACATTTCCTTAGATATTATTCCTAACCACCCTCTCTGCCCCTCCAAATCTGCAGCCAAAGCTTTTACCAAACTTGCGGACCTGCCTGAAAGCGTGAGCAAGCCATGGTTTGTTTCACTTACATTGTTGGGCTAGTGCCCTGGCAGGGAACCAGGGAACCAAGGAGAACAACACCTGACAGGGGACAAGGGCGTCCCACCACTCTGGGGAGAAAAAAAATAAAGGGGAAAAAAAAAAGAGAGGAGTGTGCTGACCACAGCATCTCTTCCTGTACCTCTCCTTCCTCTGACCCTCTGAAGAAACCACCACTCCACCACCTTCCACCGTGGTACTGACTGTACTGGGAATACGGGCTGATACTCGCTATACTCAACTCTTCACTGAAGTTCTCTCTCTGCCCTTCCCTCCCCCATTACACCCAACAACAAGACAATACTTGCACAGCACCCTAAGAAGCTTAATTTATTGCAGCACAGAGAAGTGTGAAACATGCCCTAGAAATCCTGAAAACTCAACAGTGGGCAACAGGAATCACTGCATGCACAGCACCATTGAGAGGTTAAATGAGCATATGCAGTCACCTGATTGTAGTTTCACTAAAGAAGTTCACAGTCTAAAATGGACTTACCAACTTAGTTCCCAAGGATCTTAATGGAAAAAAAAAAGCAATAACTTCACAGCATATACAATGTAAAACAGATGGCATGGCACATGTGCAACCACAAATTCCTTATTTAAGATACATTATATTTTTTTAATTACACCTCAGAAGAAAATCCAACTTGTTTTTTTTCTCTAGGAACAAAAAAAGTCACACTTAGGAATAGGTTTGGGAAACACACTGATCACTGCTAAGAGGAAAGTGCAGGTGCACCATGGTCACTGGGTACTACATACCTGGATAGAGAGAGATTAGATGCCTTCCCATAAAATGAAAAACAGTCAAACCAAAACAAATTGATGCGGGCAGCTGAAGAACTCCTCTTACTGCTCTTCAAGAAACAGATGTCCACAAGACCTCTCAGGAAGACTATTTTGTTTGCCTCTATTCTTAATAAGGGTTCTTCCATTCGGAACACCCATGGAAGTGTCACTAGCGTTTCACATACATGGAGTGCTTCCTTCCCTGTGTGTCCATCTGCCTCCACTGATTCATACACAGCTCTTCTCCAAATTATCCTTGAGAACATTCTCATACTATTCCATTACATCGTTGCATTTTAAGTCAACATTATGTACTAATACGATCCCAGATAGCAACTTTAAATAGCTTTGGTTCCAAAGCTAAAACGTAATGCAATGATCACTATCAAAAAGAACTAGTCAGGCCCATTTAATAAGAAAGAAAATACATTAATAAAAGCAAGTTAAGTATAAACATTTTATTTGGTCAGAATAACTCTCAATTGTTAAGAACAGATGGAGAATTTTCATGACTTTTACAACTCAATTACACCGTTTACAAGTAGCCTTTATAAAAATCTCTCTTCCAATCCTAGTATACTTATGCATGCAGATCAAGGATAACTGCACATGGCTTTGGCGGTGTGCTTATAGCTATATTTATCCCACCCTGTACCAGACACACACAAAAAAAGGACTATGTAATGAATGTGAAGTCTTCCAAAGTCCAATTACCTACCCAAGTCCAAGAGGCTCCCTTCTGTATTTGCATTCACCCAGGTTTATAGACATCCTTAATTGCCTACTTACACATGAAGTTTTGTACTCAGCAGTACAAAGGTGACCATGCAATTTAACAATTTAAACTTAAAAACTGGCTTCTGTCTAAACATAAAACACAAATGACCTGCAAAGACTGAACAATTTACTACCACTTTGAAAGACAATGTGAGACCTTCAAAAAATCTACATAGCTTTATGAAGTATCACACCAGAATGGAGAAAGTCGTTATCATGCTATAATTACAGTTAAACTGCACGACCTTATTGACTAAAAGAACAGCTACTAACTGCCAGACTGTTATCCTAAGTTTGTTGCTGATAGGATAAAAAGGCTACGGCTATTTCACCACCCTTTAACAGCTGCTATTAGTAGACATTTGTCAAAATAACAAAGAAACATTTTGTACACAGTGAAATAGAGCAAGTTCTTTTAACAAATGTCATATAGCTGGTTTGTTCCTGTCAGTTACTCTGTTTTCACAGAAGACTTCTAATTTTAATAAGCAGAATTTCATTTGGCAACAAACTCACATCTCTCATGAGAATCTGTATTTATAAATGTTAGCTTCTTTTTAAAAACATTTAGAAGCTGGCAGACTTCAGATCCAATAATAGCTTCAACACTGCCCTTAACAACTAAATCCAACCCTAATATGCTCCAGCCCAGGGATCTGATCTGGCGTGCCAAAGTTTCTCACTGCAGCGAGTAAAGAACACAATCAGAAGGGTCAGTTATATAGGCCAGGCCTATGGACAAGCCCAGAATACCCACCTAACTGCCACTCCAGCAGCATCTCTTTTGGCAACAAAAGCCCCTCTGAAGGCAGCTAGTATGGACAACTCCAACCAAACGGCAAAGCTCTTACTAGTATTTGTTTTTCCTGAGGAACAGGCACAGAGTGAAGAGCTCTCACTGCTGCACATGGATAAAAGCGCTCTTCCAACACAAGAGCTACTTCTACAATGGGAGGACTTGCCTCGCCAGTGACACTAGGTACGAGTTGCAGAACAGGCAGGAAAACTGTAACATAAGCACGTATTTCAAACCAAAACTTAAGATTTTTCCAATTCCACAAATTAATATTCTTAGAATTTTTTTTTTTGGGGGGGGGGGGCGGAACAGGGGTTGGGAAGGTAAGCATCTAAAAGCTAAGAATTCTTCCAAGTTAAATTTTTGTAGTAGAAACTGGATGAGGCTTTGAGCAATCTGATCTAGTGGGAGGTATTCATGCCCATGGCAGGCGGGTTGGAACTAGATGATCTTTAAGGTCTCCAAGCCATTCTATAATCCTCTGAAATTTAATAAAAGAGCATATATTCCTATTTCTTGGGTACAAGGACAGAGTTGTATTGAAATAAACTAGACTCCATCCTCAATTAAAGAAAAAAAAAAGCTTATATTCCTGTTCACTCATCCTCATTCACTGCTTCTATTATGTGTTATCAGGATAAATCTGCTCTCCCCAAAGATTAGGGCTATATGGCTTCATGCCTCAGAAATGACATTTGCATGCAATATCCTGACCACCTGTCAGTTTGGTTGGTTTGGTTGGGTTTTTATCCTGAACAGTTTTAGTTTTTCTTTCTTTTAAAGAATAAACTGGTTTTATTTGAAAGCAATCCACATAGGAAAAGCAGACACCTCTCCCAGCTTTCCTGCCCGTCAGAGCTAGCCTCCCTCGGCACACACACCTTCTCGCACGTGCCCCTGCGTGGCAGAGCATGTTTGCCAGCACAGCTTCCTCCTGGGCCAGGGAGCAGTGTCACCTCCAGCTCATCATCACCCAACCTGCACTTACCTGTGGCAACCAAGCCGGAAGCATTGCCCAAACGCTTTCGGAGTGACAGCTCCACTAAGCAGGAAGCACCTCATTTCCAGTTTATTACTTTGTTTACTGGCTACATCATTCCACCACAGAAAAGTTTAAGTGCTTCGTGACATTTCACTGTGAAGACATTATAAAATTAAAGTGTCTGTATCACAGTGCAACACAGCACACTAAAATACCACTCATCCCTTTTCAAAATACATTTTCACTTCCTAATCTGCATACTCTGTACCCCATCATCTTCACTAAAAAGTTTTCTACTAAATCTTTCGAGTTAATATACAGCATAAAACTAAGTCTGTTTTTTTTTTTTAAAAAAAAAAACCTCATCCAGATCTCACTTCACAGCTCCATAACTCCTAAACATGCTGGTTTAGCTCACTTCCCCCCAGTCCCATGCTTCCTCATCCTTCCTCATAAGAATTTGAGGAAAAGCAGCATTCAGCCAACCCTTCATCTTCATTAGTCTCTCCTCCAGCTTTCCTGACAGATAAATCCAGGAGTCCTTCAGCTACATTTCCAACAGGAAGTAGTAAACAGACTTTTGCTGAACCCAAAGAGCTAGCTCTTTCCATATCAAAACACCAAATAAGGTGGAAGAAAGTCTCTTAACCCAGTTACTACAAACAGATCCGGAGGCACACATTTGAGTTTCACTCACAAAGAAGGAAAGAAAAGAGAAAAAGCAATCTTCAGACTGATTGTTCTTCTCTTGTAGACACAAAGCCATTTCCTTAAATTAGGATAACCTCAAGGAGGGAATTAATGCTTCAGAAAGTAAGAGACAACTGCTTTTTGCTTAATTTGTAAGTGAAAACAGAATAGTCTCTACACAGAGAACACACAGCAGAGGAATAAACAAAGCAAGGTAATAAAGAAGTAAGAAAATACTAGAATAAGGTGATAAAAACAGTCAGGGTGCATTTAGAGACAAGCCTGTCTTCCTCCTTTAACTGATCATTCATGCAGTGAGGGGGAGGGAGAAGGAATGAACAGTAACTCTGAGCTGTTTAGACTATTGTAAGACTTTTGACGTCTGCTAACATTCCCACAGTAAAATACAACTATACTGTAGATCCATTGAAACCACAAGATTTTTTCCAGTTGTGCACCAAGTGTACTCTAGGAGTACATAACAAGCCTTCTGAGTCTGGCAGTAAGCTATCACCCTGACATTATGCAATGTTTTCATTAACTCTGATGGTGAAACAGTGTGTGTATATACAAAGCTGAACTGGAAGAGTTTGCAAGCACTCTGCTACGAAGTCTAGTTCTGTCTTCCAAACTCAATAAACCAGCAAAGTGATCAGAAGTCATTAGAACGAAGTTCAATAGAAGCAAGAGCAAAGCTCTGTACTTGAGAAAGGAAACAGCGGTCCAAACACGCAACACGGAGCAGCTGACTAGGCAGCTGTACTGCAGAAACTAAATCGAGATGGTATCATGGATCAAAAGCTAGGTAAGCTGATACTCCGTTACCGCAGAAAGAGGAAAAAAAAACAAAACTCAAACATCACTCCAAAACCATTGTAATTAAGAAAGGGAGAGAAATCATTCTTCTCACTGGCACTGCTGAAGCCTCAGCTGAAGACACTTCAACACTGCACTCTAAGAACAACAGCATAGGAAAGGTAAAGCCATCAGTATTTTAGTTACTGCATTCTCTAGACCCTGTACAGAGGCAGTGATGTGAATGTGGTTACAGCAACCACTGGCCTTCCACACTGACACCCCACCTGATAGGTAAGTCCTGAGCAATGCTCAAGAGACCTGTCCTGTGAATGCCCTGTGCCTTTGCATGGCAAAGGAGTAAGTCCAAATTTTTACCTGCTCTTTCAAATTTCTCTTCCTCACTTGCAAAACTGCCCCTTGGATTTGCTATGCAACACTCCACATTCCACCTCCTCCATACTGTTCTCATATATTGCATGTTTGTATCTGTGATTTTCAAACTTTGCTTATTATAAAGGGAGGTAAGTACCTTAGGGCCAAATTTCCCTTTTTTCTTCATTTCTGCTCATCCTTCTTAACTCCTTAAATGAAAATATTCTATAACATTTCCCACTGTTAAAAAGTGGTTGCACATTGAGATCTCTCCTTTCTTCTCCTGCACCACCCATTTTTTCTGGTGATAACAAGAATCTTCCTGGTAGTATGACTAGGGCTAAACCATACCTTCTCCCCAACATGCCTGGGCATTACTATCTTATTAGGTATAGGTTTAAGCTTAATTCTAACTACAAGAACTGCATCTCTCTGCTCCAAATGGATTCTGATATAATTATTTGTAAGAATGAAAAAAAAAAAAAAACATTTAAAGTCTTTTTAAGTCTGTTTCTTTATGTTTCATTTGGTTTGTGGGTTTGCAGTCTTCTCAGGATTTTGAGGGTCTGTAGAGAAGTAAAGCCTGCGGCAAGCTGAGTGGTCTGCTTCTCCCCTGTCCTTCGCTAATAATTTGCGACGACTGGAAGCAGGTGACTGCACACTTGACTACTTCTATCCTGCAGTGCAGCTGCTATGCAGAAAGCAGCACATGTAAACATTTGCATGATTCGTGCCTCCTAAGAGTCTCTGTGGGCTGCATGTGGCATTTAGGCAGCACTTTCACAACCCCCTTTGTGCATGGTATCGCTCTATTATGTGAGTGCCCAGTTAAATTGGAGGCATTTACTAAAATGGCTGGAGATACTCTCCAGTATAGATATCTCTCTATATATGGAGAGATATCATTTGAGATACTCTCCAACGATACCCTTCAAAGATCCACGACTTATTTCAAAAATTTTGTTAATTATCTTAAAATAATTTCAAGACATTACGTCTGAAGGGTTTCACCCTGTGTGCGATAGACATTTTACAACAGATAGGAATCTCAAGCTCTGAACTGTGAGATTAGGAAAAAAAACTCACAATAACCCAACAATGTAAAAACTTGCTTTCTTTATAAATTTGGTTCCCTCTACACCAGATTGGTTAAAAAAAGGCATCCAATAACTTATATAGCAACTAAAAATATTCCCAATGTTCTAACTTGTTCTAAAAATTAAAGAATAGACAAAGGTCATATAGAGGTTTTGAACTGCTACAGCAGAACATTTTAAAGCTAGAAATATTGACTTGGGTTTTACCTGGCTATTTTGAAATTTTATTTCACCCTGACAGTAGTTTTCAAACTTCAGGGTCTGCTAGTAAAATCTGAAGAGATTCTAAAAACAACCTGCCATGCTGCAATCAATCATGTGAAGATTTAACCAATTAAGAAACAAGGAGGAAAGCAAAGAGAAAAGCCCATTTCAAATCCCTAGTACTTCAACCCCATTAATTTATGCATATGTTTACGATCATTTCTGTACTATGTTCACACCAGATAATCCTTACAGTGTATACACACAAGAAATCCACCTAAGAGTGGTCATTTATGCAGTGTGGCTAGGAGCGGAACATGTCATTAACAAACCTAATTAAGATGTGTACGTCATGTAAGTGTTAGTATTTAATGCAAGGATATCTAAGCTATATTCAAGCGTTTCTCAAAACACCAAAGTGATTATAACACAAAAAGAATGTGTTTTTAAAACTTAAAGCAGACAGGTAAACAAGAGAAACATCGAAACTTTAAGAAATCCAAATAACTAAGCAATTATTTTTTTTTTTTAATTAACAGTCAGGATTCTACAACAAGCACTCATAACATTTGTTTTAAAAAAATAATCTTGCTTTAACTAACAGGAATCAATAATCACTGCTCACGTGGATCAAAACAGAAGTCATGACATGTTTTCAACTCTAGGGGCATCAGCAGCTGTTGCTATACTGCAAAAGAGCTGAAGTGTTATAAACATATACAAAGACAGTCGACTTAATTTTTCTGTAAAACCAGATGTCAGTAATCCGGATAAGAGAGTAACCAAATGATCGCGGAAAATCAGTATTCCGGCACGCTTGTTATGATACATCTCCTTTATAACTGGAACAAAAACCACTGCCACGTTATAAAACAACACAGATTGAAGCTACGGTTATTTTCAGGGTGTTTTTCGACCACACTGTGACATTTTTGCGCCTGTGCTGGCATTGTCTGTCGATGCCCGATTTGCCTTTGACCGACTCCAGCCTCAGCACTGCGGCTCTGCGCTAGCAAGCCGGCTGGATCTGACACACCAACTGCAGCACTCCCACAGCAAAAGAGTTCGCTCCGGTGTTTGTCTCCCTTCCATCCACCCAAGACAATGGAAAGCCGGAGGGCAGGCAGGACACGGGGCTGTTAATCACCTTCGGAGGGCACCTTCCCGGTATCATCGGCATTTCCCGAGTTAACCCGAGGACCTGGATTCTCTCCCATCCCCCAAGATGACAGGGAAAGGGTATAAGGAGATAGAGCGACAACACCGAAACAAAATACCAGGCTACTGCCAACCCTAGGAACAAAACAAAAATATCTTAATAAACCGTTTACCTCGTTCCGGCTTCATTTTCTCCGTGTCCTCAGCGAGGTCCGAAGGAGCCGAAGCGCTGTGCTGCTGCTCTCCCCGCGCAGGCGGGCTGCCGCTGCCCCAGCTAGCGATATTAATTATTGTTCGTGTCTAAAAACAATAACCCGCAGGGCGGCCGCGCCGCCGGGGGCTCGCCCGACCCGGCCGCTGGCAGCGGGGCCCGCGGGCAGGCGGGGCCGGGGGGGTTGGAGGGGCTGCGCGGCCTCCCCCCGCGCCCGGCCAGGGTGTCCTTCCGTGACACAGCCCGAGCGGGGCTATTTATAACCGCCGGGGAAACAACCGCAACGACAGACCTCGGCTCACCCCGCCGCGCCGGCTCTGAGTCACCGCGGCCCCGGGCGGTGGCGGCCCCGGCCGCAGTCCCCTCCCCGCCCCCTCCCTCCCGCCGGCCCCGCGAAGGGCAGCGCGCGCGCGGCGCCCCCGCCCCGCCGGGCCCCGGCCCCGCCTCGTCACCGGCCGGCGGCTGGCGGCGGGGGGCTGCGCGGCACCTTCATCCCCGGCCCCGCCGCTGCCGCCTGGGCCGTGTCCCCCGCGCCTCGCTTCGCCCCGCTCAGACAGCCCGCGCCGCCCGCCGCCGCGGAGCACTGCCCTCCATGGCTCTGCCGCCCGCCCTTCCTCCGCCTCCTCCTCGCCGCTGCCTGACTGCCCTCCTCTCTGCCGGGCACTCCCCGCCTCCCGCCGCGCGGGGCACACACATCACAGCCCGGCGGCGGCGGGCACGGCAGCTCGGCCGCGGGGGACCGGCCACAGGGCACCCGCCTCGCCAGCCGCTGACAGGGGAAATCGCGGCAGCCGCCCGTCGGGACCGCGGAACCCCGCGCCCGCCCCGCGCCGCGCTCATCCCGCCCCCGGGCCGGGCCCAGGGCCGCGCCCCGCCCCCTGCCCGCCTCACGTGCCCCTCGTCAGCCAATCCCCTGCGCTCACTTCCGGCCTGGCTGCCCGCCCAGCAACTCGGTTGTCATGGGAACAAGAGCGCCGGCCCGGCTGTGGCCCGCTGCCGGTGGCGGTTCCGGCCCGGCGGCGGGAACGCGGCAGCCGCTGTCTTGGCGGCATGCTGGCCTGCTGCGCTGCGGGCTGCGCCGCTTCCGCCCGTCGGTGTGCCCAAACGACATCCTCCCCCCGAAGTATTTTGTCAGGCCAGATCCCGCTCCGTGGCGGAGCGCGGCCCCTCACTCACCCGGCTCCGGCGGGGGCACCGCGTCTCCTCCGCCCGCTCCCGCGAAGGGCCTCCCCGCACTGCCGTCAGCCGCTCCCCGCCGCTGCCCCTTCGCCCTATACAGCCACGCAGGTGCTCTCACGCGTATTTCCCCACGAGCGAGTGCCCATCGCTGTCGGGCCTTCTCTGTATATATACCGGCGCTCGCCGGGCAGCAATTCACGGTGTAAAGTGCCCGAGGGCGGGAGGCGCTGCCCCCGCCCGCTCCAGCCGCCCGGCCTGAGGAGCTGCGAAGGGGGTGAGGGGGCGGCGGTTGTGTCCCTGGCCCCGGGGCAGGCCTCTCCCCGAGGCCTGGCAGCGCGGTGCTTGGCGCTCACTTCACACTGATCGTGTTTTGTGCGGAGAAACAATGGAGTCAGCTGCGGTTACACAACCGCTTTAATCCAGCAGAAACACAAGTTTCCCCGAAAGGGCCGGGCCTGCGCCAGCCCTCCTCTGCAGGACCGTGTGGCTGCCTGGCACGGCCGGTCAGGGGCCCGGGGCTGGACGCCAGCCTCCCAGCGCTGCGGCCGTTCCGTGCCTGAGCCCACGGGCCGGCTACGGGCACGCTGCTAATGCCAACACAGCAAGCGGGGAGCGAGGTGCTGTGGTGGCTGGGCTCCCTCTGTCACCAGGGGCCCACAGCTCCACAGGCTCAGGGGACTGCGGTATCACGGCCTCATGGCAGCAGAGGGAATGGGTCTGTCCCATTTCAGGGGAACACCCTGGTGCACCTGGGGACGATACCCGGGCCAGGGAAAGCCCCACAGGGAGCTCTGTTATGCTTAGTTGGGCTCAGTCAGAAAAACTGGATGAGATATACAGGCCTCTCGTGCTCTACTGTGGTCCTCCTAGAGCCGGGATATACAGATAGTGCTGCACCTCCAGTCGTTACACCGGCAATTCCACTGTGAGTATTGTTTACAAACACTTCCACCTTATAGACCAAGCCATATGGGGGACACTCCCTACAACACGGTGATTTATAAATATGCCCATCTTCTGCCCTTTTTGTAGGGAAACAATGTGCATGGGTCAGTCAACTCCTCACCCTTTCTGCTGTGCCAGGATCTCTGCAGATGCATATACACACAGGATCTGTGCAGCCACCCTCTTCTCACAGCCAGCCAAGCAGCCACTGAAGATATCACAAAGAATGTAAAATTCCAGAACTATTCTATGCTGTTTGGCCCATATGAATTGCATCCATTTCCCTCTCTCATTTATCGGTTGTACATCATTACACTGGGATGGTGCTTCACAGAATAAACTGTCCAGTAAACACCTCTCCTTTCAGTCATATCCTGAAATACATAGGCAAGTAGGAAGGTGTCACGTGCGGTGCTTTGACATTACACTCAGAGGTACATGGGTGTCACTTCTGTTGCTGTGTGACTGCTGTAGATGTGTTTGGTAACTATAGATCTGAGAGCTCTCTGCCAGATGCAATATAATTGCGAATGTAGCAATCCAGAACTATAAAAGGAGGACTGAGCAATAAATAATGTAGATGTATGTATATGTGAAGTTCAGCATGACTACACTGGGCATGATTCAGGCACCTGTCAGATCCTCCTACTGGTAATAGTCATCCTAATGAAAAGTCACATCCCTTAGGCCACTAATTGTTGTTGTAAGACATTGAAAATTCGTTTGTAGCTTGTTCTAATATCGGTTTTACAGCCAAAATAAAATCTGCCTTTTTACTGTTTAACTACAATTGCAGCTGTTTAACTGTTACGCTTTGCGCAGTATTTTTTGATAGTTTTTAGAGTCTTAATCTCACTTTGGTAATTTTTAAACAGCTCACCAGACACAAATGGGCCCAAGAAAATGCTCTCTCAAAGCACTTTTTTCATAGCATTTTCTTAGTTCATGAGCCAAATAATAAGTGCACAGTTATGCATTACTTCATGGTTCTTAGGATTTCAAGCCAATGGGAATTGTAGGTGCCAGCCTGAAAGCCACTTATCATTAAAAAAAAAAAAAAAGTTCTAAGGGATATGACAAGAGTAAGCTAGGTCTGGTGCGCAGAGTCTTATCCTGCATGATTGCCAATATTTCAGGGTCAGCTTCCCCTCTTGAGTCAGACCATTCCTGGACCCAGAGAGCAATGGGTATGTCTGAGATACATGCTTCATGTCCTGCTTCACTTCAGACAAGGAAGGACAGTTTAGCTTTTGACCACATAGACAAATAACATCTGAAAAAAGCTGAATGGAAAATTGAGAATTATTAGAGAGATCTAATTATACAATATTTCAAGCATAATATCAAAAGCAAAATAAGGATAAACATCCCAAGCAACTTTGTGAGCTTAGTTTGGCTAAAAATGTCCTTGAACTCCTAACTTTCCTCCCAGTCACCAACCAAATGATGAGCACTGCATGAATACACAGAGAAAATATGGCATAAGGGGCTTCAACCATGGGAGTTCGCTTACACGTACATGGAAATTTTTTGAGAACAATGATAGTACTGAAGTGTATTTCTGATCTCAGAAGCTGAACATGAAATTAAAACATCTGAAAAGTGTATGGCTACATTTCACATCATACAAAATTAGGATTAGCTTAGAAACACTAACAGAACTTTAACTGCCCTCCCACTGCCAGGTCTAGGCCAACATGTACTTCTGGGAGCACAGTCAGGCACAAAGTCAGGTTTCTTACCAGTTTGTGTCTCGTGGTTGATTAACTGTGGTGTCTAGAGAGGTGAGACCTTAGGCTGCAACATCGGTGCGGTCAAAGTGGCTCCTGCACATATAGTCTCCACTGCTGAAAAGTGTGAGTTTTGGTGGCAGCCTCTTTCTCAGTGGAAACCTTAACAGGGCTGCTCTACCTCCTTTTCCCAAAATGCATCAGACCTTTCTTCTCTTATGAGCCCTATCCACATGTGAAGCTTGGCTGAAATGGGCCACTGTTTCTTTTTAAAAAAAATCCCTACTTGGGGCAGCATGACACAGTGTTGTCACATAAGCTTTGTTCATATGGAAATTTTTTATTTTTTTTTTAAATCAAGATAAATGTATAACTCTGCTGTCAGAATTTCAGCATTTTACACTTTTGACATGGTCTCTGTAGCCCAGAACAGCATGTATTTTAGGTTATATCCCCAAGTGTCTTTTCAGCTTTAGTTGTCAAAGCAGCGATGTCCGATGCAGCAGATGAAGATTCCTGGAGACAATTACTGGCTGGTAAGTGACATGGCTTTTGACATGGTTGCCACCTCTGTGGTATAAAGCCACCACACTTGGGAGAATACTGTAGCCAAAGGATGAAGACAATCAGAAATAGACTAGAAGGACACAGTATGCAATGAAACAATTTTGAAATGTGCTTAAAAAAACCCCGAAACAAAAAACTAGGAAGAATCAACTCTGATGTAATTGTCACTAGTAGTAACCACCTTGGAAAGAACATTAAAACAGAAATGAGTTGTGTACTTGTGGGAATTTATTAGTTCACAAGAACAGAAGAGCCAGCTGTTACTGAAACAGAATTACAAACCAATATAATTAAAACATCAATATGTTCTTAAAGTTTAGATTTAGGGGTTATAACCATTTTGTGTTTTGTTTTTAATTCATCAATATATACAGATAAGTGAGTCTAGTTGAATGGAAGAGAGTTCATAATAATTCTTTCTTGAAATACCTATAACCACAAAAGCAAGGACTGCTTGAGAAAATTGTCTTCTGCATGCATGCCTAACTTTATGTTACTGCCATTAGCTTCAGCCTCCAATACTTGAGTCGACGCTTTAGCCCCATTCATCTTTATTTAACAGTTAGATGTAAGTATTTTACTAGCATCAACCCAACCAAATTAAAAAAATACATTTAAAATGCCCAAACTGCATTTCCCATCCTTACAATTTCCAGGTAAGGTGGCTTATTACATCATGCAGAGATATCCGAGTGGCATTAAGGCAGTGCTTCCACAGTTCCTCCATGTGCTTCATTTCACACTGATCTGCAAGGCAGGAAGACCTTGATAGTGGGAGCCACAGAGGAGGTTTTGTTCTGTGTTTTCATTTTGAGTCCCCAAACACAGACTGTCGTATGAGAAAGTCTGACAGGATGGGCTGTACTCGTGGTCTACAGAGTACTACATGATAATTCTGTGCACAGGATCCATGCTGGTACAGTTATACACAGGGACAGGAAATGAAAACCATCAGCCCAGGAGGTCCATCCTTAGCCTGTAACAATAGTTGGGCATTTAAATAAAACAGCCTGATTTTCAAAGGAAGAATCATCTCTGACTCTCATTGACTTCAGCAGGATTTGTCAGTCCACAGCACTTTTAAGATCTAGCCCACCTCCACTCAGGTTCCTAATTATGGAATTAGGCACCTAATTTTAGATACTTATTTTTGAAAATGTTGGCCTATGGGCTTGATTCTCGTTACATAAGGTCTCCCTGGTATAAATGCGTCAGTTAAGTCAATGGAGATACTTCCACAGAAAGCCTGTCCCATGACTGGAAAATCAGGTTCTGTGACAGAGTAAGAACAGCAGTATTTGAGTTTTCTTTCTTACAGATAAACAAATCATGGTCCTGGTGGGAAATATTTTGAAGAGAGTAAACAAACATAACAAGTGAAACTGAACAGGTGCTCTACTGTTAGACACTGATGTTTGATAAATTACAGGGATTTATTTTTTCATACAGTTCCTACCAAAAACCTCAATTTCTTAATTTCACTACTAATTGTCCCTTTCAAAGTAAAAAAATATAGCTATTGTCATGTTCTTACCTCCTAAATTCACTCTTTGAAATTAGTAAAATGACATCTGTTAATTTTTTGGTGTTTTTTTTTCCCCCCTGTGTGCTCTCAAATTCCTTTATTTTCCAAGTAATACTTTCTCACTGGAGACACAGCCAAAACTAAGTTGAGAAGAACTATGAGAACAACAGAGCAGTAACTGCAGTCCTCTCAAAAGGAAAGCTTATTCCTCTCGCCAGAAATAATTTCCTGGACTCAACGCCTTTGCTACAAAACCTTGTTTACACACAGACATTCCTGTAGTTGGAAGCAACCTGGTCCCTGTCCTGTGCTCAAGTTCCCCCAGTCACACGGGATGCCCTGTGCCACCTTGTCTGCCCTGGCAGCAGCACCAGGAGCTCAGCACCTCTCAGGATGGAATCTCTTCCACTGCTGCTCTTCAGAGACTGAGGTCTTGCCAACAGAAATTAAGACCTTCCTGTGTTCCCGTAGTTCACTTTGGAAACAGTAACTTGTATAATCTCTTCTCTGTTTGGAGCAACTCCTGAGATGATATTTCATAAACAGTGTGCTTCTTCAGTAACCGATCTGTGATGTGTAATTAGATACCAGCTCCAGAAAAGAATAGCGCTGTCTCATCTGAAGTGGTGACTGGTGGTAATGGATATACAGACACAAGATAAAGATACAAAGGTTCTGCTTTACAAAAAGTCTACCCTCCTGTTCCTGATAAATGTCAATCTAAGCAGATGCCTAGTCAGTAAGATCACAACAGTTAAGTTTCATTGCACCAGCACTTGACTAATCAGGCAGGAATGCACTGAAAAGTAAACAATCTACTTGTGACTAGATCACTACTTTCTGAAAGAGAGAGAAATTATTTTCTTTTACATAGCAGATCTTTTCTGTGGTTGTAATATTCGTTCTAGACTAGAAACAATTTTTTGTTTGTTTGGGGGTTTTTTCAACATTTTTTTCAAGGGGATTGTGCAAGTTCACTGATGAATGCGAACAGTACACAAGGTTTACCCAGGACTAAGCTTGATGGAAACATTAATCAGAAAATATATTGGTTTCCATATTAATATTGAAGTTTTTGTAGCAACAGCAAACCCTGACATTCCCTGAACAGAAGCTGGAGACATATGTTTGCCAAGAGAAACAGCAAGATGTCGCCAAAAGTAGAAGGTTTTGGGAAAAGAGAAGCACAAGAACTGTTTCTAGTCTAGGTCACCTCTCGCCACTCAGCACTCTCAATTTACTTTTGAGCAGGTATATCCAGAAGCTATGCCCCAGTTACTCATTGCAGTGCCCTGTCAGAAATCCAAGCACCCCATTTATATTATTTCTATTAATTTCCGTGGAAAGTGAGTGCATAACACTTGGAAGGAGGTGTTTGGAGTTTTGCAATGCTGTTTTCCTGTTGCTAATGGCTTGATCTGTCTTGCAATAATTTCCAGTGCAGTTCTGCACAAGTAATTGCAGCAGATTAATCACTGGTGTAACTCCATCTGGTAGGAGTTCATGAAGTTCACCTTCTGATGCCTCCACCAGCCTTGTTTACTTTCCCTCTGCTACTGCAGCAGCTGGGCCATGGTTTAGCACTGCACCGACGAGTCGGCCGCCCATCCCAGCTGGCTGCGGCCGCTCTCATTTGTAGTAGGACTCACACTCACAGCCTTTGCCCTCACATGCCTCCACTGCTATGGGCTCCTCATCTGGAGCTTATAAAACAACCACCTTTTGCCAAGTTTTTCTGCCTGTCTGCAGACTTGCCATCCCCTCCGGCCTCTGCCAGGTAAGGCTTTGGACTCGCCAGTCCCAGGCAGTGCTCATCCTCCGCCACATTGGTCCCATTTCACAGAAAGGCTGGACAGTCACAGGTGACGCAGAGCCAGCATCTTTCCAAAGGGCCATCTTGTTGTCCATCTCGCCCTGCAAGCAGAGCTGTTGCACCTAGGAGAAAACTGACACAGCGAGCACATTCGCAACACATTAAGGAATTACTACAGCTACACTGCTGAGTGTACTGAAATTACAGACAACTTTCCATAGGCACCATAAATGAAAAGGATAATTCGTTTATGTAAAGAAGCGATTACCTTGCTGGAACAACAAGCCCAGCCTATAGTTCCACCCAAGCTAAATTGATACCACAACTCCTACTAGCCTTACAGGAGAGTAGGGCAGGAAAGTAGCACCTTGTTAAACACAGGGCAGTATTTAATGTAACCACATGCATGGTTTACAAGAGAAGTTGTGTATCATTTACTAAAGCAGTCAGTGAGTCGGGGCTTATTAGGCACATGCCAGAGCTATTGCAAAACTGCCATGGCCTCATTCTAAAAATTTTAGTTGCATAGTTGTTAGCCAGAGCCCTTCTAATACATCCACAGCTATTTAGTGGTGTATACTACATGTCAATAGTAAAGACCAAATGGAAACAGCACTGGACAGAAAGGGTTGCACATAGCCATTGGGACAGATTTTTCAATAGAGAAATGTGGAAATTATCCACATTCAGTTCTTGCTGCTTCCCAAATTTTTTATTTTTATTTTTTAGATAAAAAAAGTATTCCCTAGAATTCTACTCATTAGCTGCTGTCCTGTAATTGTGTAGTCTGTAGGGGAGAACACTACAGCTCACCTCACCCATTGGCAGATCAGTCATGGGCCCAGCTCCACTCTCTTCATATACCCAAATTTTCTTGATAAAGACCAAGCCTACATCTCTCACCTCAAGCATAGTGTTTGTAAGCTTTACTGTACCTAAACTAAAACAATTTCTTTTCAGGAGTCTGACATCCTCTGAAAGTGAGAGCATAATAGCAACTATTAAAAAAAAGCATTAAAAGCTAAACATTGAAAGGCCTGATTGTACTTTGGTGTGTAAAAAAAAAAAAAAACCCATGCCTGGCAAATGTCATCAATGGTGAAATCCTTGGCCCATATACAAAGGTCAACTATCCTCCATACAGAGTGAGCTAGGATTTCAACTCGGGCTATACTGGGTAGTGCTTTCTTTGCTACTGTCACACAAGATCAATTACAATTTTAATCTTTACAGTTGATTTATTCGTATGTTGTGTAATATAATTTGAAGGGGAAGGGAAGTTAACATTCAAGGATCTCAAACAAAAGCAATAAAGTACAATATATATACTAAAAAAAATTTCAGTAAGTTATTAAATTGCTCACCTTTGGATGTTTAAAACTCGAAACAGAAAAAGATCACTGTACATATTTATAGCAAAGTCAATCTTTACTTAATTCTGCTAGATTTTTTTTAAACTAGTGATACAGTTAGAACATTGTAGCTGTATCTGTGTTTATATTACTTTTGGCTCCTTCTAAATTTCTTGGTTAATTTATTTTTCCTTTAAGTTGCTTAACTGAGTTTCTTTCTTTGCACAAACATTTACTGCCTGGAAAACACAGAGCCTGATTGTTCTCCTGCTTACACCACTGCAAATCAGCAATGGTCCCACCAGTCTATAGAATTACATCAATGTAAAGCTGACATCAGAGAGATAGCAATCAAACCCCTTGTTTCAAAGTTAATTGTTTTTGTTTAAAAAAAGAAAAGATGAGCACAGAACACATTTGTTCTCCCTCTCAACTGAAATGTCAAAGAAGTGCTGCAGTTTCGGCATCCGATCTGTGGGGGATTTGCACCATGGATCACGTTTCAAAAACAGGGCCCTAGTCACAACCCATCATGCTAAGAGTCTGTTTCCTTGCTCTGGTTTTAAGGGGAGCGTTTTGTCCCTGTTTGCTTGCTGTCATTGAAACAACTTTTTCCACTGTCCGGAGCCAGTAGCACGCTGTCATCAGCTATCAGCTATCAAGCTCCAGCAACAAATCCGACGCCCATTTAAAGCCATTCCTCAGCTTTGCTTCCCCAACTCAGTTATTTTGCACATTTAATGCTTTCAGATTTTTGCTTGTCAAGTGAAAGAAGCATCATACCGAGACTTGCAATCTTTCTCCCCCCCCCCCCGCCCCTCTTCTTTAAATAAATGTATTGCTTGTGAAAGGGACCGAGGGGGGGAGCTGGGAGGAGGATACATTCACAGAGCTCCTGGGCTGTCTCAGGGGGCTGCCGCAGACTGCAGCACCTTCAGGGCTGCTCGAACTTATGTCACATGCCTTCCAGACACCCCAGCACAGCATCAACTTGCACAGACACAAACTGTGGGAAGTTGCTTTTCTCCTGCTTCCTCCATGGTTCTGGTCACTGTAGCAGACTCTTCGTTGCTGCTTTGTTATCAGCCTCCTGGATTCACCTCCCTTACATTAAAAAATCTGAAAGCCAGGTCCTCACTGCAGTGGAAACTTGCCCCGGGAGCAGCTGTCTGTAGCCAGAGCCTGTTCCATTGTGTGTGGCAGAGGTGAGCCAGGCTTGCACAGATGCTGTGGCAGCTCAGGCACCAAGGGTGCTGCCAGGGCACCCGTGAACCCACCACTGCCACTCACATTGTGCCACGCACGCACTGACTGCTCCTGTTTCCCTTTCCCTCTGCAGATCTCTGTGCCAGTTTTTGTTTGCACTGTTGGACTTCCCTTTCTGATAAGAGCCTCCTCCGGCTGCACAGTAGGTGCCCAGGAGCTTTACCTGGCAGCAGTCCCGGGCGGTTGGGTAACACCGGCTTGACAACGCTGGTACAGCACGAGCAGGGATTGAGCCTGCGCTCCTCGCACACGCCAAAGCCACACGACCTAATTGACACACTCTGCCTCGCAAACAGCTTTCATCAGAAGTTTCAAATGGAGTGATTTGGAAATGAGAACCAAATTGGCATTGATCTTTTTTTACATAATTACTCAAACACCAGAAGTACCATGGGTGCCGATCAGATCCTTATGTACTGATTATCTAGCAAAGCAGTAATCTGAAATTTGTTTACAAAATAAAGGATCTGAGGTACTACAGCGCATGGAGGAGCTACAAAGAAAGTCCAGAGACTCCCTGGCCCTTCTCTGGTGTGAGGGAATCTGTATCTTTTCAGGTACAAGGAGAAAAATGAGCAAACCAGAGGTGAAGAAAACAAGGGGAAAGCACACTTAAGTTATAGATGAACTGCTAGGAGAGGGAGACTGATCAGATGGTGGTGGTCCTCACTAGTCCCCCAAATTCTGTTCTTACCCATAGTTGCCAGCACTGACCTCAAAACTGTGGACATGGAGAATCCTGGGTAGGCAGAGCTGCATTTCTTCTCCCTTTCAGCAGGAGCTAAACAGCTTTTCATCCTTCAAGAGTGTTTGTGTGCAACTCCCAGGCTATGTACCATGTCAGCTGTCATCAAACCAAGCCTAGTTGTACTAGAGAAAAAACATGGGGGGAGCAGAAAATAACGCCTGCCTAGCACATACGTGTAAGCTATAGCTCCAGAAGGGCCTGGGAGGATGATGGACACGTAGTTTGGTTATAAACTTCCTCCACCCTTGACTTCAACTCGGTAGCCAGAGCAGGTGGTGGGGAAGTGTATCCTAGCTGACCCTGTCTCCTTTGCCCCAGGACTGTTCCAGGAGGCGACAAACAGCATTGTGAGCCCCTGTGAAGGTTTAATGCCAGAGGTCTTCAAGGAGGCTGAATGCCCAGAGGAGATTGCTGCCAGACACGGAACACTGGCTGCCCTGTGCACAAAGTGAGAAAGGCAGTATTTACCTACTGAGATCGTTGGAGTTTCGTTATTTATTTTTCATGGCACGCAGAGTCTCTGTTGAGTAATGAGGCTCCATTGTGTGCTGCTTGCAGCAGGCATAGAAGAGGGAATATTATGTCCATCCAGAGGCTGTATCCTGGAGAGGCAGGGCAGAAACATACACAAACAGAGAAGGGAGTTGCCAATGTTCATACTGTAAAAAAAGTTTTAAAAAGTCACTCATTCATGACTTGACATTATTACTTTGCCAGATATTAAAGAGATTAATTAAAACTCATTTTTGTTCTAATAATATTGCATATGAAATACACAGTAAACATTAAAAATGCCAGAGGAGTAGCTATGATTCTTGACACTTACCATGTGGTAGTTTAAGTATAATTTGCCACTGAAAGAAGGCAAAAATAGGAAAAATCCTAAACTCAGCCAAAATACAGTGTTCAGAAATACAGGTAGGAAATGAGGCTTCACAGTAACTGCCAGTGAAGAGCTTCATATTTTCAGCCATTTGGTTTTCATCTGGGGAGATAGCGCGAAGCAACATCTTTTCACTCACTTTTGGCAAAGGAGCGGGCATTACAGTATACTTGTATATCAATGCATGAAAAGACAGTGTTAAAAATGTCCAAAATACCTGTGTTAGCTGTATGGATGCCAGTGAACCTTAAGGAAAATGTGTGTTGCTTGGGATACTCTGTCCTGAACAGTATATTCAACATGTATAGATGCAGAATCACAATTACAGGCTTGTTTTAAATTGTAATCTGGATTTTCCAAAAATAAACCCTACCCTAACCTCTCCCGTGCTGGCTTCTCTCGCAGGCCTCTCCTTGGCAGTGGTTCCCCTGACTTCACTTAACTCCGGCTGCCTCTGAGGTCAGTTCCAGATTCCTCTCAATCCAATCAAGAAAATCAGAAATCAGAGAACAGTGTTAAAGTACAGTTTGCTAATTTACAGAAGACCAGAAAAACTGAAAAAAAAAATATCAAAGGCTATAAAAAAGAATGAGGAATAGAAAATACATTACTGGAGAAACAGCTGTTTCTGCTCTGAAGTCATATGCATGCATGCTTTTGCACTAAAACCCCTTAAAAGCCACTGACTTTTCCATCTTTTCGGATTTGGATTTGTCATCAGGTGTTTGCAGATTAAAGGAAGCATGAGCTCTATGAACAGCCTCTTTTGGTTTATATACATTAATTGCTCCTGCTGTCAGCCAGAGGGAGATGTGTCACCAGTAGGATAATATATAAAGCTAAGTGCTGTCTTGCCAGGGAGTGTAGAATAATATTCTGATTTTTATAGCACCTTTTCACTGAGGCCCACAAGGCACTTTACAAGTAAGATTGAATTAAGCTTGTCAGCACTCTGTATGGGAAGTAAATATTGCTTTCTCTATGTTGGAGAAGGGAAACTGAGGCATTAATATTAAGTCCCCAGCAAAGCATTTAGCTGCATGCTTTCAAGCCCTTTAAACTTCTCACATGATTTAATTAAGCACACACTCGAGTGTTTTGCTGGAATAGTGCCTAAGAAAGATGCTACAGTCACACTGCCAATTTATTCTGCAGCTGGGAAAACACCACAGGTTCCCCATCACTCAGCTTTAACAACAAGAACTTATTCTTAATCCACTGTTTTCCCTAAAAACAAGATCACATCTTCCAAGTCTCACCTGTGTGGTGCACTGTCACCTGAGCCTGGATGAGTGCTAGGAGGTGACATCCCAGCAGGAAACCTCATCTATGGGGCTCTGCAGGGCACTGACCTCTGCAAGTGCTGTTGGGCAGTGTGCTGCCATGGAGAAACGTGATTGCTGTCGGACAGTTTGCTGTTCAGAGTGCCAGGCTGCGCTGTTTTGATTAAGCACATTGATATGAAATTCTTCAACACTTTGGTGTACAGTGGTATTTCTAGTCTGTGAACATTTTTGATGATTCAGGTTTCTGTCTCTGGCTACATCCCTGCGGCAGGGCTCTGAACACAGCTGGGCTCTGTTTAGATCTAATCACAGACCTGCACCAGGTTCCTACCGCAGCATGGAGCCGGCCGTCCTGTCTCAGACCTGCTCTTTGGTGTCTCTCCTCCATCCGGTTTTTCCCAGGTCTGCCTGACTTACCTCTGATGTGCCCTTCCATCTCTAGTTTGGCTGTTGAAGGTTCAAACGCAATCTTTGTTTTTTAGGAAGGGCTGGTACTCGGGTGGAGAGCTCACAGCAGCTCTGAGGAGCAGCGTACCCACTGTACCTAACACACAGCGCTCTGGGCTGAAACCCTCACACAACTGGCACTGAACCCACATCCAAACACCACATCTGTTCTCTGCTCTCTCTTTCCTAAGGGGTCTAACAGCTAGCTGCAGGCATCCTGGCAGGACCTGGAGATGCTGCTGTTCCCAGCTGTGGATTCATGGAGACTGGAATCGGCCCCAAATTTCTGTTACTGCACCAGCCTCTGAACAGCAGAGGCTCAGGAACAGCTACACTCACGTGGGAAGGAGATAACTGCTGAGCTGTTTAGGTCACTCTGAACATGAGTGGAAGTCCTATGGCTCTCGAATTGAGGGATGCAGTGACCACCGGTGGCTCAGATCGCCAGCCTTTAGGGAAAGGCTGGATTTTGTGAAACTTCTGGTAAAACTGGAGCAGGCATTCACATAGATCTGAAGGCAGGCTGTTCCTGTGAGCATCCAAAAAGGATTTCCATGGAGTAGCCGGGGGTTTGCCCTTTCCAGGCTGCTGAGCTCGGCAGTGGAAATGGCTGGTGTTTTCCAATGTGAATCACAACGGCTCATTTTCTATTTCCAGTGACTGCTAAGAATATGACAATTTTTCTCTTACTCCTTTGAATCCAGCAACCACACAGTCTTTCACTACCATAAACAGTAAATAAATGTCTCATCCAGGATTTAAATTAGAACCAGGAAACCTCTAGCTGTTGTTTCCTGTAAAAAAATAAGTTTTTAGAATAAAAGGCAGTTGGAGTGTGGCTTTACAGCCCCAAACTGCAGCCCTACATCTGTCATTAGGAGAAGTATCAGGTATCAGAGAAGTTTGTTTAAAATGGAATTACTGAAGCTACTTGTATTTTTTTAATATACTGACACATTTTATAAGGAGTCAGAAGTCAAAGTGCAGGCAAATTAAAACCTATGTGGAGCCAGGATTTGTCCCAGGGGGTGGAAGTGAAGGGTTACAGAGAGGCCAGAGAGCTGCCACCAGTCGGCATTAAACACCCAGCGCTCAGAGCAGTGCAGGAGTGACAATGGAAGATCTTGCACACAGGACACTTACCCATCAGGATGCCATAATCAGGGTCTTCATACCCATACTTCTGTGGTGGGTTAACCGTGGCTGGATGCCAGGTGTCCACCAGGCCCCTCTATCACTCCCCCTTCAGCAAAATAAAAGGGGAAAATAAAATGAAAAACTTGTGGGTCAAGATAAAAGCAGTTTAATTAAAGCGAAGGCCAAGGCCATGCACAGAAACAAAAGGTAAACAAAGACATTATTTGCTGCTTCCCCTCAGCAAGCAATGTCCTGCCACTTCCCGGAAAAGCAGAGCTTCAGTATGTACAGCTACTTCTAGAGACAAACACAGCAACCAGTGCCCCCCTCCTCCCTGCCCGTGGCTTTTATGGCTGAGCTGAGGTCACATGGTATGGAACAGCCAATCCGGGTCAGCTGTTCTGGCTCCGCCCCCTCCCAAGCTGTGTTACAGACACCCTGCTGGCTGCCAGTGTGACACCCAGCACTGGGAGGGTGCTGTGGGGATACTGACTCCATCTCAGCCAGACCCACGTGAGATTTAGCTGGTCAGCCAGCTGGGGAGCCCTCAAGACTTCTCCTTTCCACCCCACTAGCAAGCTCTTTCACAGTTCTCTTGGCAAAACATCTGCTCTGCCTAAATAGATGCTGCCCTACCCCTAGCTTGGAAATCTGGGGACTTCCACAGACCTACGCTTGCTAAATCTGGGCCTGAAATAGTACTGCAGCTTGTTATGGCTGCTTTCATGTCCCTGCAAATGGTTTAATATCTTGCCAATGCAGTAAATCAGAAAACCTTACTATTGTGCATGCTCATCTGAACTGGCTCTCACCTGACAGCAGCACTTGTTCTCGTTCTTAGACCTTTGCAAGCCAATCATTTGCTTGTAACGTTTTTTCAATACACTCTTGGATATTTTAATTACTTTATTAGATACTAAAACAGTTTGACAAGTGATTGGGAAAGAAGAATTAAGCAACGGTATCCAAAAACTATATTAAAATAGCGAACTCCCTTGTAGTCTCTAGAGCACGTGGAGACAATGTAAGGTTTTTGGAGCCTGCGTAGCAGTGTGTGCTCCTTCCTACGTGGAATTTCCATAATTCCACAATCAGTTACTTGGAAACAGTGGCCATTTTAATCAAAACCCTAAGGGTAGATGAAATAATGAGAAAACACGGGCTTTATTGCAATGGATATTGACTATAACTCATTAAGATGTTAAGGTATTGACGTCCCACTTGATGAGAAAAATGTCTGATAGCGAGTGTACATAACTGTGTTACAGAGAATGCCGGTATCAACACATCATAATGAGAAACTAATGATGTCTGTGGCCTAACGAGGTGATTAAAGCAGTATCCTTTCATCTGTGTCACTGGCTTGATTTAATGCCATGCTGAGATTGAAACTCTGTGCACCACTGGGGAGATTCGAGTAATTTGAGTAATTCACTAACCTTGTCCCCACATCACCGGGGATATTTGCGATGAACACAGTTGCTTCTGAAGCCAAGTCACACTGAATGGTCACTGCTCCCTGCCTGCCAGCACCCCTGTGCAGGGGTCTTGCACAGCCTCCTGCTGTGGCCATGAGCCTTCCTTTTGCCTCTCAGTCCCCACTCCTTACAGACCAACACCACTGGCAAATTTGGGAAGCATCCTCTGCCAAGAGAGGCTCATAAAAAGATGCTTTGCTCCCTATCACCCAACCCCTTCATGTTGAGCACAGTGTGGGGCCCTGTGCCTGGCACGTACTATGTATCTTCTTCAAACCACTGCGCTTGTCTGGCAGGAGGAAAATCTTAAATGCCAGTTCTCTGGGACAGCAATGAGAGTGCAGGAACCCAAGCCTGCACGTGACACCAGAGATGAAAAAGCTTTGACCATGGTCACATGGTGACATAGCCTGGCCTCTGGCTACCATCTTATATCCTGCTTCCACCTTCAAACATCCAAAAACCTTCTCACCCTTGCCAGGGTGCACTTATTAACCCTTTTGTGCACACCACAGCAGCTCTTTCAAGCAGCCCTGCCTACCCACACAGACAGACCTTGGCTAAGCGCTGTTGCTCTGGGGGCACAGCTGCTATGTTTTGGGTTGTGTTTTGCTCATAAGGATACCAGAACAAAAGAGCAGCCACCCTCAGCCAGACCCAAGGTCTGTCTGTATGACCAGAGGGGACAGCAGCGGTGCCCAGGGCAGAGCACATAGCTGCAGCACTCCTCGGTGCTCTTCCTGCTGCCAGCTGTCTCCCACTGGTACCCTGAGCTGCATGTGGTTTGTGTATTAGCAGCCACTGGGGATTCCACCCACATGAGATGTTTATATTTTGCATTGCAGTGGTTCTTCCTAATGGCGTTGATAATGAGGATTAAATTTCCCTCCCAATTATCTTTAACCTTAAGTGATAATTAGCACCAGAAGCATAACTGAGAATCAAGTTTTGGGCACCTCCCTTGGGCAGGGAATTGTTTTGTTTGATGAATAGACCATTTTTCACAAATGGCTTTTTCCTGCACATAAATAACAGCGCCCTGGCTCCCAGCTGGGCAGGTGTGACCCTGCTGTCCCCACACAAGTAGCAGTTGTCTCCTGGGGACAACTCTGGCCCTGCTGCCCCAGCCCAGAGCTGGCACTTTGCAGCCCCCTCTCTCCCAGCAGTGCCCACAGGGCCCTGACAGGGAGCATATTGCTCGGGGCTTGACCTGGGACTGGCCCAGTCTCCCCCACCATAGGCTTTTAGCCTCATTGTTTATAACCTTGACAGCAGCACTGCCCCATCCCACACAGGACACCCCAGCCACCACCCCCCCATGTACAGGCACAAAGCCCTAAAGAGCTTAAACCTGAGCACAAAGCAGCCCACAGCCCCCCCTCAAACACACCAAAGCCCCAGCCTGCACTTCCCCCCCTTCCTCCAGGCAGCCTTTTCTGGCCTGGGTTAATCTCACCTGAACGGGCTGCAGCTGCTGCATCACCTGCGCTGCCTGCACTGCCACCAAGAGTGGCCTCGTGCCGCCTGGGGTGGGTGAAGGCAGCACCCAGCCACCGACACTGCTGGTTTTACCCTGGGAGGGTCCAGGTGGAAGAGAGGCAGGAACAACCTCCCTCCCTGTGCCAGGAGATGTTTGGCACTGCTCTCTCCCCATCCCTGTGCCTCAGTCTCTGCTGGTGCTCACAAAACAGTCTGTGACCCCCATTTTGGTATCTGGGTTTGGGCAGATGGTACCTGGCTGGTACGACACCGCCAAGAGCAGATCCCATGGGCTTTCCTTCTGGGGACAGAGGCTGTTTCTGTCTCCCCACCTCCCCTTTGCCTTTGTGTGTGCCCTGGATGCGGGTTGCTGGTGCTGGTTTGGTTTCTGGCATGATCTGGGGGTGTCAGGCCTGCAGGGAACCCCCCCAGCAGATGCACTCAGTGCCTCTCTGGGCGCAGCAGTAAAAAGAAATTGCACATCAGGGCACAGGCTGCAGGCGCTTCCAGAGATGAAACATTGTCAGTAGAGTCCAGGCCATCCATCAGAATAAATGCAGCTGATGCTGTGATTTATGGGACAAAGATGAAGGTTTAATCCTCCTCTCAGCAGCGCAACCCAATTTGCCAGAAAACCCTGTTAAATTTTGTGGCACACGCTTCATCACTTCATTAGGAGATAGAGAGAAAATGGCTCAATGCATTGCTGAGTCGTTTACGGCCGGGACTCTTCTCCCGCCACTCCCCCACTCCCCCCACTCCTGAGTGATGGGTAATCTCTCTGATCAGATCCCTGGGAAAAGACCCTGTGGGATTACAGAGCACAGAGGCATTTACAACAGTGACAGGAAAGGAATACAATATCCCTTTAAACAATTAAATATTGATCCTGCGGGCCTGAGGTGGACTCCATCACACAAAAGGAAACACCTCTGTGAATTAGTTTGGTGACATCCATACCCTTCGATCATACAAAGGAAACCAAGATTATTTGCTCCACTTACTTTCTTAATGTTTTTTCCCTCAATTAGAGAAATGCATCTGGTATGAGCCTCCCTCGCCTTTCAGGCACTCGGCACTCGCTCCCCGGGAGCCCACCCGCCGGCAGCGTGTCCGGAGCTGGGACAGGGATGGGGAGCCAGGCGCTGCGGGAGTGTTTGCTGGGGGCAGGGGGCTGCACGCCTCAGCACAGATAGAGTGAAGAAAACACAGTGCCGTGAAGCCCAAGGTGACATTTCGTGTTCCCCCTGTGACAGCCATACACTGCCCTTCCCATGGGGGAGCCAGGGCCGGCGTGGGGCTCACCCACCACCCTCGGCCCAGCCTGGTGCCTAGTGGCTGCACATGGAGAAACAAAAGAAGGCAAGAAATGTCTAAATTTAAAGTGCTGGAAAATCCAACCTTTTATTTACTACATTTTTGTGACTACATAAACGCTGAAACATTGTAACACTGAAAAGCATGATGACATCATCACTTGCTTTTTTACTTTTTTTTTCTTTTTCTTTTTTTTTTTTTTTTTTTTTTAGCAAACACAGCAGATGATATTGCACGGCATAAAGTGAGAACAGTAGCAAAGCTTAAAAAAAGTAACTTAAGGAAATCTTAACGCAGTACAGGAGATACTCATAACCAAACCAGAATAATGCCTAGCGCATTACACTTGTCGTCGCTACACACAAAAATACAGAAGAAGCGCTTGACTAAGAGAGAGATTGAGGAAATATTAGCAATCAACCGTAATTAGGTACAATAATCACTTAGACTGAAATGCAGATGCAACGCATAAACTACTACTGCTTCCTAATGGGCAAACGAAAAATGACAGCAAGGTTATCTTCTATCAAAATCCTTGCTTTGTTTTCTTTTTCTGGATTTTGTTTTGTTTCATTGCTCTGGAAGAACTCCCTCTCGCTCTTGGAAGATTTCCTACCTCTACGGATCTGGGACCTGTGATTGTCTCTGCGCCCTTTGCGCGGTGGCGGATGGAGCTCGGGGGAAGGCGGGGGGCGGCGCGGGGCGCGGAGCCGAAGGTGGTGGGGCGGGGGCCCGGGGAGCCAGGGGCCAGGTTGTGGCTCGGCTGGGACTGGACAGCGGGGGGTGGGAGGTTCTGAAGACAACTACCGGAGCAAGTAAAAGACAATGCTTTAACATTATTTCCATTTAACACTGCTGTTCAGTTCAGGCTGCAAAACTAATGCGGTTCCATAGTAAGGATGCTGTAAATGCAGAACAGACCATGGAAAACCAAACTACCAGAACAGGAAAAGAAACCATGTCTTCCTAAGTACAGTTCTGTCCAGTGCTCAATGGCTCATGCTGGATTCGTAGACTAACACTTTGTCTCCCCCTTCCACATGAAGCGTAACTCACTGCATGGCACTGGTTTGTGTGTTAAAAGCAGACGCTGAGCCAATGCTTACCAACAGACCATTTAATGATCCTGCATTTCAGAGCTTTTTTATTGCCCCGTTTCAATACTTGTAAGTATAAAAATGTACCTAGAAAGTGTAACTTCTGACCAAAAGCTCAGACCCCGCCCTTGTCCTTCCCTCCCTCAACCCCTCTGCTATCCCCCAAAGGAAAACAAGGTACACCTGGAGCTCAGCTACTGCGTGGGGACAGGAAATATTTACATCCATCACAAACCATATGTCAGTACACAACATTTAGTTGAAACAGAATCTATTCTTTATGCAAAATAAAACACAGGTGAGTGGCATCCTATTTTCTGTGCCGTGATGCCATCATCAGCTTTGCAGAATTATCATTGTCATTACTCTTTTTTTTTTTTTTTTTTTTTTTGCTTTTTTGCTTTTCAACTCAAAACTGCTTTTTCCCCCCCTGGAGCAGTGGGGGGCCGGGGATGGGCGCAGCACTCAGCCCCCTGAAGGGATGCTGCACAGGGGTTCGTCCCCATTCGGCTGCAGCTGGGGCACCGCAGTTTGGTGGCGGTCCTCGAGCCCAGCTGCGGCTGCAGCTCAGGGGGACTCAGCTGCGCCTGTCGGACCCCAACCCATCCCCACCTGCGGGCCCTGGCTCGGTGCAGGTGACATGGCGGTGGCCCACGGATGGACCAAGCCCTTGCTCGTTCCCCAGCCAGGCTGGCCCGCGCCACCCTGTCACCCGCTGCCCCTCAGCCGTCCCCATGTGTCCCACGGAGGGGAAACCCCATGGGACGTGGGGGGTTGGCAAAGGCCTTTCCGTGAGCAAGGTTTCCAAATTCAAGTCAGCTTTTCTCCCAAGGCGTGCGCCTGCTACTTGCGCTACCCGTGCGAATGGCGAAGGAAAACAAAAACTCAGCAAAGTCTCTCACAAATGCCAGTGCTTTTAAACATTAAACGACTTTTAAATTCTTTGGATGTGCGGGTCTCACCCACAAAGCAACCTTTCTAGAAAAAGACAAATAAATTAAAGGAAAAACACACTAATAATGCCTTTCTGCTTTCTAAGTGACAAAAGTACTACCTTGAAACACTCATTTTGGCATGTACAAGTCGGGGGAAGGGAGGCCTGGGGGACAACCTGGCAGTGTTTGTAACACGGGTGGAAGTGCATGCCAAGACAAGGCTGAAGATACACCCTGCAGTCAAGAGAAGCACTCTCCTTCAGTTCATCTCGGCATCAAGAATGAAAAGATTGTAACATAAAGCTTTGGCCATTTTTGAATCTACTATATACAATTTTTTTTTAAACTACACAGTCATAAATTAAAGCAGTGATTAAATAAGCGTATACAAAATGTAATTAAATTAAAAATCACAGCACATTATAGAGAAAAAATAGGAACCATTTATCACAGCAGAGAATATTTTTTTTACCCTGTGAAAAGAACATTGACTAGCAAACAGAAAGCATCCTAGTTGAAACAAAAGAAATCGAAGCCATGTTTCCATCTCTTGCATTCATTGCAAACAGCGATCTTTACCCACTTCGAAACATTCCCAGGAATAAGAACTTCTTTGAGTATAACAGAGAAGTTCAGCCAAAAAAAAAAGGAAAAAAGAAGAAGCCCAAACCCAAACCAAACGATATAAAAGGAATACACAAACAAAACAACCCCTACAAAATAAATAGGAATTATAAAGCTTTTTTTAAGTAACCTTAACAATTATCAAACTAGTAAGTTCTGCCTTATCACATAGACTCTCTATACAACATAACCCTAAAGATTTATTACTATGAGGTATTTGGAGGAATTGGTAAAAGCGATGCACGGCCTGTCTGGGCTGAGGGACTCAAGCTGCTTTGGGGGAAAGAAGAGGGAACCTTTGGTTTGTCAGCAAGAAAGTGGAAAAAAAACATTTTCCTTTGGTATCAAAGAAAGTTTCATTGCATGGTTGCACGGCAAAAAGCACCACGGTGAAGAATTATTCCTTTTTTCATTAGTGGCCTTTCTAACAGGCTGAGGTATTCAAAGAGTATAAGGTGAGAGATAAAGAGGTCAACAGCGGTTTAACACTTTGGTTCAAGCAAGGCACTCGTCCTATGAGTTTACAAAGTTTGCAACATATTTGCCTAGAGCTCTATTATTATCCTTATCATCGTCAGCAGTAGCAGTTGTACAAGAGAAGTATTCGTAAGGTTATTAGCATTACCATTAAGAATGAAGACAAGGTTACACACTGAGTGAAGGCGAGGAAGGAGGATCGGGGGGACGGGGGTAAGAAGGAGGATGAGTTCCCTTTCCAGACCAAGGCCGTGCATGAAAAATCTTTGGTATTCTTTGGTATCATCAATGTGATTAAAATCACCAATGGAAATCGAGTGAGGTAGCGTCTTTGGTTCACACTATAAATAGTAGATCTTTACACACTTTTTTTCTTTTTTTTTTTTCTTTTTTTTTTTTAACACGTGGAAGTAGCTATTCCTTACCTTTTGCTTCTTTGTCTTTAGCAAATAGTTACCAAATGTATTGTAAAGCTAACCACACCACAATAATAAACCAGGAGGCTAAGCAAAGTCTCAAAATTAGCCCCTGGGCCTTTGAATGCACCCAAACGCAGCGAGATAGAAAAGGGTAAGTGCTTTCTCTTTGTTTGCTAAATGCATAGTTTTCATCCTTATGTACAAAGGAAGAGGAGGAGGAGGAGGATAGGAGGAAGAGTAGTAGAAAGAAGGACCGTTTTTCAGGGTAAAAATGTCTTGTTTACAACTCAGGTGAGGAGAGGTGTCCTAAGACTCTTTGGTATAAGCTCAGCGGTGTTTCCGAGCCCCCCAGCAGCGCCCACCGCCACCGCAGCCTTATTCTGAAATCCCTCCCAGGAGAGGAGCGGTGCCCGCAGGCAGCCTGGCGCTGGCCCTGGGCTGGAATGCCTGTGCATCCCTGGCCGCTTCGCCCACTTGGGAATTTGCTTCTGGCATTGGTTGGAGCAGGAACAAATTCTCAAGCAACAGCCCAGTTGCTGGCTTGCTCGCTCTTGTTGGGTTTGCTTTACCTGAGTAAGGAGAGGAGGCTGAGGCCCCTGGAAAGCAATGGGGTTGCTAACAGAGCGGTACAGGTTGGTTTGAATGTGTTTTTTCCTGGAAAGCTAATGATGCCATTTACAATGGGATGGATGCAGACAGTTCACCTCTCAGCCAGCCTCCCTGGCGGGTTGCCGTGGCCAGGGCTGGGTGCAGCCCGTGAGCCAGGGCATGCTCCTCACACCCCTCGCCCTGGAGCCACCTCCGACTGAAGCCCCATCTCCTGATGCTCCCAAATGGTTTCGGGTTCTGCTCCCTCTCCTAACCCTTCCTGGCAGATTTTTAGGTCCTTTTGTCAAATTTGAAAGTAATTTCCATTTTGTCAGGAATGAAGTGAACGGCAAGACTAACACTAACGTGGCAGAGGCAGGCTCTCCTCCGTGGTGCATCAGAAGCTCCCTTCAAGGATGCCCTGCGAAGGAACGGCAACCATCCCTGCCAGGGAGCACCAGGCAACATCTCTGCGCTTCAGTCGGTGCGTCTGAGCAGCCTGCTCAGAGGTAAAACAGCTTTACAGGTAGAACATGCAGTTCCATAGTTATTTGCTTCACATTTTGAAAGGAATTAGTAAAGTGTGTTCTTTGCCTATTCAGAGTATGAGGCGCATATTGCTTATGGGAAGAGTGGTTTTGATCCTAATGGCTTATAAAAAACCAAAAGGTTTATATATACTTAAACAGACATGTAAAAAAATCAAAACACTTAAAATCTATAACTTGTGCATCAGTTTTAGTGTGTGTGGATACATGTGTGCACATGTATACATACATACACCCCATAAAAATGTGTGTGCGTGTATATATACATAGACCTATTCAGGGGCTTGCATGTGTGTGTATCAGAGATCCTGAAATTGCATATTGGGTGCAAATTTAATGCTGGTATGAAAGTTCTCTTTGGTTTCAGCAAGTAGTCTCTAAAGACAATTTAATGGAAATACTAAAAAATGCGGCAATGTACTTTGAATTTCCCTGCATTTTTAAATTCTCAAGTTTTAAATAAATAAGGCTTTCTTTTCTAAACTATAGGTACATTACAAAGCAGTGTTTTGCTGGAAAAAAACTAAAATGTTAGTTATCACTGTCCTTTATTAACCTTACACTAATGAGACTGCATCATAAGATACTTTACACGTGAGCTTATTAATGTTTCCATGTCAATTATGTCTCTGTGGGGATGGAACATTTTAAAAGAAAACTCACTAAAATTTAAGGTAAGCTAGAGACTTGAAAACCTCACAGATTACATTATGTTTTCATAGACAATTGCTTTGTCAGTCTTAAAGTGGGTTTAGCATACAGAAATGTAGAGAAAATATTCAGTGACAAAAACCTTGGGTGTATTTCATTTCCTTTTAACAAAGAGATATTTCAGCTGTATTCTAAACACTCACTGGAAATTAACAGTGTACCCTGAACCTTGACTAGACCCTGTCCTCTTGGGAAATAACTGGTGCTACAAAGTTGCTTAGCTTTGATGTCACTAGTATTTTGAATGGGCTTCATCCCAAAACCCAGTATCTGCTATTGTTGATGGCGGGTGGATTCTAGTTTACCTTGAATTTTCCTTTTCCTTTTTTTTTTTTAAATTTTTTTCTTCTTTTAAAGGGTTTAAGATTACCTCTTTCTAATCCTTGCATTGGGCCTATACCTGCATATTTGGTTACTTTGGAGTTTAATATACCTAGCAGAGTTACTACAATAATTTGAAACACCGGTTAGAAATCTAACAGGCACATGTTTGTTTTTTAAAGTCTGTTTCCCCTTATACTAGAATTTAATATGCAGATGTTGCACGCTTTTCTTTTTAATTTTATCAGAGTAGCAATGGGATGATTTCTCTTCTACGGGTCTGTTAGCAACAGAGCATTTAAAGTTTTTCAGCTACAAATTTTAAACTATCTCATGCATTATCCTGATTAATAGATGAGCAAGAAAGAATGCACAGGACAAAAGCTCAGCCGGCTACACACAGATACGGTGCCACAAAACTTCAGGCTGTATTGGTGTTGTGGGAATTTTGCTATTGACTTCAGAGGCACCACAACTCAGCCTTCCCAAAAGCACTACTGGAGTTCCTGTTGGAGCAAGCTCTTCCCACCAACATTAACGGATATACCACTGTTTTCAACAGGATAAGATCATGAGCCTTCAAAGCTATTGCTATTCCTATTCCTATTCCTTTGCCTAGTAAAGTCAATAAGTAAAAAAAAACTCACCAGTGTCAATGAGTATTGATCAGATGCTGAGCCCTGTGGTTTTACATTTCGCAATTCTTTTCATTTTTGCATACAAAATGCCTCAGGTCTCCCATGTGCCGGCTAGATGGCAGAGCGGAGCTATCGATATACAGCACATGGTGCGCAGAGAGCGGTGTTCAGCAGGCTTCCAGCAATACCAGCCTGGGAGAGTGCAGTAAGGGGATGCACACACTACAGCCCCCATGCTACCTTACACACGGCTGTAATGGCCCATTTTTTTTGCTCCCGTTGAAGTCAGTGACTAAAAGGCTCACTGACTGCACTGGAAGCATCATCCTTTTATCAGTACCTGTGCTCCAACAGGGCTGCGGTCTCCTCAGATGACATTCTTTCTTGCCAATCATGGAAAGAAACAATAATGTGGTTTTACTAATTGCAAATAACAGTCTTGATTACAAGTATTATGTGTTATACAGTTAGATTAGTTTATACGTATAACTCTACATAGTATTTTGTGTAAAAATAGCTTTGGAATATTAAAATCATTGCAATAAAATACCTGCAATATAATTATTAAATGTGTTCTTTGGTAGCTAGTCGATTTTTTTTTTATGGATGGAATAGTTTTCCTTTTTTAAGTCTGAACATTCCTTAACAAACAAAGAGAATGCACTGGTTTAGGTACCATTCAAAATTTCTTTGCCTAGTTTGAACTTATTTCCAGGCGTTGCACTGGTTAAGTTCAAACCATGAAACAGCAAAAATCACACTACCGTTCAAATGAATTCAGACGACTCCACGCTTTGTCGGTCATGCCATGGCACAACCCTCTCTGAAGACTAGCCCTGACAAAGTCCCTAACCACCGGCGTGTATGCAGTACGGGTACACTGTACACCTTCATGGCAACTGCTGTGGGAATGAAGAGCCATATCTGAAGAGATGTCTGTTCAATGACAAGAAACCACTATGCTCCAAACCACTAAACAGCCAAGTACGGTGAAGATGGTCATGGGTGAAGGTGTACGACCAGTGGTCTGTTTCTCTTCTCCTTGCATTCCGTTTCATTGCCTCCATTTCTCTTTCTTCTTCCTCTCTATTTTTTGCAAGTCGTCGCCCTACTAAAGTGTGTGTCTTAGAACAAAGTCATAATGCAGGTGAAATAAGTCTTTGGTTTCTTTGGACTTATAAATAACATTTTTTCAAATAGTTTTAAGTATAAACCTGCTATCTTGAGGTCCTGGTCTGTCTTTATTTATTTATTTATTTATTTTTAAAGCTTTTCCACCGAGGTTTAGTTCGTGGTTATTCCTTCATGCTTTGGTACAAGTGCTTGATGAAGAAGATGAGTTGCTTGAATTGGAGCTGCCCTCGTCTTGCCACTTATCCAGACTCCTCCTCCGTGCATTCATGAAAAAGTTGCTGACGGTGCTCAGCTCCAACCCGAGCTGCTGGGAAATGGTGATTTGTAATTCTTTGGACGGACGCTTATTTTCCTTGAATATTGCATGTAGAGTTCGACGCTGGACATCCGTGAAGACCAACCGAGGCTTTTTGGGTGTATTCCCTCTGTCCTTCCCGTGCTCTTGTTCTTTCCTCTTGCACGCTGCAAGAAAGGGGAGGGCGGTTAGAGAGGCTGGGCAGAGGCGTGTGCAGGCACACTGTACAGGAAAATCTAGGGGAAAAGGACCATTCATGTCAGCTTCCAAATTTGGAGAGGATGTGTGACAATTTTCTAACATATTATAAACTATAAAAAATATAAGGAATAGAAGCTAGAAAATACCTTTGTTGTTGTCTGTTAAAACTCAGCAAATGCTGTTATTGAGAGCTTACATTTTGGTAACACCTATTAGTGTTGGGAATTTAACTGCATAATATCACTGTGAGGTGGAGTGGAAATTCACTGAGCTCTAAAGTCAGCCCTGCCCACCTTTTTTGCCTGCACTGTTTGTTGTCAATCCATTTCTGTAGCTTTTAATTGGCTGAGAAATAAGGAACTGGGAGAAACCAGGATGTTACTACAGCCTTACAGGCCAGACAATTATGTATTCCGAACAAAATAAACCATGTTTTGACATGAAGAACAATGGTATAGTAAGTCTTCCTCATAGAATTTCACCTTATTTCATCTGCCACCCCTTCTTTCCCTTTCAGAACGTGTTTTTTGCTCTACATTGTTAAAGGCTGCTTGCAATTTGAGCTCTGCCTTGCAGATCACCTGCCAGGCAGGATCCGATGGGATGGGAAGGTGACTCCTGGATCACCCCACCAGCCTCGGTCTGTCTGCCAGCTCACCATGTTAGCATTTCCCTAGGATAAAGCTTTCCTTGGGAGGACAGGTTGCTCTGCCTCACTTTTGAAAGACTCTGAAGTTGTCTGTTTCCCCTTTTTTTCTCTAACAATGCCCTTTAATGCTGATTTAGAGATGTTTCTGAAGGCAATATGAATGTCCTGTCTCTGTGCCCGTCTAGTCCTGATTTCTGTGGAGATCAGTGCTGAGTATATGAAGAATTTTGTGCAGTTTCTCCACCTGGTTATTGGCATGAAAACAGTGAATTACTTTACAAAGGTCCTTCCTACTTCTTTTATTGCTACCAAAAGCCAGCCTTGGCATGAGGGTTTAATTGCTCGAGGGAGGTATAAAAATAGTCATCCCCCTTTTGTACTGAGAGAAACGTGACTGCACAGCTCCAACCACAGGGCTCAGGAGAAGCGACAGCACCTTCTGCTGCCCAGGCAGGGATCGAGACACCAGTGACTCAGCCCCCTTGGAGCAGAAGCTTTTGAAGAGCTGCCTAACAAGATACATTCCAGCTACACTTTCTTTCATAAGCAATGACACATCAATCAAATGGACTGGGATGCCAAACTCATATCTTCTACGGTTATTTTTATCTGAAAACCTTTGAAGAGTGCTTTGAAGTTACATTCTGACCTCTAAAATACTGTGGAGCTTCCCGGCTGAAAACCAGGTTTCTTCATGCAAGCAAGCTCCCACTGAAGCCAAGCTGCTGAACTCACTAGGGGGATCAGCACCTATTGAAATAATTCTGCATCCCCACCGAAAATTAACATGGATAACTCAAGGGGTAAAAATACTTTTGCAAGAATAGTCTGTTATTTACTGATGAATACTAGGAATGAGGACCAAAGGAGGTATCAACAGCATCTCACTCTTTTATACATGTCTAACCATTTGACGATCAGAAGTTCCTGTGAAAGCAGACGCAGAAGCTCGGCTCTGTAACAACCCCAGCCTCCAGCTCTGGCTCTGCCCCTGCTAATGGGCTTGAGCAGAAACGGGGACAAACCAAACTCAGATAATGTTTGCCACGCTCAACACTTCATTTCTGCTCATGCTGCTTTATACCTTCCTTTTTCAAAGACTACACAAATGCCAGCTTTCACCCAGCTACTCTGTCCCAATAATAATTTGTCACAAAATCCTAACTACAAATAGTGTGATCTGAGTCTGCACCTGATGATTCATCAGGAATCATCACATCGAAAATGACAGTGACAGCAGTACAGACAAAGCTATCTCAATTAATGGTGTAAACCTCCGGGGTTTCAATCACAAACCAGTATAGGAGTTCTCTGAAATCATAGAGAACAATTAAAAAACAACTGCCTATTGTGAAACTAACTTGCTTAACATGTTGTCTTCCTGAGCCTGTGCTCATTTCCTGAAAGGTAATATTCCTGAACAATTATTTCCTTAGAAAATGTCCCAACACTTACAACACACCTTGTTCCTCAACCTCAGTTGTATCAGAGACCCCATAATTACTGCTAGTAACACACAGAGGTAGGAAAAAAGTGCTTATTGCTCAGCAGAAAAAATAAATCCTGTCTAGTCTATGATACAAATAAGCCAATTTTAGTATTTTGCAAATAAAACGTCATTTCAGCCAAGCCCATCAGAAAGCAAGCGTTGAGGATCCCATGGTGCTCCCTGGAGAAGCCAGGAGCATCCCTTCCTCCTGCAGACCAGTGCGGACTTTATTTTTTAACAAACTGTCATGCAGGATTGTTGCATGTCCCATACCCCATGGGACCAAGGGAAGACATGCTCTAGTTTAGCCTAGGAAATAACAGAGTTCTTGTCCTCACATCCAAGTCAGATGTGACTCCTACTTTGAATTAAGAACTAATGATGTCGTGGGTCAAGGAGAGTGACATATTGACTCAGTTGCAATTTGGGACCTTATCTGAGACATGAAGACCCACACGCAACAGGTTCAATCCACGTTGGACACAGCACGACCCCAAGAGGTAAACTGAGGCAGCCACTGCCCCCAGCAGAGCCGCCCAGCCAAGCCCCATTTGACTCTGGACCCCCCCCCCCCAATACCCCGGTGCTTGCTGAGAGCACACCAGCCCTGGTGCTGCCCAGCATTGCTCACAGAGCCTTGGTCTACCTAGGGTAGATTGGCAACACCTTTAAAATCCAGATCATTTTCAGGTAATGCGAAAGCTGTTTCCTTTTCAACTTTACTCCCGTCAGCATTCACCAGAGGTAGACCGAGGGCAAAAATTTTCCAATACGCTTAATAGTTCAAAGAGCCCTTGCAGACAGCACTGGCAGGCCTCAGGCTGTGCACAGCAAGGGTGGATACCACCTCTCATCTGCTGCCTTGTTCAGGCTCAGGAATATTAATAGCACTTAAAAATAAATAATGGTGATAATGAAAAACCATAATAGCATTTCCTTACGATCGTTCTCCCTGCACTGGAGCCAATCAATTTTAATAATAAATTGTAGCTTCCAGCTTGCCAGAGAACAAATGTACATGACGGGATAAAATCTGCTCCGACATGAGAGCCCCTCCAGCGCAGGCGCAGAGCCTGGCCAGTGCACACTGTGAGGGCTGACAAACCGGGGCCACCCAGCCCTGTGACACAGCCTGCGCCCAGCCCTGGCCACACTCGGACAAAGCAGCGAAGCTGGGGCCAGCTCCTCCTCCAGTGCCTGCAAGGGTGTCCAGCGAAGTCAGGGGCTCCAGAGACACTGACTGAAACCCTTTTTCTAGAAAAACACCAGAGCCTGTCTTCAAAACTGTTTATCACGCACCTTCATCTGGATTTTATTTTATGTAGAAGAAGATAATAAAAGTAATTTGCACTGACATCCTTCACATGCCTCTGCCCGTGAGCGCTGTGAGCAGACCCTCTCCTGCAGCACAGAAGCTTAATTCAGTTCCTTTGGGGGTGCTGTGCCCCCCGGGGGTATGCACCTCTGCCACGGCACACCTGCTCACACGCTGCCCTTGCACACAGCCCTGGCTCCCCGCTGCAGACAGCCGTGCTCTTTGTCTCTGCGCTGCCTCAGCTGAGCAATGCTCCTTGTGGTGCCTTTTGAAAAAGCTTTCAGAAAGTCTGGTTAAGAAAAAGGCAAAGCAGAGGACAAAGAAAGAGCCGCTCTGGCACTGGCACCACACGTGCAGATGGACGATGTAACATTATCAGTGCCAGAAACAGCATTATAAGTCCACTGCTGAACTCTGGCCTCTTCCAGTCACTTCCATCTTCCCCTGCCCTGGACACTGATATTTCTGACACTTGCAATTCTCCTGACACAGCCCATCAATCTATTTTTGTCTCCCTTTGTTCCAAGTCACCCAAAGGATCTGGACAAGTTAACCTGCCAAGCCTTGTAAGGTCTGCAGACCTCACTGGGGCCCCGCTGCCCACGTGTGGGACAGAACCGGGATCCCACTGCTGCACCCCTCATCTATCACCACTTGTCTGCGATGCCAGCTGGCTCAGCTCTGTGCAGCATGGTGGGACCAGTTCTGCTCTGCCAGCAGTGCGAGCAGGATGGGGTCCCCAATCAACACGCACTAATTGCATCTTTAGTTTGAGACAGCGAAGAGGATATTTTGCCCACCTGTGATGTGAACTACACTGTTCTGTCAGTCTAAAAGTCAAGATTACCAGTAAGCTCAGGTGTTAACCCTGACGCCTCATCTAGTCTTTCATCCCTAGAGGGTGGATTTCTTTTTAAAATCTAAGGAAAAAGAACCCTGATTATCATAAATCAATTTTCAGGAGCACTTGGTTCGTACACGTGTGCCTAGCTGTATCTGGCAAACACTGATTTTCCTTTCTAAAAACCGGACGCAAAGAATTAAAACGGTAATACTCTCAACAATGCTGCTTTCTGACGGTTTGTTTTGGGCATATAGTAAAATACCATCACAATTTCTGTTGGCTGCTTTTCTGGAAAATTGGCACCAGAGTGGGGGGAACAGCAACAGAAAATCCTACTTAGGCTGCCCCAAGCCCTGTGGCTGGCTGTGAAGGCAGAGGAAAACACTCACTGCAAGAAGCATTGCTCGGCTGGTGGCCCACCACGGAGCCATCACTGGGTGTGCACTCTCAGGCATGGGATGGAACAGTGGCAGGTGCTGAGAAAGAAGCAGGCGGATTTAGGGGGTTTCAGACCTGACACCAAGGGAGCTGTGCTCCTGCACACACAGCAACAGGCTGGGGCAGCAGCCACATGCTCCAAAGGGTCACACTGTTCACCACTGCCAGCAGCTGTTCCCACAGCATCAGGATGGGCACGCACAATGGCCACAACTGGGTTTTGGAACACACCAAGTGGCTGGAAAGGAAGGAGGGATGCAGGGCAGTAGGGGGGAGCCGCCTGCCCAAGCACATGGCACCAGCACGGCATTACAGCTCCTCTTGGAAGGCAAGCGTCCCAACCCAGCACTGCCCTGGCGTCAGTCCCCCATGCTGTGGAGGTGGAAGTCAAGGCACCACATGGTGGGTCTCTGCTCACAGGGAGCCCTTCTTCGCGCTGTTTGTACCCAGAGCAGGTCCAGACCAGCAATGGGGAGACACACACACAGTAACATCTCCAGCCATGCTGAACTCACATGGAGAGGAGACAGTTTGCTGGCCTCCAGCGGTGGGACACAGGGCCTTTCACCCTGAAGTGACAGGTCACATTTCCAGCTCTGGCCCAGGTCACTGCTGACCACATGCCATTATTACTCGGTGGCCATTGAGTGCCCTGCACGAGACGAGGTGGTGGTCTTGGTTCAGCTCCCCACAAGCAGGTTCACACCATGCTGATTTCCATCATGTTTGACACATTACTTGGCACCAATTAGCACTGTGGCTGCAAGGCTGAGCCGGATGCTATGGACAGAAGGAGGCTGTAGGAACCCATTTTGTAGCTGGAATGTTCACTCTGAGGAAAAAAGAGGATCGGGGACCTCTCACAACTGTGGGCTCTGCTCTGTTTTGCCTGAGGAGACACTTTCTGGTTGCTTCACATCAGAAGGTGGACTCAGCACTGAGCTCTGGGGTCTTCACCAGCACCCTCTCTGGACTGGATTAGTTTTGAGGGCTGTCTCACCCCTACTATTCATGAGCATTACATTTGCTTCAGACAGCTAGAAGAAAAAACCAACTTCTTTATGCTTCTCTCAAAGGCTCCAGTGGGAGATTCTGAGAAAACAATGGGGAGTTTACTGCTTTGCTGCTGTGGGTTCAGAGCAGTCACCCTTCCCATGAGTGGGAAAACCCCAAGAAACGATGCAGCCCATTGCAAATAAGTGCCAACAAAAGCCCTGCGTTTCTGCATGTGCCATAGGGGAGATAAGGGGACATATTTTAGAGCGACTTTAGAGAGTTCTCAAAAGTTTTGTGACGATCATCTTTTCCCCCTCCTCTTGCAAAGCCTAGTCTTTTAGCTATCCCAGCCTCATGTATAGGACATGTCTTAGAAACACAAAAAACCCTTCTACCACTCACTCCTCACATTTGTTTTCTAACCCCTGTTGTGTCAGGTCTATAAAGCTGGGACCTGCCTCAGCTACATCCTGAACTACATCCACCAAGACCCTGGGAATCTCTTTCTAAAGTATCTGCTTCTAGTTTTGAAATAACATAAACCGTCTAATAACATTTTTAGAGAGTGAAAACTCTTCACTGGCCCAACACAGAGAATATCCTGGAAGATATTCTCCTGAAGGAGGCTCTACGTTTGGGTGGAAAAGGCAGCAGGATTTCCACAAGAGGCTGAACCTGCTTAAGGACTTTGGCCATTGGAGATAGTCCTAATCACACTGGCTGCAGCAGCTCAGGGGAAGCAAGTAGCCAAAAGTTTATGGTAAATTCATGGTGATTATAATATATAATAAAGTGTGATAAGCTCCGTCCTTATCATGTGAATAACACCTCTGTAGCATGCAGAGAGACACACAGGTGACAGATCTTTCTTAATTATCAAAAACTTTGTATTTAGGGGAATATGAGAACAAGATAAGGGGCCTATAAGACACATGCTACCGAGGGCAAACTTCATCACACAAACTAAAAGCCTGCCAATCTGTTTGGCCTGGATGAATAACCTCAGCTGCTGTGTGCCATTCACTTCCACACGTCACCATTTGGTGGTCCCCTGTACTGCCCCACACCTTCGAAGGGGCTTGGGAGCCAGGAGATGGAAGGTGCTGTGTGAGACAGAGCCTCTGCATGTCAGGGCACAGACGGAGCTTCTGCACGTCAGGGCAGCTCGCAGCCATGTGCTCCTGCCGCAGTGGGCAGCATACAGCTTTAGTGTTGCAAAGAGTGTTCCCGATAGCTTCAGCCCACCATGGAATAAGGCCATTCACATGTATGGGATGAAAGCCCGTGGGCGACACAGTTCACTGGTTGCTCCCTAAAACTTTCCCCTTTCAAGTGGAGAGAGTATGGGCTATTCTGAATTGTCTGAACCCACACTAAATTACTTCTCATTACTCCTGGCATCATTGAGCATTCTGCACTTGTCTCTCTAGTGATCTGTATTTACACTTACTTAGAGTGCACCTATGACCTATTCATAGGTCATATGATCTATACCTGATTTCTCTGCCATAAAGCCCAGGCAATACTCCTCTTCTGTTGTTTCATAACATAAAAATAGATAAAAATGTGTTGCTATATGGGAAGCTCACAGAATGACACCAGCTGCCAACACACAGATCCCAGTTGAGAGTGAATGGTAAACACCTCACTCCATGCACTGTATTAAAATGAGTGACCTTAATTTGCTGCCCCTGGAATAATTAAGTGAATGTGTCTCAGGAGCACTGACTCCACAGTTTGGGATTCCAGGCCCTACACAAACTTATGGTGTTGATGAATCTGTAACCACTGAGCGAGCTGATGTCGCCACTACAGAATATGTTGCTGAGTGGATCAATCAGGGGAAAGCACACGATTTTCCTGTGATATCATTTAAAGTAAATGTTAAATTTCTTCAGCTGGGTCTTTAGTTAACCATATTACTGTGACAAATATTTCTTTGTCTAGCATAAGTAATTAGAATTTAATCACTTTAACTGCATCTTAATTACCCCAAATGAATTGAAAGGACATTTAATAGCAAAGATTAAAGTGCCTTAATGAACGATTTTTGCGACTCCATCAATATTTTAACGGTGTGAGTCTTTCCCGCCGCCCCCCCGCCCCGCCGTAGCGGCGCAGGCAGCCCCCGGCCCCTGGGTGGCGCCCGCTCCCCGCCGCTGACGCCGCTGCCCACGGGGAGGGGGCACGCTCCGCACCGTTCCGCACCGCACTGAACCGAACCGCACCGCTCCGCACCGCGCCCGCACCTCACCCGCGCCGCACCGAGCCGCATCCGCACCGCCCAGCCGGGGAGCACTGGCTGATCCGCCAGGAAACGCCGCCCGGTCTGCCCGCCACACCGGGCAGGGCAGCGCCGCCCGCCCCGCACCTCTCTGCGCCGCTCCGCAGCCCGCTCCGTGCCACGCCGCTGGGCAGCGGCTGTTCCTCACTGCCCCCGTCCGCACCGCCCCCGTCCGCACCGCCCCCGGGGAGAGGCAGCTACTCAGGCCCGCCCATCCCCGCCGCCGGGGGGCCACCGGCAGCCCAGCGCCGCCCCGCCCCGCTCCGCGCGCGCGCAGCCGTCCGCCCACCGCCCCCTGCGCGGGGGGACAGAACCCCTCGGACCTGCCTGCCCCCGGGCCGCGGCAGGGCTCCGCACCCGCCTGCTGCCGCCCACTGGGGTAGCGCCGCGGGAAGGAACCCTCCGGCGGGGGGTGTTGCCGGTCCGTCACGGCGCGTTATTCCGCCCCTTGCTGCTGCCCCATCTCGGGGCGCTGCTGCAGCCGCCGAAAATGGAGTTTCTGAGCGGGGAAGTGACGCAATCCGCTGCAAAACCTTCACTCGAACATCAACGATCGTCGGATTTAGTTAAAAGCCCGGCCAGCTCCTCGGGCTCCTTTCCTAAAGACCTGCCTGCTCGTTCCCGCTGCCCTTGCTCCCATTTTTAATCCCTCAGCCAGTTCCGAAAATATATTCGAAATAGCGAGATTCGTCTCAAACGAACGGCAAATACCGCAGCGATGACAGAAGGAAGTTCCTCCGTTTCGGGCGGCATCCCGGCAGCAGCGTGGCCGCCCGCCTCTGCGGGGAGGCTGAGGGGTTGCGGGAGCTCTGCCCGCACTGATGCACCGCCTGTGGGGAACTTCCCACCGACACGGCTGGGGCGCAGACAGCGATGTGGGCAGTCCGGCTGTATCCTAAAAATACCCGTAACCTTAGAGCACGGTCACTGCAGCAGCTTCTGCACCGAAGTCGCTCAGGAAGAGGCCCCCGTGCCATCTGATTTAATACTTTAGCTATCTGAAGCAGCAGCATTTCTGACAGTCCACCAGAAAGAGCTTGCACACACTGACGCCGATGTTACACAGTCCACAGCAGCTTGCACACCTGTGTAACAGCAATCCATCGCGGTTTAATTGCCATTTGGGCTGTGCATAAAATCTTACCACTGAGACCTCCTGTCGTCCTAAAATGGGAAAAAATCAAAACTACTGTTGAGCTAATAAATTGTCCGTAAAAATTACTCTTTCAGCATCGTAAAACTGACTTCCTCTTAAGCACAATGGCTCAGGTAAGCTGCATTTCTGAAGAAAGCCAGTAAGCATCGGTTGCTTCTCTATCAGTATATGATTTACCCGGATAGATTTATATTTTAAATGCTAATCAACATTTATCGATTTGATCACGGGAGTACCCGACATAATGCCACGCTAGGTCCCCACTCGGTCCTCAGGAAAAACTCCCCTCGATGCCTGTAGTCTTCAGAGTAAAGTCACCAGCACTTCAGAAAAAGCTCCCGCGCTTAAGAGTCACTTTAGATCTCCCTCAAAACGAACTTGTCCCTTGTGTGAAGGTTACGGGGATCCTTCTGCTGCACAGAGAACAGGTAAAGGCTGCTGGAGGCAACGCGTGAGCTTCAGTTTAGTGCCGGTAAATGCAAACGGAGGCATCGATGCGTTCCTGGACGGTGAATTTCCAGGTAATTTCCTCTCGATCTAACCATCACGCTCCTTTCCGACTGTGTACGGGGCAGATCGCACACGCCAGCACCCCGCTGCAGCCCCCTCCGGTGGCACCCGCGGTGGGCACAGCCCCGGCGCTCGCACCTCTCCCCCCTCCCGGGGAATAGTCGCCTCTCAGGCTGGGGGGGCCGAGGCAGGGCCACGCACTGGCACAGCGTGGCAGGAGCACCGCGCGTCGGCACCCGTCCCCAAACCGGGTCCCCTGCAACCTTCCCACACCGGGTCCTCTCGGGGCGCTCCGCCCGGCCGGGAGCAGAGCCGGTCCCGCAGTCCCGCAGCCCGCGTTGCTGGTACCGTTAGGCGCAACCGACGCGGTGCCGCTCCCCACCGGAGCCCGCAGCCCTGGGGCAGCTCGACAGACGGCTGCGGCCAGGCTCCGGGAGGCCTCGGCCCCGAAACGGGAGCCTGGCCTCACGCCGGGGGGCCGCGGGGCACCCGGCAGCGGCGCCCGGAAGCGGGGCCGGGGCCATACCGGGAGCGGAGCCGGGCGGCGGGAGCTATCCGTGGTGCTGAAAGCCCGGACGCGCCGCCCCGAGAGCGCGGGGCACCGGCGGGCGCAGGCAGCGAGGGCACCGGGCGCAAGGACGCCGCCAGAACGCTCCCGGCCCGCAGCGCGCACCGGTCACGCCGCCTCCGGGCGCGGGGGAACCGCCGCTGCCCGGTGCAGGCAGGGTGCCCGGTCCGGCGGGGCCGGCTCTCGGCCGCCGGCGGTCAGTAGATGGCGCAGAGCCCCCGGGAACCGAGGGGCGACGTGCGGCGGCAGCGGGCGGCCTCGCGGCGCTGGCCGGTCGGGGCGGGCAGACGGGGCGACCCAGGCCGGCACCGCGGCCCCAGCCCCGCTGTGAGACCCCCCCCCAGGCGGCCCCGGCCACGCCCGCAGTCGGAAACGGCCCCGTTTTGAAACAGTTTCATCCAAACGGAAGCGAGAGTGGGAGAGGGGCGTGACCCCTCGCGCCTCTCTGCCACGCGGAGGGTAATTAAAACAAACACAAAAAAGAACAAACGCGCACTAGTCAAGCCCTGCCGCGGGGGCGGCTCTGTGGGCCCGGTCCGGTGCGGAGGAACGCGGCTCGCCGCCGCCTGGCCCCGCTCCTCCGCTTCCCGCTGGGCAAACATTAACGAAGGACAAACGCGTCTGTGTGCGAGCGGCTGTAAATCAATCCCGCCGCAAGGACACGGCCGGCAAACAAGCGCAGCTCCCCGCGCCCGCCCGGACATGCCCCGGGGGCGGGCTGGGGGCTGCCCTCCCGCCCTCCGGTCCCACCGGGCCGGGGCACCTTGCCTCGCCTCCAGCACAGCGCCGGCAGCCGCGGAACGGCCGCTGTCAGCGCCCGCGGTGCGCGGAGCCAGGCCCGCGCCCGTCCCCGCGGCGTCCGGGCAGTCCGCGGGGCGGGAAGGGCCACGGCCTTTCCCCCGGGCCCTTGCCGCGTCCGGGGTGCCGGCGGTGAAGCCCTCGGTCGATGCCCTCCGCCTCCCTGATGCAAATGCGTTTATGCAAAGTCCCCACCGGGTAATTATTAAACAGCCGCTAACGAGGCCGCCGGGGCCGCGGCGGCAGCGACCTTCCCCGGCGCACGGCGGGCGGCCGGCGGGGCGAGGGGTGCGGGCGGCGGCCATTAGATTTCATATTTAATGTGGAAAACGCTCTGATTGCTGTATCGATTTCTTTAGTTAATTTGGCGAGAAATGCTCGCCGGCTTCCCAAGGCTTCAGCTTAGCTGGGATTCACTTCAGGAGGGAGAGAGAAAGAGGGGAGGGGAGAAAAAAAGGGACGCGACTGTGAAAAATATCAGCCAGGTCGCAGGAAAATCGAAAGAATCTCGAGCAGCTCTGGAGGGACGGGCCACCCCCTCCACCTGAGCCCAGCGGCCAAGCACGGCTCCCCACGGCCCCCGCTGCCCACCCCCCACTCCCGCCGCCCCGGGACGCGCTCGGGACGCGCTCAGGACACGCGGACGCGGAGCAGCCGCTGAGGGGCCCCCGGCAGAGCAGACCCCTCCTGCACCGGATTCAGAGGGGCCTGAGGGGTCCCTTACACCCCCCTCGCCCGCTCCCGAGTCGTTTCTCCCTCGGGCGCTTCCCTCCCGCCCCGGGGGCAGCAGGGCCTTCAGGCAGACGCGTTTCTAATAACAAACGGCTCGAAGCAGATTATTTTTTTCCTGAACAAGACGAGTCGCTTTTTGCCTTATTTTTCCTCTGTTATTTCCGCCCCACATACGAAAATAACCCGAAATTATTTCACCCTTAACTCCCAGCAGGCTGCAGAAGGGCTGTACGTTTTATTTGAATTGTATTTTTTTTTTTTCGGTATCCCTTCATTGCCCTTCCAATGCCTGTGAAGGCGGGGGGAGGGCAGGAAAACTAACAGAGAAACGGTGAAATAGATAAATATTCAGTGATAGAGGGGGAGTGAGAGGGGGACAGACAAAGGAAAAGAGAACAGAGAGGAGAAGGAAGATGGGATGAATAAGATGGAGGCTGGAAGAGGTCAGCTTTGCAATTAGCAGTTCTGCTTACATTTCAACAGACAGCCCAGGAAGTGTCAAGACCTCAATCCTGCTTCCCTGTAACTACCAATTTTTCCTCTATTTGTCGGAGCTTCTGTAATCTGGAAGGTAGGAATCCCCCAGGGATGGCTGGAAGGGGCAAATACTCAAGATACAGTGCTGGGCTGAGACCGTGAGGCCTAAAATAAGCTGGCTCCATCCCCCTCACCGCCTCCCAGCCACTGCCTGCCGGAAATCAGAAAGGCAAGAAATGAAGGAAGCGAGGGCCCCGCTCTGGGTATTTATCCAACTGATAATTCTCTAAACGCCCGGGAGTGAGTTATAATTTGGATGTGAAATTTAATTTGCGTCGGCTGGAGTAATTTATGGTATTTTGAATTGATGTTCATACATCAATATCAATCGGGGCAGATTTTTACCACTTAGTAAGATCATCACACATTTAAAACCTGCACACAATAAAATCGATAGTTGATGCATTTACAGCAGATTGCCTGCCTGCCGAGCCGCGCAGCGCAGGACAGGCAGCGCGCAGGGGCGCGCAGCTTGCGCGGGGCGGGGGGCTCCGGGGGCCACCCCCATTGGCTGGGCCGCACCACTATGCAAATGAGCACGTGCTGCGGGACTGCAGGCGCCCAGGCGGGGCAGCGGCGGGCGAAGCCGCGGCACCTCCGGCAGCGCCCGGCGGGACCCCAGCCAGGCTGCGGGGGACACTCGGGCGCAGGCAGCCCCGCCTCGCCTACCCGGGCTGAGAGCCCAGTTTCGCCCCGGGGAGGCCGTTTCTGCTAGGTGCCAGATTTCGTGTTTCATCGGAAAGGGAAGGCGGAATAATGAGGCTTTGTTTCTCTAACGGGATTACCGGGATCCGTTTATGCGTGGGTAGCGCTGGGGTGGCTGGAGGAAGGGGGCGGTTTGGGGCCAGAAGCGAACAATGGGTCTCTCCGGAGCCGGCAGCTGTGCAGAGCGCGGCCGTGCCCCGCAGACAGCGGCCGCGCCGCGGGGAGCTGCCGCCTCCCTCCCGCCCAGGCCGCCGCCGGGGCTGGCAGCGCTTCCCGGGCGGCAGCGCCAGGAGGGGGATGCCAGCGGACTCCGAAGCGAGGGGTTGTTTCCAGTATCGATCTATGCAAATGAGCGGAGATTCAGGTCGACCGAATTGTCGTAAAAATACGCTCCAAATCGAAGAAAGTTCGCCTTAGCAATCGTTACGGGGATATTGGAAACACAAAGTCCATCCTCCTCTCCTGGGTAGCACCTGCAAGACGAGGGTTTTCTCCCGGTGCGGTGGTTGTTGAGGAAGGAAGGCGGAAGGGGCATTTTCTGAGAGCTCAGACCTTTGAAACTGACTCCGCAGGAGTGAAAGCCAAAGAGAGCAACGTCCTCCCACCGGCGTGCACCGACGGCGGGCGGGGAGATCCCGTACGGGCCCTTCCTAGCGCCGCTTTGGGCTTCAGAAACGAGGAGAGTGGCTGAAACCAGGCAAAGAGCACGGGGGTGGCCCAGCCGGGTCCCCGCACGGTCGGAAAGCGGTTCCCAGTCCCCACCGTCGTGGCAGGCGACAGCGCAGGGCCGTTTGCGCATTTGAAAGGAGAAAGATTTGGCCCTTCCCTTATTTTTGTCTATGAAACGGATCAGTGACCGCGGCTCCAACTCGGATTGACTGTCTCTCGTTCTCCAGGGACAAATTAGTGGAGACCTATCACTTAATTAACAAACCCTCACTCACGGCGTATTAAATCCGGGCTCAGCGCTGGAAGCGCAGGCTGGGGGGTTCGGGGAGCGGTGGGACGGAGACACAGAGCAGACAAAGCGGGAGCCACGACACGGGCTGTGTCCCTCCTGCAGAGGGAAATTCACGCGAAATTCAAACCCCGCGGCCTAACGACGATTACAAACAATTAAAAATAAACCAAACCAAAACAAAACACAACTAACGAATTTACCCAATAGCATTTCTCAGCCGCCTCTCACACCCCGGGCGCGTATCGTCTGGGGGAAAACCCCCGTCCCAGCACACCGAACCCGACCGGAGCTGGACGCGGCGCTGCCGCCGACCCCGAGCCCCGCCGGGCACTGCCTCCGGAGCCCGCTGCCCCCGGGGCCACCGTCAGCACAAAGCGGACGCCCGGCTCCTCTCGGCGGCGCATTACCGGGGCTCTCCCGCACCTCCTCCGTGCCCGTACCGCCCGGCACGGCCCGGTGGCTCAGCCAGCCACCGGTTCGAGCATTTCCGCCTCGCCCTGCCCGCGCAGGGCAGCGTGCCGCCGGCCGGTGTGGGTGTCGGCGCCGGCCCGTTACCGGGCACCGTCCCGCCGTCGCCAGGCGAGCCCGGCGGGTGCGCCCCGCCCGGGATAACGGGGAGAGCCGGGGCGCCGCAGTGCGCAGCCCGAGCCCCGGCTCGGCTTTGTCTGGCGGCCGGGAGCGCGGCGCGGAGGAGCCGGACGGTGCCGGTGAGCACAGCCCGGAGAGAGAGTGGACAGAGGAGAGGAGAGAAACGAAGCAGCGGAGGGGGGAGGCCGGGGCTGCTCTTCAGGGACGGGCAGGGACCGGGGCGACCTGCCCCGGGCCCGGGGCCCCAACCCCGCCGCCGCCGTGCCCCGACCGGCCCGCAGCGGGCTCACCTGCCAGCCGCAGAGCAGACATCCGCTGGAACTCCGGCTCCTGGAGCCACTTCCACATCCTGCGGAAGGTCTCCCGGCCGGATTTGAGCTTGCTCCAGGGCTTAGGGTTCCTCAGCAGGTCTGAGAGGGTCCCTTGGGAGCGGCACAGCACCCTCTGGGCGAAGATAGCCTGGGGGATGCTGTACCGCTTGAGCTCGGTGGTGATCCTCTGAGCTACTTCTTTGGTATTGATTTCTTCCATTTGCCCTGAATTACTTCCACTGTTGACCTGCGAACCGGTTACAGAAGGGTTTTGCTCCCTGGCAGAGCCCAGGATCTGCCCGTGGCTCTGGGCATTCAGGTGGGCATGGGGGTGGTGTGGGATCCCGTTGATAGGCACCATGCCAGCGGACGTGGGGGTGAGGTGTTGGTCGCCATGCCTGGCTAACATGGCAGGGTGGTGGGCTTCAAATCCGTTGGGGGTGAGCATTTTCTCGGCAGGCATAGTGGCACTGGGGTGAGCGTAGTGAGGCAGCCCTTGCTGGGAGTTGTGGATGCTCCCCAGGCCCGATCCAGACAACGGAGAGAGGCTCTGCCCCATGCCGGTAACATCCTTATGGTAGGGGGTGTAAAGATTGTTCATAGATGCCAGACCCCTCTCGTCCCGCATGAGCGTGAAGCTGCCACTCACGTTGCCCGGTATCCGCTGGTGGGGATGGTGGTGGTGGTGATGGTGGTGGTGGTGGTGAGGGAACTTGTCCGAGACCGTCGAGATGGGAGGTAGAGGCTGCAGAGGGGTTAACGTGGTGTAGGTGCTGCTCATGCTCATGCCGGGGGGTGTCTCGCAGGCCATGGTCATGGTGGGGTGCAGGGGGCCGGTCAGCGCGTGCTCGGGCGGCCGGTGGTGGTGGTGGTAGTCGCCGCCGTCGAGGATGGACGCCATGCCCATGGAGCGCGGGTGGGCCGGCAGGTGGCTGCCGCGATGGGCCACGGCGCTCCGGTGGTGGGGGCTGCCGCTCATCAGGTCGGCGGCGGCGGGCACCGGCTCATGGCTCACCCCGTGCAGATCGCCGATGTTCTCCATCGCCAGCTGCGCGTTCATCGTGGGCCGTGCGGGCGGCCGGACCGCACATCTATCTGGTGGGCGGCGGAGCGTCCCGGAGCAATGCGCGGCGGCCGCGGGCCGGTTCCTCCCGCGGGCCGGTTCCTCCCGCGGGCCGGCGGTGGCGGGCGGGCGCTGCGGGCTGGTGGCGGTGCTGCTGCTGCTGCCGGGCTGGTGGCTTTTCTTTTCTTTTTTTTTTGGGGGGGGTAATTTATTTATTTGTTGTTGGTTTTTTTTTCCCTGTTGCTGGATGGCGCCGGCGGGCCGGTCCTAGGGCCCCCGCTCCCTCAGGCCGGGCTCCGCCGCCGCGGCGGGTGTCTGGCCGCGTCCCTCGCCATCTCTAGCCATGGCTCTCTCTGCGCTCCGCCGTTTGGACGCGGCTCCGCTGCTGCAGCGGCGCGGCCGCCGGACCGGCGCATGCGCGCGCCGCCCCGGCCCCGCCCACCAGGCCCACCCCTCCGTGACGTCACCGCCCCTATTAAGGAGGCGAGCCCCGCGCGGCGGCGCCCAGAGCCGGGGGTCAGCGGGAAGCAGAGCCACCGCTCCGGGCCCTAGCGCCCTCCCCTCCAGCACCCCTCCCGCCCCTCCCCGCCGGGCACAAAGGGCCGCCTCGCACCCCGCCCCCGCCGGGCGGGCGGCTCCCGGGTGTTAGGGCTGCCCGCCCCGCCCCTTCGGTGACTTCGCGTTTTCCGTGAGCGCGGAGCCTTCTCGCCCTCGGTTCACCGGGAGCTTCCGGGGGTGAGACCTCCCTGCCCGGCGCGCCCGCGGGCCGTGCCCATCTTGTTCCCCCCGTACCTCCCGCCATGTCCCTCTGGCGGTGTCCCGCAGCCGTCGACCCCCACGCGCCCCCTGGCCCGGACATCGCTCCTCCGCGCTGCCCCACCGGGACACTGCCCGTTACCCGGCCTGGGACGGACGCCGGGAGACGCACGGCGCTGCGTCCCGGACCCAGCCGGGGTCCCTCCTCTGCTCGTGTCCCCCCCCAAGCTTTTGTCCCGTCCCCTCGCCCTTGGAGATCCCGCCGGGTACAGCCGGGCACTGTGGTGGGGAGGGACTCCTCTCCCTCCCCTGACAGAGACCCCAAGCGGCCCCGGGGCCGTGCCCGGCGGTTCAAGGCGAGCATATGCCCCGAGGCGCCCAGCAGCCGGACGTGCCGCTGATTTTCTTTTATTTTTTCCACTAAAAGAAAGAAAAGGAGGAGGAGGAGAAAGAGAGAAGCGAGTCCACCCGCCAGCCCCCCTCGTTAGCTAAGGTGCCTTTATGCTGGAAGAAAGGGCAGATGTGCCTATTGTTCGCCCATTAACAATAACGAATCACGCCGGGCAGCGTCCAGCGTGTGCGCGGCGCCGGGCGGCGGGAAGGACGGGGCGGGCCGAGGCGCGCCGCGGGAGAGCTGCGGGGCCGCAGCCGGGAGGCACCGGCCCGGCCGCGCACAAAGGCCGCCCCGCCGCACGCCCCGGTGGCCGCCGCTTCCTCCCGCTCCGCCGTCGGGGCCCGCGGGAGCTCCCGGGCACCCCACGGAGCCGCCTCGGCACCTCGCTCCGCCTGGGCGTGGGGCCAGCAAGTGGGTCCCTACCGCGGTGGGGGTCACCGCAGGAAAGCTCCGTCTGTTTCATGGAGAAGGGGACAGGGCTGGAGCCCCCGCCCGGCAGAGCCCCCGCCGGGGGGATGCCAAGCCAGGGCGCGATTCCTCGCTCCGCAACTCCCTGCTGTGATCCGTGCAGAGCTCCGTAACTGGGGGCCGGCACCCTCCCTTCGCTCTGCCAAAAGTTCCGAGGGTCCTTCCCTGGTAAAAGCCAGGAGCCCGCTGCCAGCAGGCGACCGGTCCCCACGGGGGACGATTGCTGTCCCGCCCCCGGGCGAGAGACACCCGAGGGCGAGCTGAACCCGAGCCCCGGGGTTATCTCTCTCGCATCTCCTGGCCAACTTCATGGCCGAGGCCTGCGGAGGTTTCCCTCCGAGCGAGGGAGAGCTGCTCAGGACCCCGTGGGGACCCGCTGCTGCACCGGCCCCGTGAGGCAGCGACACCCCTCGCCCCGCGCGCTGAGCCCCGAGTTCCGCCCGGTCCCGCAGCACCGGGGCCGCGGGGGGGCCTGGGCGAGGACCCCCGCCGGGGAGCCGGGCCTAGCCCCGCTCCTGCCCGGGCCGCCCCCGACACAGCGCTGCAGGGACGAGCTGTGCCTTTCCTCCCCGAGAGGGGTGCGGGCGTGGGGACCATGCCCACGGCCACTCACTGCCTCGCCTGTACCCCCGCGCTTCCATCCCGCTGCCTGCCCGCCTCTCGGCCGCGCACCACGGTCTGTCGCGGTCTCCCGTGGGGTGCTCAAGGGGGTGCTCCCCTGGGAGCCCGGCTGTGTGGGGCCGGCCGTGGTCATGTGTGCGTGGGTACAGTCCGCGCCAGCGAGCTGGGAGCGCAAACCAGCCCCGGACGCCGGGCAGGCTCGCAGGAAACTAAAAATCACAATTGTCTGCTGATCGTGTTGCGTGTACGGCCCTGGAAGGGAATACCGTGGGCTTTTTTCCCCTATAAACAAAATTTCCACAGCGGGTTTATTTACTTCACACCCGCTACTCACCTCCGTTCATTTTCCCCGGGTGCACGAAGCTCCTCCACATTTACTTTGCGCTAAAAAATACACACAGAGCCCGCACAGTTCCTACCGCTCCGATCACTCCCTCATCCCTAAACTCTTCCACAACTCTCTGATTTTTTGTAACGTTAGCGTCAACAGTGTCTTCATTTCTGATAGCGAGGGATAGTTACGGAAGTGTGTATCTGTGAAAGGAGAAAAAAGTACACCCGAAACCTACAATCAGGAAATATTTTGGATAAAATAAAACAACATTATCGAGAGCATTTCGACGCCGAAGTGAATAGCTGTGATTATTTCCCAGGCCAACGCGAGGTGATGTCACGGATCTAATCGAAACGTTGTCAGCTCCTTCATTATCAATATCTGTATACAATTTACAGTTTAATTAAAAATATTTCATCTCCACGCTTTTAGCGATTAGTTACCGAAGCAAACATCATAGCGAATATGTTACTCCCTCGAGTTTGTAGGAAATCACAGCACCAATTTTTTCTTCAAGAAAGAACCATAAAATCAAACCCAAACAAATCGGAGAGTCCTGTGACACGCCGGCCTCTGTCAGGGTTCAATTTCTACCCTTAGAAGAGTGGCCACGGATTCGCACCCACCTCACCCCAGCTCCACAAGCACCTTTTCTTTTTAAAATAATTTTCCGCCGTTACTCTTCGAGGGGATCGCCACGACGAAGCGGCCTTGGCTCCCCAAAGCTGCCGGTGCGGAGGATCACGCAGGACGGCGGAGGACCGGCGGTGCCGCCGTTCCCCGACGGCTCCGGGGCCCGGCTCGGCCGCAGTGTGCTCCAGGAGCCCCAGACGGGCTCGCAGGGGCCCGGGGCTGGGCAGGGGAGGCCGGCACACTGCCTCGGCTCCCGGCCGTCGGGGGTGCCCGGCCGCGGGCTCCCCTCGGCGCGGACCTCGGCACGGTTCCCCCCCGGAGCCTCCCGACCCGCCGGAGAGAGCTCATTTCGGTGCGCTAATCAATGACTGCTTGTGCAGTCAAGTACCATATATTTAACAGAATAATCGTTACCGCCCTTAAGTCTTTATTTGATCAGCAGATACTCGGAGCGGACTTAAAACGCAACTTTGCTTGTTTGAATTGCGTTGCGTGTGTGTGCTTTTTAAATCCGAGATAATGACACCATGAAACCGCCGTAATCTCCCGCCTGACGCCAGCAGACACCGCGCGGCCACCGGAGCCCGCCCGGACGGGGCGGCCCGGCCCCGGGCAGCGGGCACAGGACGCTGGGGCGGACAGGACAGAGGGTTTTTAAAAAAATTTTTTTTAAATTATTATTATTATTTTTCGTATTTATTTATCAATTTAATTAACTGCGCGTGTGCGCTGCCGCTGCCCGCACCCTCCCGTCCCTGCGCGGCTCTCCCGCGGCTCCCGCGCGGTGACAGCTTGTGGCACCCGGGTCCTCTCGCATGGGGGAGCGTGTCAAAGGTGACGCTCGAAGGCTCCCAAAGCCAACAGCTGCCAGGGGGGATTAACTTTTCCAGACTTTCCCCTGTCGAGCTTCTTGGAAACTTGCTCGGTGACAAAAACACATACATCTGTCGGGGGCAGGCAGAGAAAAGAGAGCTGCACCGGCCAGGCCGGCGGGGGAGTGCCCGGCTTTCAGGGGAAGCTGGGGCGGGG